>JAEAOA010002144.1:890000-1237362 GCA_016746295.1 Potamilus streckersoni
TTCAAGAACGAGGCTGGCGAAAAAGAAAAGGAAAATTGAGTCGACATTTTATTACAGTTGTCTGTTAAAATGTCATTAAACGCATATAATGCTAAAGAATTTATGTAGCAAACCAGGAAATATACGTGATATGGCATGATAGGGAAATTTCAAGGTGCGTATTATCTTCCTTATTTATAAACGATGAATTAGTGTGTAACTTAGAGTAAACACAGCATGCTGTGAACACGTTAGCTCACGTTAGGACCTTGCTATAAATTTTGCACATTTGCACACATGAATGTTGCGAAAACGCTGACATTCTTCATCCGATAATTGCAAAAGCAATCAAATTAAACACTAACAAAGGACTATAACATACATGCATGAATACAACAGTAACTATTCGCACAATAAAATTTAGTTTTATGAAAGCGGTCTCTATCAAAAAGGAAACGAAAGAGTAGTTATGTCCATACATGTCTTTATTTTATTTCCTTTTGTATAGGATATCGGTATAGATGCATTTGTATAAACTTTTCTATAATTTTACATATCAGCTAAATAACAAAACTAACAAATTTATTCTTTTTTTTTTCTTCTCGTTTCCATGCAAGTTTATTTCCTCAGCTATCATTTGCGTAATTCGTTTCTGGCAGTTTTATCTTTCCTCTTCATAAATTCTTGCATGTGTTTTTCAACCTTTTTTCTCTGTGTACTTTTTACCAATATGTTTTTAGTTTAATTTTGTATTAAAGTGTGAATAAACGTGTGGTCTGCACTAGCGGTATCAATAAATTTATGATAAGCGTCAGAATGACAGAGAATTCGTAATACTGTCTTGGCCTGTGCAATTATTACATTTTTTGTACTTTGCTCCACATCTTCCATTTACTAAACCATTGTCATTGTATGCAAGTATAACGTGTTTTCGCTTTGCCTCTTTAACTGCAGTAGTTTGAAATTAAACTATGGCAGTCGATTACGGACCAAATAATATCTTGTTTTCTTTCCTATTTGTATGCGCCCATCAATTCGTTTTCCAGTGATTTTAGCAGTTTCAGTTTCACTCAACTTGCTGATGTCTATTGTTTTAGGTTTAAAGTAGTTCGAAACTTCGGCTGGGAATTATCACTGAACCACCTCTTACCAGTATTCAAATCTAACTAATTGCTTAGAAAGTGCCAGCTAATAGTTGTCATTTTTTTTAAAAAAAACATTAAAATATTTGCCCCTCTCCCCAGTCGAAGCCTTAAAGGGCAACAATCAAAGAATAATATCGCCAGCACATTGCACATCCTTTCTTCATTCACTTTTGCATCGTTATACTATCATTGAAGATGGAAATGTTTAAGTTTTTTTTTAAATTATATACACTTATAAACGGCAGTACCTCCAAGGCTGTAAAATTTGGATTACCTCACGATGGTTTTTTAATTTAATTCTGTTCAGTGGTGTAGATGGAGATTTTTAAATAAAAAACATGGACAGAGCGAGGCAAGTATGAAATAACAAAGGATGACGCGGATATGTATCAATAAAAAGCGTGAAAAGAAAAGAAGACTGCCTTCCCTTTTTTTTCTTCCCACCCCTTATTCTATTTTGTCCATATGTCATTAACTACGCTAACTTACCCAAATCATCCGCCACAATGAGCACAATATGTGGAGGGCGGGCAGACGACACACCAGCGCAGAGAATTCCAACCAACGTCGGAAGCAAGAACATCATAATGCTGCAGGCAAAAACCTTAAGTGAAGAAGAACTGTTGACCTACTGAACAAAACTCATGTATACCGAGTTATATCACTGTGACGCTATCAGATATGTACTAAGCCAACGTGCTTCATTCAACCTTCTGTGTCTATGTTTAAATCCTGTTATATGTTATGTACATATGATATCCTTTGATTCTGCACTAATACTTTATAACATCATGAGCAGATTTTGCCTTTCTGAGATTTCGCCAGACACAAATTTTGTAGTTGCTTAGAATCTTATATTGTGGATGTGCTAACATAATATAATTTTGTTATTGCTGCTCGTTAACAATAGTCAGGTCTATTTGTATAGTTCAGTGTTTGAAAATAACATAGAACAACTGAGATTAATGGTGAACAAAACTCCATAAACACGCCCAATATCACACACGGCTCCGGTTACGTGACATAAAAAGAACCTGAAGAAAATGAAGGCGATGACTACGATCTGCACAATATTTATATAATAAGATGGACAAGGCAGTGTTCAAGTCGCTGTAATAAGCAAAATCGAATGGGGATGAAAAGTCCCGTAAAGTAAATAAGACGTGATGTCCTTTCTGTCACTCGTGCTTAGTCGTGGTAGTGTCATGTTTCAAATAATAACTTGTAAGATAAGGACATAAACTTCAATGCGAAGCTAGTACAAGACAAGTAAAAACATAGAATACATATTACATCATCAAATTTTAAACTACAAACACGCACACGTTAAAAAAAATACTGAGAACTTGTTTCTATCTTATCTTTACAATATTTGCAATTTGTATGAACTTTGTATGAATTTGTATGATCATTCTGTATTAGCTATTCATCTGACGAAACAGTCAATCGGAACTATTCGTGCGAACTTTATTAATAATCCAACGCCATTCTACTATTTATCAATCAATCAATCAATCAATCAATCAATAAATCAATGCATAATTGTAAAACTTGTACCATATCTGATAAACAAAACGAATTATATATTTCATTGCAGAAATTTAAAACAAGCAATCGACCATGGTTTAAGAATAGTTAATATTCACCGTGTGCTGATGGTTGAACATTCGCGATGGTTATCTGAATATATTAAATTTAACAACGACAAGCGAACGAAAGCAACCACAGATTTCGAAAAATACTTTTTGAAACTGATGAAAACTCCGAATTCAGCAAGACCACTGAGAATATATTTACTCGCGTTGATATTTTGATATTGAAATTGTAAATTTTGAAAAACACACACACACACACACACACACATATATATATATATATATATATATATATATATATATATATATATATATATATATATATATATATATATATATATATATATATATATATATCCTTGTGTGTGTGTGTGTGTGTGTGTTGCCGTATCCGTAGTCTATTGTTTGCTTGACATTCTATTAGGTAAGGAACGGAAGTAGTATAGGAAAATGAGAGTTTTGGCCCCCCCAACATCCTCCCCCACCCCAACCCTCATTTCCCTATACTACCACTACGTAGACAGATATTTTGTAACAAGACAAAACAACAGGTGTTGGAATGCTCACCCCACTCCAAACCTCTTGTTTCCCTATACTACTACTACGTAGACAGGTATTTTGTAACCAGACAAAACAACAGGTGTTGGAATGCTATGATTCATCCAGATAAGCTCTGTCAACAGAAGTGACGAATTTGTTAGAATAGCGCATGCGTGGAATACGATTATTCTAAAGACGGCAAATGGGTTTTACCACAATTTTTTTATCAGATAACAGGATGAAAATTAAACTGTGCATTAGAACGTTTCAGTTAACAAGGTGGAAATTAAACTAGCATTAGAATGAAAATGATATTATTTTATATCTCGTTACCAATGATTAATGTTTAATGTAGCGTTTGTCATCAAAATTGTACAATCCACGTTTCATAATGACATCTGTTTCGAGTTTATGATGATTAGTTCGAATTGCCATAGCTCTCATAAAACTAACACCACCATCAAGCGCGTACTTGTAGTCATCAAATTTCATAAACTTTTTAACAAAATTACGAGGCAGACCTTAGGCTTTTTTCGTTATTTTATTATTGTCTAACAATACGGCATACATTTTGCTGCGTAATCCGATAAAATATTTGATAGCGCTCGAGTTCATTTCATCTTTAAACTTACCAATAACCTTTTTATTTGTGTCGTCATGAAATTTACTGTCACGTGGATAATCGGAAAGATCAAACAGATGTCGATTATTGTACATGTCCTGATAGATGTCCTCGCATTCGATTTCATATACGAGCGAATCAGTATCAGTAAACAATAATCTACTAGCCGACCACTGATTTTTAACAAAATTATAATAAAAATCATACATCAGCCACTTTGATAAATCTAACACGGCAGCTCCAACATAGATTGGCTTGTTTAGTTTTAGATTTGTTTTTCTTCTTTGTATCGCAACAAGATTTTCATTAAATATTTTCATGCTCACAAAATCATCGTCTGACACAAGTTTGTTTCTGCGATTGACATCATTAACTATTTCGATATTTACGCGTTTCCTAATATTCTCCATCGTCTTACCAAAAACGGAATTGTTCATCAGTTTAAAAAAGTTTTTCTCAAACTCTGTTTTCGCTGCAGCTCTTCTTGAAGTGTTTGAGTTAATATAACCTCTCATCCACGGCGACTGATTAAATTTTAGTACACGATGAACTTTTCTCAACACAAGACCAGCATCGACTGCTTCTTTTAAAACTTTGTAATGCAAAACGTAATTTTTCTTATCAAATAAATTTGGTACTAGTTTCTTGACCATGGAATGTTGCCTTGGTGATGCTAACGCTTGTTGTTCTTTTGATAACAAACTATAATCTATGACCATCGATTCCGCACAGAAAGGGTAATCGTTATGTAATTTGTGTAGCGAATTTGGATAATCAAGATCAACTTTTAACGAAATAGGAAACATCTTCGGGTATCTTTTTTTTTCTGTCTCCGATAGAAATCGATCAGCCGTGATCCAATGAAATCCACCAATAGGCATTGGTTCTGCCATCGAACCACCGTAAAGATTATTACAATCTAGATAAATTACGTACTTCGAAGGAAGGTCAGGATTATACTCTTTCAAATATTTGTTGTTTGCGTCAGCATATTTCTTCGTTATCACGCTAATACCGCCCCGGATACCTTTTTCAATAAAATTGAACATATCCACGTCTGTCAGTAATTCTAACCTTACCTTACTAAACTTTAGCAACCATGACAACCCAGGGGCAGAATAATACCAGCAAGGATCTAGTCCATAATTATTATAACTCACTTCACGAAAACTTTCAAAAACATCTGCTAGTAATAACACATCAGTTTTCAAATACAAATCATGATAATTACCAAGAGTCTCACAATCGAACTCTTTCCAGATATCTTGTGCATACCTATACTCGTCATCGGTTATATTTTCGCTTTTAAGTTGTGAGTAAAATTTGTCTTTGCCAGGTAAAGATGTTTCATCAAATTTACTCCAGTCGTCGAGGTATTCGTATGGAAAGACTCCTTTTTTAGCTAGTAGATTAAATTTATCTCCAAAACAGTCTCTTAGGTTATCAAATTTACTACAACCTTTCACTAAATCATCTAACGAGGCTGCCATAAACTGCAGGCTGTCAATAAAACGCAATTTACCTAGCGTAACTGACATGTACTTTTCAAAATAACTTCGGATGCATTTGATGATGTTATCGAGTTTTAGACGAGATTTTATATCAGGATCACCAAAAGCTTCTACTATAATATGGCTATCATATCCTCGAAAATTGTGAAGAATAACCGGTATAAAATCTGGAGCATGAAATTTAAAATTACACTGATTATGAGCCGCTCCACGGTACTGTCCAGTCAAATGGCAATGGTCATGTACTTTTTTGTCATCGTCAAAAGCTTTTTCACAAATATGACAAATTTCTGCTTGCTCGTGATCGGATTCTTGTTGAGGTGTTAATTTTAACATTGGCGTTACTTTTTTCAAACGATAAGTAATATTATCAACTTTATTAATCAACTGCTTGAGAAGCCAGATAGCTGGATTTTTACCACGATATAATTTGATTGGTTTAGATAATCTAGAATCAGTACAACAAGCTACCTTGTACGCTACTCCACACGGAACATGATTTTGAACTTTTCTTGTACTCGATTGATTAGGATTATTTTCTACGCCAAGTACAGGTTGAAGTAAACACTCAAAATCAGCGTATATAAGGAAAGGTATTTTTAGTTTGTGATTATGATGGACAAACTGTAACACACTATCTTTCTTAGATGGCATTGTTATTCTTTGCACATCACTACAGTACTACAAATGCTTTTGTAATGTTTCATTGTTAGTACAACCATGCAAGCAGCGGTAACAAAAGAACTTTTTGTTCCTATTTTTATTGTACTGTTTACCAACTAGTCCGTTAAAGTTTTTAATCCAAACGTAATGATTTTTGTAAAAAAGTAACTTTATAGTCGATTGTGAAGCTTTTTCTGAAATATATCTCGGGTATACATCCTCTTTTTCATCTAGTCCGAAAACGTTAATTGAATCATTATTTTGCTTTTCAAATTTTGGTATTTGATTTTCTGCCACAGGAAAGTTAATATCTTTAAAATTTAATCTAGACACGTGACTGATATATTTTTCAACGCGATCAGCGTGTTTTTCTGCTGGAAATAGTGCGGAAAGAACAGCCCATTGGAAACACTTATTATCTACGTTTTTCATGTTTATACAACATCGTTTACTTTTTATTTTTGGTGGCAGGTCGATGTATGAACTACCTCGCAATGCGTTATATTTTATCGTGTGAAACAATATTCCTTTGATCATTTCAAACTTCCAACCCGAACCTAATTGAGCGAATTCCTTTATTTTATTCCAGATTTCTTGGTGTATTTCATCAGATAGTGATAACAGATCAGTCCCAAGCCAAACACGTCTTGATTTTGCGTTCATATAAGGTTCTGCAATTTCCTTGTTAGTTAATTCTTCCGTTATAACTAACTTTGAAAATATAACATGATATTGCACAAATAATCTGATACTTTTATGTTTTTCGAGCTCACGTTTTACAGTTGTCTGTAGTAGGTGGTAAAGATTTGTTGCAGTAAAATTTACTAAACCAATTTGATTACCAAACTGATAACTATTATCAAAACCTGCAAAAGCAGTCGCTATTTTATCAGGTTCTCCCATAAGGCTTCTCTTAGCTATATCACGCAATTTTAACATTATTATACTATAATGTAATATCTAATTGATAATTTTCTCACACTGCGCATGCGCTAAAAATCAATTAAAGATAAAAAATCTCCTATAATATAATGACAGCAAATCTAACAAACACATGTGAGCAAGAAGCATATCAAATTCAACCAAAGTATAACTTTACCTCACACTGCGCATGCGCTAAAAATCAATTAAAGATAAAAAAATTCGCCTATAATATAATGACAGTAAATCTGACAAGCGCACGTGAGCAAAAGATTTATCATGTTCACCCAAAGTATAACTTATACGCTGGAAATGTATTAGGTTCGGTTATTAACATCAAAACTAGAATACCTGTTGGCAAATTAACGGCAGCGGGTTATACGATTAGTGTAAAGGGAGATAATGCCGAGAGGATTGCAATGTTTAGAAAAGATTTTATTTACACGTTGTTTTGCGATGATATTCCAGAAGGACAGCGTGTATATCACGTGAACGATAAAGTCACTGATGACAACATTGAAAACTTATCCTTAGAAGATGAGTTTCAGCCACATCCTGTCTTTGATTTATACGAGGCTAACGATCGCGGTATTATTAGAAACAGCAAAACTAAAAAAAGTTCTTGGTACTATGAGTAATATGGGATATATCAGGGTAACTGTTAGAGGAACATCGACAAATCAAGTTCGTTATCTTGGTCATAGGTTTGTTTACGAGGTGTTCAACGGATCTATACCCAATGGTCTTGTTATTAATCACATCAATAACGTAAATACTGATAATCGATTGGAAAATCTAGAACTAGTTACCCAACAGGAAAATGTAAGAAAAGGACGAGGTGGTGGTATTAATTTTAGATGTCCAATAAAACCTGTTATTTCAAAAAACCTCGAAACGGATGAGGAGATTAAATTCAAATCGATTTCAGCTGCGGCGAAATATTATAAGATAAATCCCGCAGTCGTAAAATTTTTAGCTGATGGAGTATTGAAATCAACTTTTTCAAGCGAATACGATGCTAGGATTGGTTTTAGATATGATGATCAATAATATTTTGTAATTCGGTTTTAGTCAAGCAATGATGAGCAAATGCTATGATATCATCGTGATTAAATTTTAGAGTCGTTACTGCACTTTCATTAATTTTATTTTTTTCTGCTTCTGTTAGTAATATTTTATGAGAATCACCTTGCATTACAATAACATCAACACTATAACCCAACAAACATTTTCTTACCGCTTCGGCTAGTTCGTTGTAATTTACTATATTAACTTTTTGGTGATTTTTTATCTCATCAGTCATCTTATAATAATAAATTAGATAAAAATATATTATAATAATGGACTTGATAAAACGACTCACTGAACTCTACGAAGAAGTTACTAGCGACAAAGTCGCCAGCGATAAGGTCGCCAGCGATAAGGTCGTCAGTGATGAGGTCACATTTTCCAAAGATTTCATAGACAAATCTATTGCTTATAATGAAGATGATATTTTATATAACAGCGAATCTGATGATGATGGTGAAATAGTCACTGTTGCTGACAGATCTAATTACAGCAGATCAACAACTAAACGGTATAATGTCAAGTATCACATTGCAAAAAATATAATGAAATTTAATTTTACCGTTGCCGAACAACAACTGTTTTGGCAATTAATCAAACCTTTCTTAAACATCAGAATTCCAGGCCGACAGAAAAAAATCAAATTCGATATCATATTTGTAAAGATTTTTAATCTAATGACGATCTCTGACGATCGTAAGCAGTATCTAATATCGTTATGTAAACCAGTAAAATGTAAATCTGTCAAACAAAAGTGTGAGGAAATTTATAATAACATTATATCATAATCTGCTTAGTTGGGATCCAACTGTTAAATTTATCGCTTTACCCACGCCATTTAACTAGACTTTTATTTCCTTTTTTCTTAATTACTTTATCAATAACGAAAACATCCTGTTCAGTTTTCTGTAGTTCTTGTTCATAAAAACTACCTATGATAGGTTCCCCTGCCAGATCTTTTACAGCGTACGTTACAGGTATTGTGAAAAGTACCTTATCAATTACAAATACTTCTTCGCTCCAGTTTGGAGTAAATCCTTTTGCAAATACCTTTTTTGTCAAAGAAATTCTAACTTTATCACCAACCTTAAATTTATGTTTGCGGTACATGTTTTCATTTGCTAATATTGGATTTTTAATAGCATTATTAGGTGACATTTTGATGGTTCGATGTTTCGTGTTATTATATTCACCTACGATTTGAGAAAGGTCATCGATGTACCTTTTGGTGTTTTTAGCTGTCATATGTTTGTGTAATTTCTCGTTTAGCGTGCGATTAAATCTCTCAACAACAACGCTTTTACCCTCGTTTCCTGTAACATATTTTTTTATATTATTTTGTTCTAGAAACTGCTCAAACTTTAGTAGTAGAGTGAAATGAGGGTTTTGGCCCACCACCCCCTCCCACACCTCCTCCCCCACCCCCGCCAAACCCCTCATTTCACTCTACTACTACCATGTAGACAGATATTTTGTAACCAGACAAAACAACAGGTGTTGGAATGCCATAAGCTCTGTCAACAGAAGTGACGAATTTGTTAGAACAGCGTATGTGTGGAATATGATTATTCTAAAAACGGCAAATAGATTTTACCACAAATTTTTTATCAAATAACAAGATGAAAATTAAACTGTGCATTAGAGCCTTTCAGTTAACAAGGTGGAAATTAAACTAGCATTAGAATGAAAATGATATTATTTTAGTTATATTATATCTTAAGTTTAGATAAAATTTTATCTTACTCATATTTTTTTTGATATTTTTTTCATACTTGCTAACCCTCTTTGGTAGAATGTCTGTTAACATATTGTCAATTATACGAAATTCACGTAATAAATCATCCATATTATATTTATCTCCTCGTAGGTAAGACCGGATCTGATCAAGTAGTTTCTTGTAAGTTTTAATTGATGTTAAACATCCGTGCTTCTGTATCAAAAGTCTTGGTTCTACTTTTTTACACGCCGCTGTAAGTGAAACACCAATAGCGGATATGATTAACAAAAAAGGATTTAATGATACCCCACTTGAAATTATACCAGAACTGGTCATTAACAAGGGTAGATATGATATTACTCGAAGGATCTTGTTGTAGTATTTGTAACATTTTTTTACACACCAAAGTTTTTTATGATAATATTTATAGTATTGTATTAGTGCGTCCACATCCTGTTCTGAAATATCTTTTGAAATATGATTAAAATCAATTATACTTCCTTTCATTATAATATTTGTTTACATAGTTATGATAAATCAGCTACAAACGTCAAACACCAATGAAAAGGACCTATAAATTTTACATCAGTTTGTTCAAGTAAAAATAGCTCCATAGAATTTTTGTTTAATATTATATTTAATATTCCAGATATGTTATCAATTGAATTATATATTGAAGTTAAGGTATATATTTTAAACTTTACTTTGCTAAACACTGAGAATCTATACACACCGGTAACTTCTGGAGTGTATATGACTCTATCATTATCCCTCGTCCATGTACCAGACCCAGATGCAACAGTATACACAATATTTTTAATCTGTTTGTGAGGCATTTTAATCATATTCGTTTTCTCAACAATATTAGGAATTCCACTAATAATATCATTGACTTCTGTGTTAATATCATTGAGATTCGTGTTAATATTAGCGAGTGTAATGCTAACATTTGATGGATTTCCAAAAAATTCATCTCTAATTTTGTTTATGTTTCTGCGAAAACTTAAAAATGTGTTCACGTGACCGGTAAATTCGTTTTTGAGCGCTGTTATTTCATTACTGATTGGAACGTCCTGATCATCGACATATTTCTTAGTTACAGCGTCTCCATCCTCAGTTGGGTTTCCAAGATATGTAATCGTGTTTTGTTTCATAACAATATTCCCACTTGGATTTCGTACAACTATATCTGGCAGTTTTACATCACTCGTTTTTAATCGTCCTTCTTTATCCTGGAAAATGACAACTTCATCTGGATCTACGCTGGTAAGATTTAGAAAATTATTTATTTCATTTTTGAGCCGATCAAGAGTTGCATATTTGGATAAGTCACCTGTGGATAAATCTCCTAATAGTGTTCCAAATTTTGTATAATAGCTCATTATTTACTGTCCTAGATAAAATTATCAACACTAGTTTAATATTATATAAAATGGCAAAATCGTTGATATTAAACTTTGATACAGAGAGACTAGTGAAGCATAAACATAACAATGAACTTCCTGGTTGTCATTATCTTATTGTTGGGCGAACTGGATCGGGGAAAACAAATTTACTTATGAACTTGCTTTTTGGTGATAATTTTAACTACGATAGAGTTTATATTTACACAATCAATCCACAGCAAGATAAATATGAGTTATTAAGTGAGTATAATGAAAAATTTCGTGATGATCTTAAAGCTGGCGAAGATTTTTTTATAATTAGGCAGCCAGAAGATCTTATTCCAGTCAATCAACTTGATGCAGATGAACATAAGATAGTAGTTTTTGATGATATTCCGCTAAATAACATGGAGATGAACAAAATAAGATCATATTTCTCACTGTCACGTAACAAACAGTGTAATTCTATTTGTCTCGCTCAAGGATTTTATAATGTTGACAGGTTTATTAGGCGAAATACGGGTTGTTTTATTTTATTTCCAGGACTGGATAATGTTGACGTTAGAAATATTGCAAGCGAGTAATGCGGTGGCGTGACAAAAGATAAGTTTATTGAACTTTACCGTAATGCTACAAAAGATAAATTTAACTTTTTCTTGTTTGATAAACTTACAAATGATCCAACTAAAATGTTTCGCTGTTGTATTGACACTTACTTACAGTAAAGCGTTTCAATTTTATAAAATTTATAATTATAATAATGGATAAACGAGCAAGATACAGACAACACATAGAAGACCTAAAAAAACTTGCTCAATCTCAGGCATCACTTAAGCAAAAAGTACAAGAAGCGCGACGTGGGCAAGTAAATGCTACAGAAACAACATCTACAATTTTCAAGCCGGTTACTGAAGCATTATTAGGTAAACAACCTGAAACTAAACCACTGTCAGAAGAAGAACTTAAACAACTACAGGAAAAAGGTTTGGTTGGAATTGTTAGAGAACAACAGGAAGCAGCTGCTGCAAAACTTGTTACTAGATCTGATGAAGAAAAAAGAAAACTGATTGAGGCACTTACAGCAAATATAGCTGATCCTGCGGTTAGACAAGCTGAAACAGATCGATTGCAAAACAATCCACTGGAACTTGAGCGAAGATTAGCAGAGTTAACAACGCAAGGAATAACAAATATTATAACAAGTTTATCAGGAGATATAAAAGATATCAAAGAGGAGCAACAAAGAGTTGGTGAGCTTACTGTAAAGTTTATGGAAGTTGGAGATCAAAGACTTTATTTTACAAAAAGAGCAAATGATGAGATAAAAGATAGTGAATATGATGATTTTTTAAACAAAGAAAATATAAGGGGTATTGATGATATAAACAAGTGGACTGATGTAGAATATCAAGAATTACTCGATAGATTAGATGTAATATTTAGTGACGGAGTTACTGCTAAAGATGAAATAAACACGGTTACAGAGATTGATAATATGATTCCACTTTATGAAAGAATGAGAAACGGTGTCATTGCTCTCACGTTTAAAAAAGCAGCAGAAAAAAGTAGAGCAAAAGGTTTTGGTAAAGGGTGGAATTTTAGAAGGAAATTTTTTACTTCTGATCAATCTCGTGTAAAAAAATATAGAAAAGAAAAAACAGGAACTGGTGTAATAGTATTTACTTCAACTACTGAAATGATAGGTAGATTAATGTTATTAATATTATCAAAGGAAGCTGGGAATGTTAGTGTTGAACTTGATAATGAAATCATTGACATACTTGATCATCTAAGATCGAGTGAATTATTAACATCTGACGAATATGAAACTTTACACCGCGACTTAATCGCGGCGACTTAATTTTGTAAAATGATATAATATTAAAGGAATGCAAACAACATTATTACTAAACTCTAGCGAGTCTACAGAAGATAGCGCAAATTTTTCAGTAAATTATATTCCACCTATCCAACTAGATCCTACAAAACAATATGAATTCGGATTAATTTCTTGTACTTGCTGGAATGCTATACCTAACGTGAAAAATGATGTTAACGATGAAATGTATTTTACTATGATTACAACATCTCCAATATCTACAACAAAAAAAATAAAAATTCCGCAAGGAGCTTATAATATTGAAGATCTAAACAAGACGATCAAAGAGCTCATAACAAAAGCTGACGGTGTGGCTGATAATTTTGAATTAGCAGCAAATTATAACACATTGCGAACTAGGATAACTTTGAAAAATATAGCAATCAATCTTGAAACAAGAGAAAGAAGTATTGCACAACTGTTAGGATTTACTGAAAAAACTTACACTGCACTTGATCAGCCTATTACATATGACAGTGAACTGCCAGCAAATATAACAGAAGTAAATACAATATTAGTAAATTGCTCTATTGCTTCTGGCTCTTATACATCAAAAGGTAGCAAAGGTCAAACGATTTACAGTTTCTCACCAGAAGTCCCGCCAGGTTCTCTCATGCAAATAACTCCACGACATATTATATATTATCCTTTAAACGTTGAAGATCAAATATCAAGTATAAGGATGCAGTTGACAGATCAATCAGGAAAACAGTTACATGTTAGTAATGAAGTTGTAACTTATTATTTACATCTACGCGAGCAAAAGTAAAAATTATGCAACATCAAATATAATGAAACAAAGAAAAAAAGTTTATCGAAGAAAAATAGTAGGAGGATTTTTTGGAAATATATTCACTAAAGTTATTGAAGGTATTCCAGGACTAGCACGTAAAGTTGCACCAATTGCTATTGACGCTGGTAAAGCTTTTGCAACTGGGGCTGCATCTGCCGCTGGGACTGCGGTGGGACAAAAAATAGCTGATAAAATAAAAGGTGATCCACCGACTGCATCTGAAATGAAACAAGTTATCTCAGAAATCGCTCCAACAAAAGAAACTCAAAAAGCTATGATAACAACAACAAAAAAAATATTATCACCAAAGGGCGAGCAGATCATACAAAAATTAATATCTAAAGTAACAGTGCCGCAATAAAATTTTGTATAATCTAATAAAATAAAATGTCTGTTAAAAATTATCTCGACTTAACAGAAACTTATGACATAGACAACGATGTGACAGAATTCGAGTTTGTTGAGTACCTTGATGAAAATTCTAACGAACCAAATAAAACTGGTATTAGAACCTTTAACAGCAGAGACGAAGATGTATTTCTACTGCCACATAAGGCTATGTTAGAAGTTCGTGGTCAGATTATGACAGTAGCCAATCCACCTGCTGCATTTGCAGTTGGAAGAGAAGTAGCTCTTATAAATAACGGCTGGTGTTTATTCAAAAGTGCTAGATATCAACTGGCCAATCAAACTATAGAAGATATTTCAAGTCATCTACAAGTTGCAAGTACAATTTTAAATATTATTTCATTTTCCGACGATTACTCGAGATCAACTGCAACTAATATGATGTGGTTTAAAGATACTGGACGGGGTATAGCTGAATCAACTGAATTTTTAAAGAGAGGCGCTATAGTACATGGAGCTAATGCTGATGAAAATGCTGTAATTGTGAGAAATTTTCTCATTGCTAATGCTGCTTCACTATATATTGTCGCACCTGCTGCAGATGCTAATGCAAACGCTACAAGAGTTTCTCTTACAGCAGCTTTTAATAATCTAAATATAACGCCACCAGGAGCAGCTGCAGACGGTACTGTGATGTTAAATTTACTCCTTAACACACTTGACGTGAGAAATCCACGTTATAACGAAGGCTTTGCTAGGCGAAGAAAACTTGCAGCAGGATCACGTCAAATTACAATGATGCTTCCGCTAAGCACAATTTTCGGCTTTTGTCGCGATTATGATAAAGTATTTCGCGGAGTAAAACATACGCTTATTTTAGATCGAGCAGACCAAAACGATTGCTTGTTTAGATCTGGAGGGGCTGATGTACAGTTTATCATAAACAAACTCGCTTTGTGGATGCCATGTATAACACCATCAATCACTAAAATGTCAGAATTAAATAGTACGCTTGATAAGCATACGAACAGAATTTACTTTAAGCAGCATAAAATATATCAGACAGCGGTTCCAAATACTACTGACTACACATGGAGGGTCACAACAACATCAAGCGAACAACTGCCGAGAAATATCTTTGTCGTATTTCAACAGCACGCTCGACGAGGAAACCAACAACAAAATAATGCAATATTTGACCACGCTGATGTCAGACGAATATACGCTAGATTAAATTCAAAGCAATATCCAGAACGAGCTAACGAGTGCAATTTTGCTGATGACGTTAATAAAAATATTTCTCGACCGTACATGTACCTGCTTGACGCAATGCAAAAATATCAAGATGTTGAAGATGGAACTCAAATATCAGCAGAGGAATTTCGTACGCTTTATCCTATATTTCATTTTGATGTTAGTAAACATAACGAGCGAGCTGTAGACAGCATAGCGAATATTGAAATTACCTGGACACTTGGGGCGGTTCCAGTAGCGCCGTTCTACGTATACGCATTAGTGATTAGTGATAGATTTATCACGGTAGATTCTATTGGAGGTAAAATGACAGTTCAAGTTTAATCTACAGTTGTTATATAAAATGGCAAGGTATATTGTAAAAGATGTGTATTTGACTGATGGCCAAGTTAAAAAATTAGTAGCTGCTATTGCAAAGCGAGAACAGGTATCATTAAAAATCAATCCTAATATTTCTGATGGTGTTTTAACAAAATTAATGCTAACAAAAAAATCAAGTAAAAAAGAATGATCGTAAAAAAACTTTTGTTTTAAATTTGAGTGCTGCACAAATGACAGTGATGGCAAAAGAAGATGGTTTTCTTGGTCCGGCATTATCAGTATTAACTAGTACAATAATACCTAAACTTTTACCAGTCTTAGGCACATTAGGAATAGCAGCAGCGTCTGGAGCAATATCTGGCGCAACGGAGAAAGCAGTCATAGGTAATAGTATCATTCGTGGAAGTGGAATAAAAAAATTGTAAATTTTATGTAAATAATATATTATAATGCCACAAAAGAAAAAGAAATCACCAACAACAAAAAAAAGAAAACAACAAAAACAAAATCACCAACACCAAAGTGCAAATGCATATGCAATCAAACAAAACAAGGAGGAATTATTCCGTTCGCTCCACTTTTGGCGGGACTAGCGGGAAGTCTGCTGCCAAATCTTTTAGGAATCGGACGTGGTCTAACATTACCAGGAACTCGTCGACCCCGTTGAGTAATTTTGATATCATTGATAAGTTAAAAGCGGTTCCTGGATTTCACGGAGTTTATTCTAAAGATGAGCTCGCAGCAATAAAATCTCCATCAGCTGTAAGTTCGTGTGTTATTAATATACAAGATTTCAATGACGGATCCGGCACACATTGGGTAGCAGTTTATAATAATAATTATTTTGACTCGTTTGGACTTCCTCCAAGCGATGTAATAAAAAAGTATATGAACAAAAAATTTAAAAAGATATATTATTCATCAAATCAACTCCAACCTGTTGGAACATCTGCTTGTGGATATTATTGTATAATGTTTATCCAACAGATGAGCAGAAATGTTAATTTTTTAAAGTTTATTTTACAGTTTGACAAACATCCTTCTCACGCTAATGATGAGATCGCAATTAATTTTATCTAAACTTACAAGTATAATAATGTCAACATACTGTCTCAAGTGTAGAACTAAAACAGAAAATATTAATGAAACAACAGAAAAAACAAAAAACAACAGGATAATATTAAAAAGTTTTTGTGTAGTCTGTGGAAAAAGAAAAAATACATTTTTAAAGAAAACGTCCCCAGCGATAGTATCTCCAGCGACATCCCCAGCGATAGTGTCTCCAGCGACGTCGCTAGGATCTGGCTACCCTAATATTATTTTAGTCGACGATTAAAAATATAGAATGATATGCAACTGTGATTCTGACAGAGATTTGTGTCTTGAACAAAATAAAATTGTCGCATACTGTCAATGTTGTAACAACAGAGAAATAATAGGGTCAGGTATAGATATACATAAAATTATTGGAAAATTGCCAAAACCAAAAGGCGTTTGAACATTGCCAGGTCATCGGTATACTGGTCCGTGGAATCCGCTAGACCAACAACTAGATGAAAACGACAATCCATTGCCAGGCCAAGAGCCTTATAATCAAGTGGATGCAATAGCAATGCGTCATGATATCTGTTATCGTGATCATGAAAACTCAAAATTAGATTGTGATAAAGTAATGTTAGACGAATTACGTGATATGAAGCCAACAAATCTACGAGAACGTTCTGATAGAAAATTTGTTCAGGGAATGATTGGAGCAAAATATAAACTCGGACTCGGAGAGTCTCGACTTGGAAAAAAAAAGTATACGATGATCTTGCAGTCGAACTGCACAGACCTAAAAAAAAGTTTCCACGACGTAAAGTTGTCGCTAATGGTGTAGATGATATCTGGGCAATAGATTTGGTGGATGTATCTAATCTAGCTCAGTTTAATGTTAGCGCTGATGGTGCTCCAAAAAGGTATTTGTTTAATGTTATAGATGTTTTTAGCAAATATGCTTTCAGTGTACCTGTTTCGGATAAGACAGGGACTTCAATGATTGATGCGCTGAAACAAATAATAACGAGTGTAGAAAGAACACCAAATAAAGTCTGGACTGATCATGGATCCGAGTTTTTTAACAAAAAGTTTGAACAGTTTCTAGAACAAAATAATATAAAAAAATATGTTACAGGAAACGAGGGTAAAAGCGTTGTTGTCGAGAGATTTAATCGCACGCTAAACGAAAAATTACACAAACATATGACAGATAAAAACACCAACAGGTACATCGATGACCTTTCTCAAATCGTAGGTGAATATAATAACACGAAACATCGAACCATCAAAATGACACCTAAAAACGCTGTTAAAAATCCGATATTAGCAAATGAAAACATGTACCGCAGACATAAATTTAAGGTTGGTGATAAAGTTAGAATTTCTTTGATGAAAAAGGTATTTGCAAAAGGATTTACTCCAAACTGGAGCGAAGAAGTATTTGTAATTGATAAGGTACTTTTAACAGTACCTGTAACATACGTTTTAAAAGATCTGGCAGGGGAACCGATCCTAGGTAGTTTTTATGAACAAGAACTACAGAAAACTGAGCAGGATGTTTTTGTTATCGAGAAAGTGATTAGAAAAAAAAGGGATAAAAGTTTAGTCAAATGGCGTGGGTATAGCGATAAATTTAACAGTTGGATCCCATCCAAGCAGATTATGATATAATGCTATTATAAATTAACTCATACTTTTGTTTGACAGATTTACATTTTACTGGTTTACATAACGATATTAGATACTGCTTACGATCGTTAGAGATCGTCATTAGATTAAAAATTTTAACGAATATAAAATCGAATTTGATATTTTTCTGTCCGCCTGGAATCTTGATATTTAAGAAAGGTTTGATTAGCTGCCAAAACAGTTGTTGTTCGGCAACGGTAAAATTAAATTTTATTATTTGTTTGGCAATGTGATACTTGACATTATACCGTTTAGTTGTTGATCTGCTGTAATTTGATCTGTCAGCAACAGTGACTACTTCACCATCATCATCAGATTCATTGTTATACAAAATATCATCTTCACTATAACCAATAGATTTGTCTATAAAATCTTTGGAAAATGTGACCTTATCGCTGGTGACTTTGTCGCTAGTATCTTCTTCGTAGAGTTCAGCAAGTCGTTTCATCAAGTCCATTATTATAATATATTTTTATCTAATTTATTATTATAAGATGACTGATGAGATAAAATATCACCAAAAAGTTAATATAGTAAATTACAACGAACTAGCCGAAGCGGTAAGAAAATGTTTGTTGGGTTATAGTGTTGATGTTATTGTAATGCAAGGTGATTCTCATAAAATATTACTAACAGAAGCAGAAAAAATAAAATTAATGAAAGTGCAGTAACGACTCTAAAATTTAATCACGATGATATCATAGCATTTGCTCATCATTGTTTGACTAAAACCGAATTACAAAATATTATTGATCATCATATCTAAAACCAATCCTAGCATCGTATTCGCTTGAAAAAGTTGATTTTATTACTCCATCAGCTACAAATTTTACGACTGCGGGATTTATCTTATAATATTTCGCCGCAGCTGAAATCGATTTGAATTTAATCTCCTCATCCATTTCGAGGTTTTTTGAAATAACAGGTTTTGCTGGACATCTAAAATTAATACCACCACCTCGTCCTTTTCTCACATTTTCCTGTTGCGTCACTAGCTCCAGATTTCTCAATCGATTATCAGTTTTTACGTTATTAATATGATTAATAACCAGATCATTGGGTATAGATCCGTTGAATACCTCGTAAACAAACCTATGACCAAGATAACGAACTTGATTTGTCGATGTTCCTCTAACAGTTACCCTGATATATCCCATATTGTTCATAGTACAAAGAACTTTTTTAGTTTTTCTGTTTCTAATAATACCGCAATCGTTAGCCTCGTATAAATCAAAGACCGGATGCGGCTGAAAATCATCTTGTAAGGATAAGTTTTCAATGTTGTCATCAGTGACTTTATCGTTCACGTGATATACACGCTGTCCCTCTGGAATATCATCGCAAAACAACGTGTAAATAAAATCTTTTCTAAACATTGCAATCCTCTCGGCATTATCTCCCTTTACACTAATCGTATAACCCGCTGCCGTTAATTTGCCAACAGGTATTCTAGTTTTAATGTTAATAACCGAACCTAATACATTTCCAGCGTATAAGTTATACTTTGGGTGAATTTGATATGCTTCTTGCTCACGTGCACTTGTCAGATTTACTGTCATTATATTATAGGTAATATTTTTTATCTCTAATTGATTTTTAGCGCATGCGCAGTGTGAGATAAAGTTATACTTTGGTTGAATTTGATATGCTTCTTGCTCACATGTGTTTGTTAGATTTGTTGTCATTATATTATAGGAGATTTTTTATCTTCAATTAATTTTTAGCGCATGCGCAGTGTGAGAAAATTATCAATTAGATATTACATTATAGTATAATAATGTTAAAATTGCGTGATATAGGTAAGAGAAGTCTTATGGGAGAACCTAATAAAATAGCGACTGCTTTTGCAGGTTTTGATAATAGTTATCAGTTTGATAATCAAATTGTTTTAGTAAATTTTACTACAACAAATCTTTACCACCTACTACAGACAACTGTAAAACGTGAGCTTGAAAAACAAAAGTATTAGATTATTTGTGCAATATCATGTTATATTTTCAAAGTTAGTTATAACGGAAGAATCAACTAACAAGGAAAATGCAGAACCTTATATGAACGCAAAATCAAGACGTGTTTTGTTTGGGACTGATCTGTTATCACTATCTGATGAAATACACAAAGAAATCTGGAAAAAAATAGGGGAATTCACTCAATTAGGTTCAGGTTGGAAGTTTGAAATGATCGAAGAAATATTGTTTCACACGATGAAATATAACGTATTACGAGGTAGTTCATACATCGACCTGCCACCAAAAATAAAAAGTAAAAGATGTTGCATAAACATCAGAAACGTAGATAACAAATGTTTCCAATGGGCTGTTCTTTCCGCACTATTTCCAGCAGAAAAACACGCTGATCGCGTTGAAAAATATATCAGTCACATGTCTAGATTAAATTTTAAAGATATTAACTTTCCTGTGGCAGAAAATCAAATACCAAAATTTGAAAAGCAAAATAATGTTTCAATTAACGTTTTCGGACTAGATGAAAAAGAGGATGTATACCCGAGATATATTTCAGAAAAAGCTTCACAATCGACTATAAAGTTACTTTTTTACAAAAATCATTACGTTTGGATTAAAAACTTTAACGGACTAGTTGGTAAACAGTACAATAAAAATAGGAACAAAAAGTTCTTTTGTTACCGCTGCTTGCATGGTTGTACTAACAATGAAACATTACAAAAGCATTTGCAGTACTGTAGTGATGTGCAAAGAATAACAATGCCATCTAAGGGAGATAGTGTGTAACAGTTTGTCCATCATAATCACAAACTAAAAATTCCTTTCGTTATATACGCTGATTTTGAGTGTTTACTTCAACCTGTACTTGGCGTAGAAAATAATCCTAATCAATCGAGTACAAGAAAAGTTCAAAATCATGTTCCGTGTGGAGTAGCGTACAAGGTAGTTTGTTGTACTGATTCTAGATTATCTAAACCAATCAAATTATATCGTGGTAAAAATCCAGCTGTTTGGCTTCTGAAGCAGTTGATTAACGAAGTTGATAATATTACTTATCGTTTGAAAAAAGTAACGCCAATGTTAAAATTAACACCTCAACAAGAATCCGATCACGAGCAAGCAGAAATTTGTCATATTTGTGAAAAAGCTTTTGACGATGACAAAAAAGTACATGACCATTGTCATTTGACTGGACAGTATCGTGGAGCGGCTCATAATCAGTGTAATTTAAAATTTCATGCTCCAGATTTTATCCCGGTTATTCTTCACAATTTTCGAGGATATGATAGTCATATTATATTAGAAGCTTTTGGTGATCCTGATATAAAATCTCTTCTAAAACTCGATAACGTCATCAGATGCATCCCAAATAATTTTGAAAAGTACATGTCAGTTACGCTAGGTAAATTGCGTTTTATTGACAGCCTGCAGTTTATGGCAGCCTCGTTAGATGAGCTAGTAAAAGGTTGTAGTAAATTTGATAACCTAAGAGACTGTTTTGAAGATAAATTTAATCTACTAGCTAAAAAAGGAGTTTTTCCATACGAATACCTCGACGACTGGAGTAAATTTGATGAAACATCTTTACCTGACAAAAACAAATTTTACTCGCAACTGAAAAATGAAAATATAACTGATGACGAGTACAGGTATGCACACGATATCTGGAAATAGTTTGATTGTGAGACTTTTGGTGATTATCATGATTTATACCTGAAAACTGACGTGTTATTATTAGCAAATGTTTTTGAAAGTTTTCGTGAAGTGAGTTATAATAATTATGGACTAGATCCTTGCTGGTATTATTCTGCCCCTGGGTTGTCATGGGATGCTTTACTAAAGTTTAGTAAGGTAAGGTTAGAATTACTGACAGACGTGGATATGTTCAATTTTATTGAAAAAGGTATCCGAGGCGGTATTAGCGTGATAACAAAAAGTATGCTGAAGCAAACAACAAATATTTGAAACAGTATAACCCTGACCTTCCTTTGAAGTATATAGTTTATCTAGATTGTAATAACTTGTACGGTTATTCGATGTCAGAACCAATGCCTTTTAGCGGATTTCATTGGATCACGGTTGATCGATTTCTATCAGAGACAGAAAAAAAATACCCGACGATGTTTCCTATTTCGTTGAAGTTGATCTTGATTATCCAAATTCGCTACACAAATTACATAACGATTACCCTTTCTGTGCGGAATCGATGGTCATAGATTATAGTTTGTTATCAAAAGAACAACAAGCGTTAGCATCACCAAGGCAACATTCCATGGTCAAGAAACTAGTACCAAATTTACTTGATAAGAAAAATTACGTTTTGCATTACAAAGTTTTAAAAGAAGCAGTCGATGCTGGTCTTGTGTTGAGAAAAGTTCATCGTGTACTAAAATTTAATCAGTCGCCGTGGATGAGAGGTTATATTAACTCAAACACTTCAAGAAGAGCTGCAGCGAAAACAGAGTTTGAGAAAAACTTTTAAACTGATGAACAATTCCGTTTTTGGTAAGACGATGGAGAATATAAGAAAACGTGTAAATATTGAAATAGTTAATGATGTCAATCGCAGAAACAAACTTGTGTCAGACGATGATTTTGTGAGCATGAAAATATTTAATGAAAATCTTGTTGCGATACAAAGAAGAAAAACAAATCTAAAACTAAACAAGCCGATCTATGTTGGAGCTGCCGTGTTAGATTTATCAAAGTGGCTGATGTACGATTTTCATTATAATTTTGTTAAAAATCAGTGGCCGGCTAGTAGATTATTGTTTACTGATACTGATTCGCTCGTATATGAAATCGAATGCGAGGACATCTATCAGGACATGTACAATAATCGACATCTGTTTGATCTTTCCGATTATCCACGTGACAGTAAATTTCATGACGACACAAATAAAAAGGTTATTGGTAAGTTTCAAGATGAAATGAACTCGAGCGCTATCAAATATTTTATCGGATTACGCAGCAAAATGTATGCCGTATTGTTAGACAATAATAAAATAACGAAAAAAGCCAAAGGTCTGCCTCGTAATTTTGTTAAAAAGTTTATGAAATTTGATGACTACAAGTACGCGCTTGATGGTGGTGTTAGTTTTATGAGAGCTATGGCAATTCGAACTAATCATCATAAACTCGAAACAGATGTCATTATGAAACGTGGATTGTACAATTTTGATGACAAACGCTATTGTAAAAATGGGGTAGATACATTTGCCTTTGGGTATTTTCATTGTGACTAAAATTTTATCTAAACTTATGAAATAATGTTTGAAAATTGACAATGACAAATAGCTACAATAGCAAAATCAAATATCTAATGATGGACGGTAAACAATTGACAGTTGAATTTAATAATGAAACATCAGGTATATGTTTTAATGGAACACGTGACAAGTTAAAACTTTCGCTCATCAGATCTGATAACAGCGAGTATTTCAATTATCTCGAACAATTGTATCAAAAGTTGCTAGCGGAATTTAAAAACTTTCACAGCCCCATTAGCCAACAAAACTACACTAAACTCACAATTGATCTCGATCGGTCAAGGGCATATTTTATCAACAAAAAATATCCTCTGAACAAACCAGAAATGAAAGGTTTGTTTGAGTCCCATCGCTGTGTGAGCGGTAAAGTAAAATTTAGTATCTATAGTCGTGATAGTGAAGTATTTTTAATATCAACAGTTGAAACATTAATCATTGGTAATGAGATATAAAATAATATCATTTTCATTCTAATGCTAGTTTAATTTCCACCTTGTTAACTGAAAGGCTCTAATGCACAGTTTAATTTTCATCTTGTTATCTGATAAAAAATTTGTGGTAAAATCTATTTGCCGTCTTTAGAATAATCATATTCCACACATACGCTGTTCTAACAAATTCGTCACTTCTGTTGACAGAGCTTATGGCATTCCAACACCTGTTGTTTTGTCTAGTTACAAAATATCTGTCTACATAGTAGTAGTAAAGGGAAATGAGGGGTTTGGCGGGGTGGGGGAGGAGGTGTGGGAGGGGGTGGTGGGCCAAAACCCTCATTACACTCTACTAATACTTTTTGTTAAAAAACTCGGATCCGTGATCAGTCCAGATTTTATTTGGTTTTCTTTCTGTACTCGTTATTATTTGTTTTAACGCATCAGTCATTGAAGTCCCTGTCTTATCCGAAACAGGTACATTGAAAGCGTATTTGCTAAAAACATCTATAACATTAAACAAATACCTTTTTGGAGCACCATCAGCGCCAACGTTAAACTGAGCTAGATTGGATACATCCACCAAATCTATTGCCCAGATATCATCTACACCATTAGCGACAACTTTACGTCGTGGGAACTTTTTTTTAGGTCTGTGCAGCTCGACTGCAAGATCATTGCATACTTTTTTTTGTCCGAGTCCGAGTTTATATTTTGCTCCTATCATTCCCTGAACAAATTTTCTATCAAAACGTTCTCGTAGATTTGTTGGCTCCATATCACGTAATTCGTCTAACATTACTTTATCACAATCTGATTTCGAGTTTTCATGATCACGATAACAGATATCATGACGCATCGCTATCGCATCCACTTGATTATAAGGCTCTTAACCTGGCAATGGATTGTCGTTTTCATCTAGTTGTTGATCTAGCGGATTGTAAGGTCCTGTATACCGATGACCTGGCAATGTTCAAACGCCTTTTGGTTTTGGCAATTTTCCAATAATTTTATGTATATCTATACCTGACCCTATTATTTCTCTGTTGTTACAACATTGACAGTATGCGACAATTTTATTTTGTTCAAGACATAAATCTCTGTCAGAATCACAATTGCATATCATTCTATATTTTTAATCGTCGACTAAAATAATATTAGGGTAGCCAGAACCGAGCGAATTTTTCGCTGGCGACGTTGCTGAAGATACTGTCGCTGGAGACGTTTTCCTTAAAAACATATTTTTTTCTTTTTCCGCAGACTCCACAAAAACTTTTTAATAGTATCCTGTTGTTTTTAGTTTTTTCTGTTGTTTCATTAATATTTTCGGTTTTAGTTCTACACTTGAGACAGTATGTTGACATCATTATATTTTTAAGTTTAGATAAAATTAATTGCAATCTCATCATTAGCGTGAGAAGGATGCTTGTCAAACTGTAAAATAAATTTTTAAAAATTAAGATTTCTGCTCATCTGTTGGATAAACATTATACAATAATATCCACAAGCAGACGTTCCAACAGGTTGGAGTTGATTTGATGAATAATATATCTTTTTAAATTTTTTCTTCATATATGTTTTTATTACATCGCTTGGAGGAAGTCCAAACGAGTCAAAATAATTATTATTATAAACTGTTACCCAATGCGTGCCGGATCCGTCATTAAAATCTTGTATATTAATAACACACGAACTTACAGCTGATGGTGATTTTATTGCTGCGAGTTCATCTTTAGAATAAACTCCATGAAATCCAGGAACCGCTTTTAACTTATCAATGATATCAAAATTACTCAACGGGGTGGTCGAGTTCCTGGTAATGTTAGACCACGTCCGATTCCTAAAAGATTTGGCAGCAGACTTCCCGCTAGTCCCGCCAAAAGTGCAGCGATCGGAATAATTCCTCCTTGTTTTGCTTGATTGCATATGCATTTGCATTTTGGTGTTGGCGATTTTGTTTTTGTTCTTTTCTTTTTTTTTTGTTGATGATTTCTTTTTCTTTTGTGGCATTATAATATATCATTTACATAAAATTTACAATTTTTTTATTCCACTTCCACGAATGATACCATTACCCTCGACTGCTTTCTTCGTTGCGCCAGATATTGCTACAGACTCTGCTGCTATTCCTAATGTGCCTAAGACTGGTAAAATTTTAGGTATTATTGTACTAGTTAATACTGATAATGCCGGACCAAGAAAACCACCTTTGACATATCATTTGCCATCGCTGTCATTTGTGCAGCACTCAAATTTAAAACAAAAGTTTTTTACGATCATACTTCTTAACTTGATTTTTTGTTACCATTAATTTTGTTAAAACACCATCAGAAATATTAGGATTGATTTTTAATGATACCTGTTCTCGCTTTGCAATAGCAGCTGCTAATTTTTTAACTTGGCCATCGGTTAAATATACTTCTTTTACAATATATTTTGCCATTTTATATAACAACTGTAGATTAAACTTGAACTGTCATTTTACCTCCAATAGAATCTACCGTGATAAATCTATCACTAATCACTAATGCGTATACGTAGAACGGCGCTACTGGAACCGCCCCAAGTGTACAGGAAATTTCAATATCCGCTGTGCTGTCTACAATTCGCTCGTTATGTTTACTAACATCAAAATGAAATATAGGATAAAGGGTACGAAATTCCTCTGCTGATATTTGAGTTCCATCTTCAACATCTTGATATTTTGTATTGCGTCAAGCAGGTACATGTACGGTCGAGAAATATTTTTATTAACGTCATCAGCAAAATTACACTCAATAGCTCGTTCTGGATATTGCTTTGAATTTAATCTAGCGTACATTCGTCTAACATCAGAGTGGTCAAATATTGCATTATTTTGTTGTTGGTTATCTCGTCGGGCTTGCTGTTGAAATACGACAAAGATATTTCTCGGCAGTTGTTCGCTTGATGTTGTTGTGACCCTCCACGTGTAGTCAGTAGTATTTGGAACCGCTGTCTGATATATTTTATGCTGCATAAAGTAAATTCTGTTTGTATGCTTATAAA
Source organism: Potamilus streckersoni (assembly GCA_016746295.1). NCBI lineage: Eukaryota > Metazoa > Mollusca > Bivalvia > Unionida > Unionidae > Potamilus > Potamilus streckersoni. The sequence goes on from JAEAOA010002144.1 coordinate 917,160, forward strand.
GCATGCTATTTAGTTCTGACATTTTAGTGATCGACGGTGTTATACGTGGCATCCACAAAGCAAGTTTGTTTATGATAAACTGTACATCAACCCCTCCAGATCTAAACAAGCAATCGTTTTGGTCTGCTCGATCTAAAATAAGAGTATGTTTTACTCCGCGAAATACTTTATCATGATCGCGACAAAAGGCGAAAATCATACTTAGTGGAAGCATCATTGTAATTTGACGTGATCCTGCTACAAGTTTTCTTCGCCTAGCAAAACCTTCATTATAACGCGGATTTCTCACGTCAAGTGTGTTAAGAAGTAAATTTAACATCACAGTACCGTTTGCATCTGCAGCTGGTGGTGTTATATTAAGATTATTAAAAGCTGCTGTAAGAGAAACTCTTGTAGCGTCTGCATTAGCAGCTGCACCAGGTGCAGCAATACCTAGCGCGTCTGCATTAGCAATGAGAAAATTTCTCACAATTACAGCATTTTCATCAGCATTAGCGCCATGTACTATAGCGCCTCTCTTTAAAAATTCAGTTGATTCAGCTATACCCCGTCCAGTATCTTTAAACCACATCATGTTAGTTGCAGTTGATCTTGAGTAATCATCTGTAAACGAAATCATATTTAAAATTGTACTTGCAACTTGTAGATGACTTGAAATATCTTCTATAGTTTGATTGGCTAGTTGATATCTAGCACTTTAAAATAAACTCCAGCCGTTATTTATAAGAGCTACTTCTGCTCCAACTGCAATTGTAGCAGGTGGATTGGCTACTGTCATAATCTGACCACGAACTTCTAACATAGCCTTATGTGGCAGTAGAAATACATCTTCGTCTCTGGTGTTAAAGGTTCTAATACCAGCTTTATTCGGTTCGTTAGAATTCTCATCAAGGTACTCAACAAACTCAAATTCTGTCACATAATTGTCGATGTCATAAGTTTCTGTTAACTCGAGATAATTTTTAACAGAAATTTTATTTTATTAGATTATATAAAATTTTATTGCGGCACTGTTACTTTAGATATTAATTTTTGTATGATCTGCTCGCCCTTTGGTGATAATAATTTTTTTGTTGTTGTTATCATAGCTCGCTGGGTTTCTTTTGTTGGAGCGATTTCTGAGATAACTTGTTTCATTTCAGATGCAGTCGGTGGATCACCTTTTATTTTATCAGCTATTTTTTGTCCCACCGCAGTCCCAGCGGCAGATGCAGCCCCAGTTGCAAAAGCTTTACCAGCGTCAATAGCAATTGGTGCAACTTTACGTGCTATACCCAGAATATTTTCAAAAACTTTAGTGAATATATTTCCAAAAAATCCTCCTACTATTTTTCTTCGATAAACTTTTTTTCTTTGTTTCATTATATTTGATGTTGCATAATTTTTACTTTTGCTCGCGTAGATGTAAATAATAAGTTACAACTTCATTATTAACATGTATCTGTTTTCCTGATTGATCTGTCAACTGCATTATTATACTTGATATTTGATCTTCAACGTTTAAAGGATAATATATAATATGTCGTGGAGTTATTTGCATGAGAGAACCTGGCGGGACTTCTGGTGAGAAACTGTAAATCGTTTGACCTTTGCTGCCTTTTGATGTTTAAGAGCCAGAAGCAATAGAGCAATTTACTAATATTGTATTTACTTCTGTTAAATTTGCTGGCAGTTCACTGTCATATTAATAGGCTGATCAAGTGCAGTGTAAGTTTTTTCAGTAAATCCTAACAGTTGTGCAATACTTCTTTCTCTTGGTTCAAGACTGATTACTATATTTTTCAAAGTTATCCTAGTTCGCAATGTGTTATAATTTGCTGCCAATTCAAAATTATCAGCCACACCGTCAGCTTTTGTGATTAGCTCTTTGATTGTCTTGTTTAGATCAGTAATATTATAAGCTCCTTGTGGAATTTTTATTTTATTTTTGTTGTAGATATTGGAGATGTTGTAATCATAGTAAAATACATTTCATTGTTAACATCATTTTTCACGTTAGGTATAGCATTCCAGCAAGTACAAGAAATTAATCCAATTTCATATTGTTTTGTAGGATCTAGTTGGATAGGTGGAATATACTTTACTGAAAACTTTGCGCTATCTATCGCAGACTCACTAGAGTTTAGTAATAATTTTGTTTGCATTCCTTTAATATTATATCATTTTACAAAATTAAGTCGCGGTGTAAAGTTTCAGATTCGTCAGATGTTAAAAATTCACTCGATCTTAGATAATCAAGTATGTCAATGATTTCATTATCAAGTTCAACACTATCATTCCCAGCTTCCTTTGACGATATTAATAACATTAATCTACCTATCATTTCAGTAGTTGAGGTAAATACTTTTACACGAGCTCCTGTTCTTACTCTACTTTTTTGTATATGAGATATATCAAAAGTAAAAAATTTCCTTTTAAAACTCCACCCACTACCAAAAGGTTTTGCTCTACTATTTTCTGCTGTTTTTTTTAAATGTGAGAGCAATGACACTGTTTCTCATTCTATCATAAAGTGGAAGCATATCATCCATTTCTGTAACCGTGTTTATTTCATCTTTAGCAGCAGCTCCGTCTCTTAATATTACATCTAATTTATCGATTAATGCTTGATTTTCTGCATCAGTCCACCTGCTTATATTTTCAATATCACTTATATTTTCTTTGTTTAAAAAAATCATCATATTCACTACCTTTTATCTTATCATTTGCTCTTTTTGTAAAATAAAATCTTTGATCTCCAACTTCCATAAACTTTACAGTAAGATCACCGACTCTTTGTTGCTCATCTCTTATATCTTTTATATCTCCTGATAAATTTATTATAATATTTGTTATTCCTTGCGTTGTTAACTCTGCTAATCTTCGCTCAAGTTCCAGCGGATTGTTTATCAATTGATCTGTTTCAGCTTGTCTAGCAGCGGGATCAGCTATATTTGCTGTAAATGCCTCAATTAATTTTCTTTTTTCTTCTTCAGATCTAGTAACAAGTTTTGCAGCAGCTGCTTCTTTTTGTTCTCTAACAATTCCAACCAAACCTTTTTCTTGTTTAAGTTCTTCTTCTGATAGTGGTTTAGTTTCAGGTTGTTTACCTAATAGTGCTTCAGTAACCGGCTTGAAAATTGTAGCTGTTGCTTCTGTAGCGGTTACTTGCCCACGTCGTTCTTCTTGTACTTTTTGCTTAAGTGATGCCTGAGATTGAGCAAGTTTTTTTTAGATCTTCTATGTGTTGTCTGTATCTTGCTCGTTTGTCCGTTATTATTATTATAAATTTTATAAAATTGAAACGCTTTACTGTAAGTAACTGTTAATACAACAGCGAAACATTTTAGTTGGATCATTTGTAAGTTTATTAAACAATAAAAAGTTGAATTTATCTTTTGTAGCATTACGGTAAAGTTCAATAAACTTATCTTTTGTCACGCCACCGCATTGCTCGCTTGCAATATTTCTAACGTCAACATTATCCAGTCCTGGAAATAAAATAAAACAACCCGCATTTCGCCTAATAAACCTGTCAACATTATAAAATCCTTGAGCGAGATAAACAGAATTACACTGTTTGTTACGTGACAGTGAGAAATATGATCTTATTTTATTCATCTCCATGTTATTTAGAGGAATATCGTCAAAAATTACTATCTTATGTTCATCTGCATCAAGTTGATTAACTGGAATAAGATCTTCTGGCTGCCTAATTATAAAAAATCTTCACCAGCTTTAAGATCATCACGAAGCTTGTTATTATATTCGCTTAATAACTCATACTTATCTTGCTGTGGATTGATTGTGTAAATATAAACTCTGTCGTAGTTAAAATTATCACCAAGAAGCAAATTCATAAGCAAATTTGTTTTCCCCGATCCAGTTCGCCCAACAATAAGATAATGACAATCAGGAAGTTCATTGTTATGTTTGTGCTTCACTAGTCTCTCTGTATCAAAGTTTAGTATCGACGATTTTGCCATTTTGTATAATATTAAACTAGTGTTGATAATTTTATCTAGGATAGTAAATAATGAGCTACTATACAAAATTTGGAACACTATTAGGAGATTTATCCATAAAAGTTTATCAAGATGACTTATCCAAATATGCAACTCTTGATTAGCTTAAAAATGAAATCAATAATTTACTAAATATTGCCAGCGTAGATCAAGATCAAGTCGTCATTTTCCAGAACAAAGAAGGACGATTAAAGACGAGTAACGTAAAACTGTTAGATGTAGTTGTACGAAATCCAAGTGGGAATATTGTTATGAAACAAAACACGATTACAGATCTTGGAAACCCAACTGAGGATGGGGATGCTGTCACTAAAAAATACGTCAATGATTGGGACGCTTCAATTAATAATGAAATCACAGCGCTCAAAACTGATTTTACCAGTCATGTGAATACATTTTTAAGTTTTCGCAGAAACATAAACAAAATTAGAGATGAATTTTTTGGAAATCCATCAAATGTTAACATTACACTCGCTAATATTAACACAAAACTCAATGATATTAACACAAAACTCAATGATATTATTAGTGAAATTCCTAATATTGTTGAGAAAACGAATATGATTAAAATTCCTCACAAACAGATTAAAAATATTATGTATACTGTTGCAACTGGGTCTGGTACATGGATGAAGGAAAATGATTCTTTAAAATACACTGCAGAAGTTACTGGTATATATAGATTGTCAGTGTTTAGCAATGCAAAGTTTAAAATAATATTTACCACACTTCCATGGCGTTATTTAGATAATGACTTATTTGGTATATTATATGTAATATTAAACAAAAATTCTGAGGAGAAATTTACACTTGAACCAACTGATAAAAATTTTATAGGTTCTTATGCGTGGTGTTTGGAATTTGTAGCTGATTTATCATAACTATGTAAACAAATATTATAATGAAAAGACGTATAGTTGATTTTAATCACATTTCAAAAGATATTCCAGAACAGGATGTGGACGCACTAATACAATACTATATATATTATCATAAAAAACTTTGGTGTGTTAAAAAATGTTACAAATACTACAACAAGATCCTTCGAGTAATATCATATATACCCTTGTTAATGACCAGTTCTGGTATAGTTTCAAGTGGGGTATCATTAAATCCATTTTTGTTAATTATATCTGGTATTGGTGGTTCACTTACAGCGGCGTGTAAAAAAGTAGAACCAAGACTTTTGATAAAAAAGCACGGATGTTTAACATCAAATAAAACTTACAAGAAACTACTTGATCAGATCCGGTCTTACCTACGAGGAGTTAAATATAATATGGATGATTTATTACGTGAATTTCGTATAATTGACAATATGTTAACAGATATTCTACCAATGAGGGTTAGCAAGTATGGAAAAAATTATCAAAGAAAATATGAGTAACGTATAATTTTATCTAAACTTAAGATATAATATAACTAAAATAATATCATTTTCATTCTAATGCTAGTTTAATTTCCGCCTTGTTAACTGAAACGTTCTAATGCACAGTTTAATTTTCATCCTGTTATCTGATAAAAAAAAACTTGTGGCAAAACCCATTTGCCGTCGTTAGAATAATCGTATTCCACGCATTCGCTATTCTAACAAATTCGTCACTTCTGTTGACAGAGCTTATGGCATTCCAACCCCATTAGCCAACAAAAATATACTAAACTCACAATTGATCTCGATCGGTCAAAGGTATATTTTATCGACAAAAAATATCCTCTGAACAAACCAGAAATAAAAGATTTGTTTGAGTCCCGTCGCTGCGTGAGCGGTAAAGTAAAATTTAGTATCTATAATCGTGATAATGAAATATTTTTAATATCAACAGTTGAAACATTAATCATTGATAACGAGATATAAAATAATGTCATTTTCATTCTAATGCTAGTTTAATTTCCACCTTGTTAACTGAAACGTTCTAATGCACAGTTTAATTTTCATCCTGTTATCTGATAAAAAAATTGTGGTAAAACCCATTTGCCGTCTTTAGAATAATTGTATTCCACACATGCGCTGTTCTAACAAATTCGTCACTTCTGTTGACAGAGCTTATCTGGATGAATCATAGCATTCCAACACCTGTTGTTTTGTCTGGTTACAAAATACCTGTCTACGTAGTAGTAGTATAGGGAAACAAGAGGTTTGGGGTGGGGTGAGCATTCCAACACCTGTTGTTTTGTCTGGTTACAAAATATCTGTCTACGTAGTAGTAGTATAGGGAAATGAGGGTTTGGCGGGGGTGGGGGAGGAGGTGTGGAAGGGGGTGGTGGGCCAAAACTCTCATTTTCCTATACTACTACGGACAATCTACCATATTGCTAGATGGCTTGTCAGTCAGTTTAATGCAGGAGTAGGTTGCATATGTGCCTTAGATATCTTCTGACTGAGATTTCCTACCATTTGACAAGTGTGACAAAATATTTGGTACGTAATAGCATCATTTTAATTTTCGACAAATAAAAATGACCCAGGATTTTGTGATAAGTTTTACTGGCACCAAAATGACCAACTTCAGGAGTATTATGGGTTAAACTATGAATTTTCTGTTTATATGACATAGGAATAACAATGTGATTGCTCACGGATCATTCATTACAAGCAGGTTCATCAGGTGGTCGGCATTCTTGTGTCTTTATCCAGTTGTTATTAAGTCTCTCAAACTCTTGTTTTCTCTTTATGTTTTCTTTGCAAACCCCAGGGAGCCGTCATACCGACAACCCCGCGTCCCGGCCCAACGACAAGACCACCAAACTTTCGGTCAAATCTAGTCCAATTTTTCTAGTGGACAATCCTATACCAATGATGTGTAAGTCACCTGTGCAATTGTTCAAGAGTTTGGGGTTGTGATGTTTGGATCTTTGATGAATTTCAAACATTGTGTAATTAGCGTACTTAAGTGTTTGCCAAAAAAGATTTCCAATCGTGTAGGACGTTAGCCTTCCCATTATTAGTGCTTAGTTTTTTGGTGGTTTTCATTTTAGACGGTGGAGCCAAAATATCGTATTTGGTTTATCTTTGATATTCATTTACCAAACCGAAAACCGTTGGTTTTGAGAGGGGAAATGGGAGAAGGTCTCTCTCTCTCTCTCTCTCTCTCTCTCTCTCTCTCTCTCTCTCTCTCTCTCTCTCTCTCTCTCTCTCTCTCTCTCTCTCTCTCTCTCTCTCTCTCTCTCTCTCTCTCTCTCTCTCTCATCAACTCTCACAATTCTCCTCTTGATCGGGTTCTTGGGGGGAAATCTTTAAGTCGGCATAGGCATTCCGCTATCATAATCCCACCCGGGTATATGCTAGTGTGCTTTCCCTATAACCCGTTTTATATCCTTACTTTTTTCGCTTGTCTTGTGAATAAGTATGAAAAGAGGGAGGTTTGTAGCAGCATGTATCGGCAGGTACAGCATTCTGGAGTGTCTTTTCCTTTGATTTGTAAAGTGGAGTGTATATCTTCCCTTATTACTTCACAGCTTGGCCGGTTCGAGTGGGGACTACAATAGCTCATTCTTACGAGGAGGAATTCTACCTTGATCTGGTTATGTTTTACTTGTCCTGAATGCTTTTCTTTGTTTTGTGGGGTAGGGGGGTTGTGGAGAAGCAGGTAGAGCTTCCAGGACTGCGCCTTGTTTTGAGATTTCCGTTTGTTTGTGTTGTAGTGGGTAGAGTTTCCCAATCACTTCACAGCTAGACTGAAGAGCGCTCTCAGTTATATACGTGAAACACGTGCTTTAAAGGAAAACATCACGTACGCTCACTTCATATGTTATATACTATCCACACAAACGGAAGAGAAGAAAAACACAATATGTACTTTCCACACAAATGAACTCGAATGCATACAGACACACTATATCTGCTATCCAAAACAACAATATATACTATCCACACAGACGGGAAGAGAAGAAAAACACTATACTATCCACACAAACGAAGGCGAACGAACACAAACACATCATATCTACTATAAAAAAACACTAATATCTACTATCCACACAAACGTACCCGAAGGCATAAAACATACTCTCGACTTTCCTCATTAACGTACGCGAACGTATTCAAACATACACACAGACATACACACATACCAGTGGAATAGTTAGTGTTTATAATAACACTACTCCACATTCAAACAAATTGGCAACTTGACCAGTGTTTCTTTTCCAAAAGGTTGGTTAGCCTTGAGAAGGGCTCATTTTATTTTTAAACTTCAGATTCACCAGGCTAATGTGGGCACCTCCCTGATCGGGCCACACACATAAACACATCCCTGGTTGGGACCCAGTCCTGTTCCGAATCGATGTTTGTGGTTGGGAGCGCATATGGAGCCAGTGCTTGTTCTGGTGTGAGAAAGTGCTTGCTTATGAGAAACAGTGAGGTTTAGATTATGTTTATTTATTTTTTTTTGAAAGGCTAGTATTGCCCTGTGGAGGTACTAGCCCTTTCTGGTTCTGTTCTTCCGGTGTTGAATGGCTAGTGCTTGCCATGTGGAAGCTGGCGACCTTCCTTGTTATGCTCTTTCGAAAGAGATCGTTACTGTCATCCAAATGAATGTTGATATTCCAGTCGTCCTCCTGCGTTCACTTGGCTGTATTCCCCTCTCTCTCTCTCTCTCTCTCTCTCTCTCTCTCTCTCTCTCTCTCTCTCTCTCTCTCTCTCTCTCTCTCTCTCTCTCTCTCTCTCTCTCTGGTCTTTTGATGTCTATGTCTTGGTTTGATTTTTTTCTGTCAATAGTCAATTTTGAATCGATAATGTGCCCTTAGTTTCTGAAGGTGGCTTCTGTGTTTACATTCTGTGCCTTGTTTAATAGTTCTGGGTACGTTGTAGATAATCATATCCTCTTTAGATATTCTCCAAGATTGCTGCGCTGCTTTTGGTATCTAGAACATGTTTTGTAGACGTGGTCAAGTGTTTCCGGGACTGGGAAGTGTGGACAGTTGTTGGTTTGGTTTACTTGATCTTGTAAGTATTTCCCGAAGCTGTCCTTTAGTAATGTTTTTTCCGGTCATAAGTCGGTCTATGATCCTAACGTCAATTACTTCTATATCCTTTGATGTATTGATTTTTCAGGTGACTTCTTTTCGTCGTTGGAATAGGTGTCTTCATTTGCTGGTGGTGTTCTGTATGTATTGCCATTTCTGGTTTATCCTTTGTCAGACTTGTCTGTAGCGTTCTTGGATGCTCTAGGTGAAAAGATATATAGCATTATTTAGAAGGATATTTTTCGGTGCTAAATCCGCTTTACCATTTGCGATCAGATTAATATGTAACGGGACCCTTAGAAATTCGATGAGATGTTGTTTTTCCTCAAGCTCTCTTATGATTAGCATTGATACTTCTAACATGTTTTCTATGCTTTTTATGGTACCCGTTGTAATAGATTGTAGTACACTAAGGGAGCCTGTGATAATAACGTTGTCTGTGATGGGTTTAGATTTTTGTCCACTTCAATGCTTGGATAATTGCCCACAATTCTGCTGTGTAGATGGAACAGTCATCTGGGATTTTTGCACCAGATTGGATTTGTTTCTCGGGTACCACGGCTGTTGTTGCTGTTCTACTGAGTTCATTGGATTTCGGTCCATCTGTGTATATATTTGTATATCCAGTATACGTCTCTTGAGGGTTGTTAATTCGGACGAGGCTTCTTTTGGTGCTGCGAAGGTCGTCTACCAAAAACATTTTTTTATGCCGTCCGGTTCCTTGTGGAAGAGACACGTGGGTCATGAACAGTGTCGCTTTTCCATTGTTGATGTGAAACTTGTTGTTGGTTTGTTGCGCGTGTTAAATCCTGTCGATGACTTTGGAAGGTGTCAATTCTGATCAGGTAATAAACTCGATCCAAATGAGGGATTTTAAACTGTCGTGATACCAGTAAAGTCTCAAGCGATCGTCTTCTTTAGCTTTACATTGCTGTTTCAGTGTGGTTAACAAAAAATCCCGCACATTAGTGATTAACATATCTACTTTCTCCACCTTGTTGTCATTGTCAATAAAAAGGACATTGGTCTTCAGACTGCCCTAAGAAACACCAATAGCAGGAGGAAGAAGAAGAGATGCTCACGGCAAAGGATATCCCCAGAAAGAGTAGGAAATAAGAGGAGAAACAATTGAGGAAGAAGAATAGGAGAAGAAAAAAAAACAGTGAAAGTGAAGAAATTTAAAAGAACAGGAAAAGCAAAATTGAGACACAGAAGAAGTCTATGATCTTTTTAAAATGTGTTGTACTGTAAATTGGATTGTAAAATTTGTACCAGAATAGACCAGACTAAAAAAAATGATGTCTAAGTTTTGATTTTTAGAACGATAAAGGGCCTATACTCACACGCGCACGTACATCATGGAGCAACAAAGGGATTGTGAGTTTTCATGGATATTGGCAAAATGAATATTAACTCAGGAACGAGAAGCAATCCGCTTTAATTTTCTTAAGCCTTTACCACTGCCAAGACCTTCTTCTGGACCTGCTCCTGTCGATGATTTCGTAGAAATCACTAGGGTGGGTAATTCAGGCGTAGTAACCGGGTTGAGCTTTTTGGCTCGAAAAGGCCTTTTACTCTTGGATCTTCCACTAAATCCCAACTAAAATTGACCTCTTCTGGAAGTAGACATGTGTTGACTTTTGTAATCGCTGATATACCATCGATTCTCTTTTCCACGGCCAGTGTACCCCAATTCATCGTCTTCTTAGTTTCCGTTATTTTTCAAAAACAGTGTATCATCCATTCACTGTGCATAGATGCTAGCGCACCTATATAGGGAATGTAATGTTATCGGTAACTCACTTTGGATTGGAAGACAGATTCCGTGCGGTGACTAAATTTTGCAACTATTTTTGTGATTGTTAAATAATCTCAATTCGTTTCGATCCGCTCCTTCCCTATAAATAACCGCGTTTCACTTCATTCCCCGTACCTGTTCTCGTCGCAAGATGTGGATAAACGTTGAATCCTTTACGCTCGTATCGTCGACTCTGTTCCGCACAGACTTACCCATATATGTTAAATCATCATGGACTGTCATCCGAATCACTAGACGAGCGTTTGAATAAGAAGGATCTATATGGAGAGACATGGTTGTCTGAAGCTAGTCCTCATCTACGGTACAGAGGGTATAAGAAGTTTAAAAAAGAGAAGATCAGTGAGATGTTTTCTATGTTAACGAAATTGTGTTTAAATAAATACAAACGCCCTTTTCGGGGTCGATCTACTGCCTCAGAAATGTTTAATCTTTCTTTCCTAAAAAATTTGAATTCTGTTTGATATTTTATATTTAATGAAAAAGACTTACTCTCTTACCTAAAACTTTTTTTTAGTAGATTTGATATTTTAGGTGTGATAGATGGATGTTCATCAATCTATGTTTGTGTTGCACATGTGTGTGTCTCTAACCTTGTTTATGTTTCTGTCTCTATTGTATTTGTTCCTACCTTGGGTACGCGCGTATTCAGGTCAGCCACTTGCAACATTGTTATCAGTACCTTGACGTCAACCCAGTTGTTCCATTTCACTTGTCCTTTAACAAGCCCAATATTTGTCACCAATTTTAGTTGTCGCCATTTTTTTATATACCTTATTTTAACATTAAGGTCTCATTGCCGCTAAAGTGGCCCGATATACTAATTTTGTCTTAACAATTGTTCTAAGGCATATATATATATATATATATATATATATATATATATATATATATATATATATATATATATATATATATATATATATATATATATATATATATATATATATATATATATTAAGAACAGGCAATCCATGTATTTGTTCCTTATAATTGCCTAACTGTATGATAATTATTTTTAGACTAGCTCATCTAATAATGTCAGCTTATGAAAGCTTGTTTACATTTTTCTTTTTCTTTATATTTCCTATGAAAAGTTGAACATATGACTGTATATAGTTTATATCTATTTATTTTGCTGTATTGTATAATTGTATTGTGCTGAAATCATTTTTGTGTCATGACATTATGAACTTATATTTTAAATAGGATAAAATAAGAGACAAATGAAGATGTTTATGCGAGTGGAGAGTGTGTTTGCGTGAGTTTGATGCTACAATAGAATGATCTGTGAATAGCGTTACAAACTTTAAAAACTTTTTTTAAAAAATTATAGGTCGGTCTTACTCTTCTAACAAAAAAGAATCACATCTGTAGAAGAGACATGTAAGATCTGTATTAGTCATTTTAACTAGTACATTAATTTCATATCTAAATATATCAAGCAAGGTTGATACTGTATTGAAGCAATAATAATACAAATTAATTAAGCTGTTTACTGGAAGCAGTAGCAACGTTATTTATATTCATATATTATATTTTTGCAATTGGTACCAAAGGAGTCTGATGTTTTATCAGTGAAGTACCATGTAATCAATTATCTTATCGTTACTATAAATATAGATTCATATATGGATGAATACACTTTAAAATAAAAAAAAAATGTTGTTTCCAGTTTTATATCTGTATAAAAAAGCATCTCATAAATGGATGGAAATTTTCTTCATGTTAAGTTATAGAAAATATATTTTATAATGTTAGAATATATTTTCTTATATAATGTATTTATTTTGTAGCATATTGCTATGATGCGAAACATGCCCTGCACGTGATGGATTTGGAGATTTTAAATTAGATTGGAGATATAAGATTCTTGTCACAGACAACTAGTGATAATACTTGCTGGTTATTGCATAATCATCCATGCCATACAGATATAAGAATTCTGTATAATTTGAATAATTACCTTACCTCTTGTTGTCGTTTTTGTTGTTGTTGTTATTGGTGGTGGTGGTGGTGGTGGTGTGTGTGTGTGTGTGTGTGTGTGTGTGTGTGTGTGTGTGTAATAACCAGACAATGAACAGTGCAAAACAGCATCTGACTAGCCTGAGCGCTTTCGACTTTTAATGAGTCTTTTGCAAAGGCATATACAAAACAGACAAATGCCAAACAAATAAAACACAAAAATGTCGTGTTTATAAAACTGTACATGGCTGTTTCTACAGGAATTAAACCTTAAAATTTATTGTGTTTCAACTAGTTGATTTCAACTTGTTGTGGATGTTTCATAATATTTTTATTGACTTAGAAGAAATCCACGAGCCATAACGACACGGCATCTCTTGTTATATGTAAATTTGTGTAAGCGCAAATAATATTCTGGATATATCAATGTCATAGTGGGAACGGTCAGCGGAAATATAACATTGTGTCCATACATCTAATTGTATACAATTTGATACATTTTGTTTCTTGAAGGTTAGCACTCTTTCGAATGTTAATGCTCTGAAAAAATCAGATAACTGTAATGCGGTAATATAATTCGAATATTTTAAATAAGACGCTCCAAAGAGGCCTTTTGGTATCGCAGTACCAGTTATTTTTCCATAGACCTTAATGTTGATGTTTGGTGAAATAAATATATTTTCTATCCTAATTGTGCATGCACGTCACACACTTTTTCTAAAGAACAATGTTAGACTGTCAATTTGACAGAACAAGGTACTCTAGTGCATTAAAGGAGAGGCAACTGCTGGAACTAGACAGGGGTATAAGTTATCTAGTCACAACAGAAACATTTTCAGTCATGTGTACCACATTTAAAAAAAAGTCATAAAAATACAAAATATGATCTAAATAGGAATTAACATAATCTCACATGTTGCCAAGAGGTTCAACTATTTTTAAGCCTAACAGAAAGTACAACTCTTATATAATGCACCAAGCACAGCTAGTGTAGTTTATTTCTGAATGCAATGTTCCCTACACCTTAAGCTCCACCCACCTGGACTTGTGCAATTGGTACCATTATACGGCCATAGTACACAATTAATTTTACTATATGTTCTCTACATTTGTTCCTCAGTACTGAACTTTCCACTGTGTGACAATCAATACAAATCATATGTTAATCTAAAATACCTTCAAAGATGACTTTACGGTTTAATTCTTGTCAAGGGTTGACCTGCATTTTTTTGAGAGGCTGAATTGTAAACAAAACACCAGGCAACGGAACACAGATTTCACTTCCGGATCATCACCATGACCTTATTACTCAATGTGCACTGTCGCCGAAATACACACAGACAACCACACCATAAGCTCACATTTTAAAGAATAATCAATTGCCTTTAAATCCTTACCAAGAATGCCAAAATCTAACTCTAGTATCACCACCAAATTGAGACCGGAAAAAGTGATCTAAAAATAGACTGGGACTACATTCGTGAATACTGAACCGGATTTTATTAATTGTGTACTGATTCCATACCTTAAATAAGACGCTCAACGATGCCGTAAAGTGATATAAACTCTTGCTGCTAGGGCAGAGGAGCTGTCGTATTGTAAGAAATTAACGTGTCACAGCGCCATCTGTTGCCATAAAGAGGCATTATTTTATGCTAACTTCCGTGATGCTAACTTGAAACGTGCTTGATGCTACATTATAATTATGATTTTAAAAGATCCAGTCTGTGTAAATTGTGACATGGCAAGTTTATAAACAGAATATTACAATTTGCACATATAAAGAAGTTTGCACATCATAAAATAAAACTTATCATCTTAAGACAGCAGTGGCGTTCCATATGATACATATTAGGGTTAATGAACCGAGCGTCGTTCCCATTACTTCTGTTCTCGTCTTTGTATTAGCCTATCGTGAAGTTCAAGGTATTCCCGGCTATTCACCTTTCGGTTTAGTATAACATACACCACCCCCTTCAAATTTTAAATGTTGACAGCACTCAAAACAAAGTGCATATTGTTGTTCAATCACATAGTATCAACAACGACTTCAAGTTTTTGCAACATCGTCAGCATTTATTTTTTCATTTGTGATTGGCTGAGTGTGATGAGGTTTATTTCGTTTTTCCTTGGATTTAAATCTCTTTGCTTTGCCGAAGAGCATCTTTGTTTACTGTAAAATTCGCGTCATATCCTCTTATGATCTTGCTTGCATATTTCGTTATTATTAGGTGTCGACCAACGGAGGTGTTGAGCTCGTACACGGGTCCATATTTTTTCCAAACAGTGTAAAATCGGCCAAATACCAAACTATTTCAGAAGGTGAGGTGAATTTCATGAATTCATATTTCTATTTCAATTATTCAGTCGAAAGCCTTACATCAAATACCTTTGTTCACAGTAAATGCATTTTGCGTGCTTTCTGTAAATTTCAAAATGTATTATCAGAAGATATTGAAATTTATCAGTTGGAGAAAAATGATATCACCACAGTTAAGATACCGGAGTGGTGTTATCACCTTTTAAACTTTTTTCTTTCCATTTAAAAGTATAGATTTCCATATTATGGCCGTCATCCCTCTCTCTCTCTCTCTCTCTCTCTCTCTCTCTCTCTCTCTCTCTCTCTCTCTCTCTTGATCTCTCTCTCTCTCTCTCTCTTGATCTCTCTTGATATCGATCTCTCTTGATCGATCTCTCTCTCTCTCTCTTGATCTCTCTCTCTTGATCTTTCTCTCTCTCTTGATCTCTCTCTCTCTTGATCTCTCTCTCTTGATCTCTCTCTCTCTCTTGATCTCTCTCTCTTGAGCTCTCTTGATCTCTTTTGACAAGTTTGTTGATATAGTATGTATGTTGTTATGGAGTTTAACACCACATTTAGGATAAGCTATACATGGCGGCCAGTATAAATGGTGAAGGAAGAACCGGAGGAAAAACCACCGATCAACGAGAAGCTACTGGTAAGCTTTCTCACGTAGCCTGACCGCTCCAGCGGCCTAGTACTTAGAGCGTACAACTCGGGTGCGGGAGGTTGTAACCTCGGCCGAGTCATACCAAAGAGAGAAATGATACTAACAGTTAACTTTATGAGGTTAGTGTTAGGACTTGTCGGCCTGGTGTCAAGATAGTGTTATTGGGTGGTGCATCATGCTACATGTCTGCGGCATGATGCCCCAGTGCTAGACATCACTATAGACTGTCACACTTTATACATCTCAGCGATATGGCTGAAAAATTGTTAAAAGTTACGTTAAAAATCCAAATAACACACTCTCTCTCTCTCTCTCTCTCTCTCTCTCTCTCTCTCTCTCTCTCTCTCTCTCTCTCTCTCTCTCTCTCTCTCTCTCACACACACACACACACACACACACACACACACATTTTTTATGTAGCCGAGACCGAGACTCCAACTCGCTCAGAGGTCAAATAGCAGTGATCTGGAAGGGTGGGCGCTTTAAACCACTCGATGCCCTCCCCCCTCACTACAGTATACATTTATGTAATCAATAATGAGAAGGTGTCATGAAGATGCCTAAAGATGAATCACAAACAAAATAAATGTAGGCCTCCAGTATTAACTTCTTAGATTTCAAGATGAATCATTCAAATCGTCAGTCAATGAACTTCATTGACCTGCTGCTATTCGATATTCCGTGTCACAGATACAGCATTGTAAGCCTGTAACACTCAAGGACAAATGACACATATTTTAAAGATCAATTGCTGATCAAATACAGAAATAGAACTGTATAAGTAACGATTTTAACTCCCGTCATATTCTTGTCTAAAAACGATGGAGAATGCAGGCATTCGCTCGAGTGTAGGTTCCAACCGAAATTTGGTGGCAATCTACATTTAGGTAAGGCGTATGTTACATACAGCACAAGAGTCTTCAGTTTTATCAATAAAGCACGATGAAATTTCTGACAAAATTGAAATCACCTTGACGGTATCATAAATTAACACAAGGAATGCAACCGTAACCACAACCCTCCGCTCGATTCGACATTTCTCTTTTATCGCTTCAGAATCGTAAAAAGACTGAAAAACAATACATATCCATTCAAACAACAGTAACGTATCAAAGCATCACTCTCATACGACCATGCATGAATCCAATCCGGCGAATTAACCTTTATTTTCACCATTACGGTAAACAAAAAAAAATAAATAAATAATCCTGAGCAGCGCGTTCATTACAGGAAGTAGCCCATTTCTACTAGTTTTTACCCTGCAGTAAATATGCTTGAGGGTCTAATAATCGTTCCGAACACGGCACAGAATCTGTTCTCTTTTCATACTAGGCCCTACGATTTGAATGTAATGACGTCATTAACCGTTATTTGTACTAACAGAACTTTAACTACATATTTCTGTTCTGAACATTGATACAAAAATTATTAAATAAATCAGACTGAAAAAATAAGTTAAACATTTTATCTTGCAAAATTAGTTACGTGACGTTATTTAGCCCGCGGTAGTGCACAAAATTAATATTCTGGAGACAGGCTTGGACTTATAGTGAAATACAAATAAGGGTATATTCTTGGATAGTATTATGAGATTCAACAACAGGCAGTTAGAACATCATTATGACACATGCTATCGCAGGCACATCAACACTTCCAGCGTTGGATTTACTTTGGAATACGACTAAGGTATATTCAGTACCTTAATCATTAGGACTTGTGTTATACATTCTAAGATAATTTGGAATTTATTTCGTAACACCGTATGTTCATTCAATATCTTTCACTTTTGTCTTCTAAGGAAATAAATTATTTGTTGAATTTTTCAAGCTTGTTGCTTCTCGTTCTTTTCTATTACTTATTTTAAGACGATGAAGTCGTCATAGAAAATTCGGCGCTCGTCTGGGATACGAACTTCTCTAAAATATTCATGAAAACATTGTTTTTCAAATTTCCGATCAACGAGAAAGCTTTTACAATGCCACAAAAGGTGGAGAACTTTATTTCAATATCTACCTTGGAACGGTTATCCTCTTTGATAAAGGATGAACTGCTTCAGCTTGCCATAAAATATTATCTTTCCGAGGCAAACGCTTCTTTAACAAAGCAAGTAATAAAAAAATATTTTAGTTCAATATTTGGTGGAAAAGAATGTTTTGTATAAAAGCGCTTTGGATTTCATTATTGAGTCTCCATCTGGCCCTAACATAAAGTTGTGGAATTGAAATTAAAATACAAGAATGAAATAGAGATATAAAAAAGCTTGAGCTTCAGGCAGAATAAAAAGAACTGCAATTAAAGAAAAAAGAAAGACAAATCAAATGCAATTTAGATAAAGAGGAACGAGAGAGAGGAAAATTCTAAACCCTATTCTGAATGTATTATGGAAGCTTATTATCCATTCATGTCTAAGGGTTCTGTATCGCTCATGAGTGATTCTGCCACTCCTACCCCCATTAAAAATTTAAGGGACACGGGAAGTTCTCAGTCTTTTATTAGCAGATACTTTGCCTTTTTCTGGTCTTATTTAGGCAGTAGAGTTCAGCTTTGTTAATGTTCTTTCCATTGTGTAGATTTGGAAGCAGACTTAGTCTCAGCACCTGTGACATTCGGAAAAGTGTAGTCTTCATCTATCTAAGGTCAATTATTAATAAGCAATGACCTAGCTGGAGATATGGTTGTGGTTAATCTATTTGCAACTGATAAAGCTTGTTTGACTGAAAGTCGAGGCTATTGAAAATGAAATCCATGATTTATACCCAGCTTATGCAATTACCAGAGCTATGACAAAGAAAGCTCTTGAAAATGATGTTGATTAGAAAATTATTACTTTAGCTGACACAGGTATTGGTCAGGCCTTGATACGAACACATTTGTTCCTTGTATTAGTCAATCAAAATGTATTCATCACAGTGATCACCTGGTATTACTCATTCTTTTTATCCAGGATGACAACCGACGATCACTTGTCTTCAAACAGTAAAATGATGCTTAGATCTCCTGTTTGTTTCAGAGGGCTATTAACGAACATGAGGCACAGAAGTACCTAACTGTATTAATGTTAAACCTGGGGTCTTTATGAAAAAATGGAGATCACTTGAGATATCTACTGGTAATGAATGGTCAGTGAGCTAACAAAACGTACTTCTAAAAAGAAGTATAAATGGAAACTATTAGCTTAACCCATGAAACATACTTGGCTGGCCATTTAGGGGCTATCTCAAGATCTTGAATCACTTTTAATGACCAAAATGTAAACGCTATGTTTGTAAATACTGGACATCATGAATCACTTGTCAAATGGTAGAAAATCACAATAACAAGATACCAAAAGATTATCTGCAACCTCTTCCTCCATTTGATGAACCGTTTAGCAGAATACTGGTAGACTGTGACGGTCCATCGCCTAAGACCATAATGAAATCAACGTAAAACAGAACTACAGTGGAGAGACTTTTACACTCTGGTGAGGATTATGTCGTTCTTGCTCAGTGTTACGTGACTGGGGCACGTATTCAGTAACAAAGAAAAGAGTGAAAGCCAACAAGCTTTGTATATTTCAACAAAACAATTTATTTCTCTAGACAACAATGTAAAAATTTGTAAATAGAACTTAAAGTTTGTAAATATGATCCAAATATGATTCTAAGAATCAAAACACAAGTTCTATCACTAATAGTCCTATACAAATCCAGGTTCGAGTCCCCATGACGTACGAATATGGAGAGCGATGACGTCAGATGTAGTCCAATATATGAATAACAATAATTACTCACTTGAATCAAAATCTTTGTTTCCGAATAATTCCTGAATAAATTTCAACGAATATCTTTGAGAATATTTGATAAGAAAGTCAACTTGTTGAGTGTCCAGGAAAATAAATTATTGAATCCAAAAATCAGACGAAGAATAAAATTTGCTGGCAACAAATTTAAAATAGATATATACATACATACACCTTGATCCTTCAAGGTTTTGAATAACTCTGGCCAAGCCAATATTAAGAACGCGTATTTACACTCAAAACGTAACTTCAAATCTCGCGAGATTGGTCATGTGGTCTCTTATTACGCTAAAATTCACACGTAGCTCAAAGTCACTCCACTAAACAAAAACAATCATATAAATGTTGTTTATAAACATTGATCACGAGAAGAAAGTATGTCCGTGATGCTGACCAATCATGTTAACTTCCTGTTGATTTGTTACCAAGATTAGACGAACTAAATGCCAACCCTCACGTATTACATCATCCTCTTGAATAAACAAACTTTGTGCTAAAATATATCTCACTGCTAAAAATAGAATCCTGAATCCGAGAAAAATATTAATTGCAATTAAATGTAATGAAACAAAAATGAAATAAAAAGAATTTTAAAGCTTACACACAAGCAATTTAATCACATATACGTAACATCAGTCTTCGAAATTTTCTTCAGATTAGGTCTTATGGTCCTTATAAAGTTAAGAAGAAAATTAATAAGTTAAATTACGTCGCTAATATTCCTGAGATATAAATGTTTTAAAAAATATGTTCATAATTTAGTCCTGTTCATCACGGAATCAATTTAATTGTACCTGTCTCACAAGGGTGATATTTAAGCCAAGTAATGAAATCAGATTGTAGTGACGTTGGTGTAACCAATCTTCAGTTCAGAAATTATGAGTAGTATGGAAAGGAAACTTCGATATCATCATCATCATCATCATCATCATCATCATCATCATCATCATCATCATCATCATCATCACCATCATCATCATCATCATCATCATTAGTCATGTGGTCTGGTAGACCGTTGGGGCATCGCACAAGACCAAAAAACCAGCTTCCTCCATTCCTCTCGATTTTCCGTTTTTCTCATTGAGTCGCTCACTGTCAAGTCTGTCCCCTCTCTAATGTTGTCTTCCCACTTCTTTCTCTGCCTGGTTCTCTTTCTTCTTCCTTGTACTGTGCATTGCAGGATTGTCCTGGCAAGTTCCGATGATCGTGCGACATGCCCATACAACTGCAGCTGACGTTTCTTCACTGTGATCAGGTGTTCGTGAGGCCCAATGGCTTGTCTGATCCTTTACCGTAATCATCTCATCTCTGTGGTGGATTGTATCCTTTTCTATAAGTCAGCTGTTATGGTCCATGATTCACAGGCTCAGATATATCTGGTCTATTCACATCTGTAGCAACAATAAAATAATGAACTTAAACAGCTATTACTCGAATATGAGCACTTGTCTCCAGATTCCCCTATAGTAATAAATAATATCTATCATGACGCTGAAATTGTAGAATCCACACCAGTGAAACATAAACAAACATCCGTACCGGATGAACGGTCAGACAAGAATATTTGAACAGGAATTCAGTAATTGGTGGAGAATTAGTTCATAGAACCAAGTAAAAGTGCACTTGTACCGAAACCAGATAATACTTTCCAATTGTGTATTGAATGTAGAAAAGTGAACAGTGCGACCAAAACAGAATTATTTCCATTGCAAGAAATCGATGACTGCATTGATCAAATTGAAAATGTAAATATGTCACCAATTTTGATCTTTTGCAACTATTCTGGAAAATTCCACTGATGGAAAGGGCAAAAGAAATACCGGCATTCGTGACTAGATGCACTTGATCAATATAAGATGATGCTGTTTGGGATGAAAGGTTCGCCTTGTACGTTTAAACGTTTAGTGAACATGATTATATCTGGTCTAGATAATTGTGATGTTTACATAGATGATATCGTCTACAAATCAACACCAAAAAAGATCACTTAGAGACAATTCTGAAATTCTTTGTCAGACTCACTGATGCAAAATTGATAATTAATTTATCAAAAAGTGAGTTTTACAGTGCTTGTAATACATTTCAAGGACATATTGGTGCGTAGTTTGGGTATAGCTGGATATATTTTCCCATTTTCCAAACTTGCTGAACCCCTGACAAATTTATTACGAAAACCAGATTTTACTGGTCTGAAAAATGTCAGGAGTGCACCAGTTCTTTCAGCTCCAAATTTAATTTAATCGTTTAAAATGTATGGCGATGTAGGCGATGTTGAGGTTGGAGAGGCTTTATTCAAGAAACTAACACTTGTGAAGATCATCCAATGTGCTATTTTTCTAAAACAATAAACAAAAATTATTGGCTTTGCAACACTTTGGACTGTATATTAGTTCAGTTCCTTCTCCTATTATTAAATTTAGTTTTTACAACCACATTCCTTTCATTGACAATATAACAAGAAAAATCAGATATGAATGTGAAGTTTCATGTTGCAGGAGAACAATACTGACAACAGGCACGTCAATGTAAAACACAATCTAATGGCAATAGATGCACTTTCAAGTGCATTTAAATCAATGGAAAAGACAATCTAATGGCAATAGATGCACTTTCAAGTGCATATAAATATCTCGTTTCTTATGACTTTGTGTCATTCATAAGATTTCTTCCTATATAATTTTTTATCACATGAACATTTGTCTAACAGTTAAAAGATATTTCATTGTATTAATCTTTCTTTTTCTTGATGAGGGGAGGTGTTATGGATATTTAATTTGCATGCTTTGTTGGGATTTCTTTTTCATTATATGCTATTAATAATTGTATTGTGAACTTGAATTTGCCCAAAATCAAGTTCATTTACTACCTGACCCGAAATATTGATTTTGTCTTTGCATATATACATGTTTATCTTAATCTGAGTCTAGAACATTGGAAATTGCCCATGCAATGCCAGGTCTAATTGTTGTTTACCATATTTTATATTATAATTTTAGCAACAGACCTTCTAATTATATATAAGATTTGATCTTGTATATATTAGGAACTTGTCAGAATGAAATGTTTCATTAGGTAATATGTATTTTTTTACAATAGAAAATGCTAATTATGACCCGATGTCATGTAGAGGACTATATATTATTGTTTTTCCAAGAATTATTTGTTCGTGCTGAAAGATCTATCATCATCAGTCGTATTATTGTTGTTGTCAGTATTTCATTTGGGCTGAAATGTATTTATTCAAATTACTTATTTCAAGTTATTCTTCTCTGGAAATACAAAGTAATTGCTCAAACATAACGTTCCTGTAAATAGAAACTTGGCTTTATAGTTAAATACAAAAAAAGGATTTATTTATTGGATCGCATTATTGCGATTCATCAAAACATTTTTGGCACATGACTACGTCACTAGCTAGCATGGAACACCAATACTTGCAGCGCATGGTTTAGTTTTTACCAGGTCAAAGGTTTATGCAAAACTGAAATCTTTAGGAATTGTGGCAAAAATTCTTGGTTTATCTGGGATTTTTTTTTTTGTTGCAAAAACGAATGTTCTGTTTTCTGAGGTTTTCGTTCACTTCATATCCTAGGGAAATATATTATTTGTTGAAAATATATTATTTGGTGACTTTTCCATAGCTTGTCGCTTATCATTCTTTTCTACTGTTTATTTTATGACCATAGAGTCGTATTATCACTTTCACAGACAATACTGTGTTCAAATTCATAAATAACACTTAAGTTCATAGACGATACCATGTTAAAATTCATAAACAACACCTTACTTAAGTTCATAAACGATACCATGTTCAATTTCAAAAACACCTTACTTAAGTTCATAGACGATACCATGTTCAAATTCAGACAACCCATCATGTTCATAGACGATAACATTTTCAAATGCACAGACAATGCCTTTCTCATGTTTATAGACAATACCATGTTTAATTTCATAGACAACATCTTACATTCATTCATAGACACCTTACTCATTCGTAGACGAAACCATGTTCAGTTTTAAAGACAACACATTACTCATGTTCATAGACGATACCAATTTCAAATTCGTAGACAACACCTTACTCAGGTTCATAGACTATACCATGTTCAAATTCATAGACAACACCTCACTCGTATTCATAGCCTATAACATGCTCAATTTCATAGACAACACCTTACTCATGTTCATAGACTATACCATGTTCAAATTCATAGACAACACCTTACTCGTATTCATAGCCTATAACATGCTTAATTTCATAGACAACATCTTACTCAAGTTCATAGACGAAACCATGTTTAAATTCAGACAACCCCTCATGTTCATAGACTATACCGTGTTCAAATTCATAGACACCTTACTCATGTTCATAGACGATAACATGTTCAAATTCATAGACAACACCTTATTCATGTTTATAGACGATACCATGTTTAATTTCATTGACAACACCTTACTCCTATTCATAGATGATACCACGATCAAATTCAGACAACACATTACTCATGTTCGTTGACGATACCATGTTCAAATTTGCAGACAACACCTTACTCGAATTCATAGACGACACCATGTTCAATTTCATAGACAACACTTTACTCATGATTCATAGACTATACCATGTTCAAATTGATAGACCACATCTTATTCATGTTCATAGACGATACAATGTTCAAAGTCAGACAACCCCTCATGTTCATAGACGATACCATGTTCAAATTCATAGACACAACCTTACTCATGATTCATAGACTATACCATGTTCACATTCATAGACAACACATTACACTAGTTCATAGACAATACCATGTTAATTTCATAGACAACACCTTACTCATGTTCATAGACTATACCATGTTCAATTTCATAGACAACACCTTACTCATGTTCATTGACGATACCACGTTCAAATTCTTAGACAACGCCTTAGGTGGCGCTCACCAGTTATTATGTACTTTTGAGAGAGTGATGTATGTAAGGTGAAGTTGTTTGCATTTTAAACATGCACAGTGCAGAGAATGTTGGCATACCTATATACTACTTCCATGTAATGTGGATGAAATTTCTTTGGATATTGTACTTTTGGAAATTTTAAATGATCTTGGGACACTGCTAACTAAAATGACTGCTCCCTTGTGCTCCAAAAATCAACCTAAATTTGTCTAAAGTACACTATTCTTGGCAGCTATTAAAATATGGAAAATTAATTTTGCCAAACTAGATAATACCAGCTTCTAAAAGTGCAATGACTGAATTACCAAATACATAAAATGTAAAAAAAGTTATCGGCTCTTTTTTTTTACAATTTACCTCTGAAGTTCGAGAAGTGAAAATGAGCAAGTAGAGCTAGCACGTTTTTGAAAGTTGCACATCTGGAGTAAGGCCAAGCTGTATATTCTCTAACCCATATTACACCCATCAATCATACATCAAAATAAAGGGAATTAAAGGTTCTTTGAACAACACCTAAGATATACAAAGTCTCTTTAAAATAACCAGTATAACTAGTGAGGCAACCCAGGGAAACTCTTTTTCTTTAAAATTTTAACCCTATGCTAAATACGAAACTGTAGAGCGCCACCTTAGTTAAGTTCATAAACGACACCATGTTCAATTTCATAGAAAACACCTTACTTAAGTTCATAGACCATGTCATGTTCAAATTCATAGACAACGCCTTACTCATGTTTACAGACAATACCATGTTCAATTTCATAGACAGCATCTTACTCAAGTTCATAGAAAAAACCATGTTCAGTTTTAAAGAAAACACATTACTCATGTTCATAGACGATACCATGTTCAAATTCATAGACAACACATTATTCATGTCATAGACGATACCATGTTAATTTCATAGACAACACCTTACTCATGTCATAGACGATACCATGTTAATTTCATAGACAACACCTTACTCATATCATAGACGATACCATGTTCAAATTCATAGACAACACATTATTCATGTTCATAGACGATACCATGTTCAAATTTAGACAACCCTCATGTTCATAGACGATACCATGTTCAAATTCATAGCCAACACCTTGCTCATGATTCATAGATCATACCATGTTCAAATTCAGACAACACATTACTCATGTTCGCTGACGATACCATGTTCAGATTTGTAGACAACATTTTACTCGAATTCATAGACGACACCGTGTCTAATTTCATAGACAACACATTATTCATGCTCATAGACGATACCATGTTCAATTTCATAAACACCTTACTCATGTTTATAGACGGTACCATGTTCAATTTCATAAACACATTACTCAAGATTCATAGACGATACCATGTTCAAATTTATAGACAACACCTTACTCATGTTCATAGACGATACCATGTTCAAATTCATAGACAACACCTTACTCATGTTTATAGACGAAAGCATATTCAGTTTTAAAGACAACACATTACTCATGTTCATAAAAGATACCATGTTCAAATTCAGACAACCCCTCATGTTCTTAGATGATACCATGTTCAAATTCATAAACACCTTAATCATGATTCATAGACTATACCATGTTCAAATTCATAGACAACACCTTACTCAAGTTCATTGACAATACAATGTTAATTTCATAGACAACACCTTACTCATGTACATAGATCATATCATGTTCAATTTTATAGACAACACCTTACTCATGTTCATAGACGATACCATGATCAAATATGACAACACCTTACTCATGTTCGTTGACGATACCATGTTCAAATTTGCAGACACCTTACTCGAATTCATAGACGACACCATGTTTAATCTCATAGACAACACATTACTCATGTTCATAGACTATGCCATGTTCAAATTCATAGACAACACCTTACTCATGTTCTTAGACGATACCATGTTCAAATTCATAGACAACACTTTACTCATGTTATTGACGATACCATGTTCAAATTCAGACAGCACATTCCTCATGTTCGTTGACGATACCATGTTCAAATTTGTAGACAACACCTTACTCGGATTCATAGACACCATGTTTAATTTCATAGACAACACATTAGTTTATAGACAAAACCATGCTTAATTTCATAGACAACCCCTTACTAATTTTAATAGACGATACCATGTTCAGATAAGGTTATAAACGGCATATACATGTATCAGCTCATGAAATCATTCACGCAAAAAGCTTCATCGAAGTTCGTCAAGTATGCCTTGTCCGTTATTACATCTTCAAAAAAGTACAGCCAACACTACTTACAACATAATTTTAAATACATTTTACAAATAGACCGATTTCTCCAGCTTCCTTTAACTGATATATACTTGAAACATTAAGCCCCGCCAGTCACTGTGGTAATTTCAAACGAAGAAATAAACACTTGTCGAGTAGTACTTCACAAATGCGAGGGAATGTTCCAATTTGGTTCGAGAAAATACGAGACTACTAGACACAAATGTGAACAGTACCTTCGATACTCTTGAATGTCTGCCTAGAGGTAATACAAGATTTCGAAGTCAGCGTTTCTGTATCTTTTGTGTGCACGTTGTGTATGCGTGTGTATATATATATATATATATATATATATATATATATATATATATATATATATACACCAGACAGAACAATCAGTGCCATCATTTTTATGGTGATGCGTGCTTAGTCGTGACGGTATATGGGTTGGTGCGTGCAGGCAAGGCGATGGGTGCCATTTACTCGTGGACCTGGGCTCGAAACTCCGTTGAGTACGAATTTAATTTCTCTAACCTGTATGATAGTATTGTTTGTATTAAACTATATATATATATATATATATGTATGTATGTATGTATGTATGTATGTATGTATGTATGCATGCATGCATGCATGCATGCATGCATGCATGTATGTATGTATGTATGTATGTATGTATGTATGTATGTATGTATGTATGTATGGAGAGAGAGAGAGCAGACAGACGGATGTTACTCAACAAAATTGCAGGATTGAAAACTTTATTTATTGAACACTTCAACTGTACGTCTAACCATTAATCATTAAGCATCAACTGTACACCTCTCCACATATAAAATGTGGCATGTGACGCAAAAAAAAAAATCCTGACCAGACCTGAGCGTTCATGTGAGCACGAGGCAAATGCAGCACATTGGTGACCCAATACGTAATGGGAATTTGGCGAATTAAATATTCTCTACACATGGCAATCTATAAAACTTGTCGACAAGACATTGGTCTCATCCACGTGGCTAGATTCACACTGCTCTGCATCTATCAACAGAGTCAATATTTAAATGTCAAGAAATCATCGTAACCAGTCCAATTTGCAAAAGGGTTCGTCCGTACATGCCTCGAAATCATTTGTCTGTAAAACCAGGTTTTTCATCAATGCCCAGACGTCTCCTGCAAAAAAGCATAATAGCAGTGTTACATTTAAAAGAAAAGCACCGCTAGTTTATTTATTTTTAATCAAAATTTAATCCACAATCCCCTCCTAAATGAAACATTGTTAATGTTACGGATTCTTTTGTTTCAAAAATTGTTTTTTTGACCATATGTTTGAGAAAGTACTCCTTGTTTTTCGTTCCACAAGGTTGACATTTCACAAATTTTTCGGCCGTACATGAAATAAATCCAATTTTTACGCAGCCCTAACTTTGTAACTAGCAAACACGTTCAAAACAAATTTACTGTCAGTGTTCGAAATAACTTCATTTCAGTTTCACCAATTTCAGTCATCAATCCCAATATTTTATCCACTTACTAAAATGAGACTACATCAATGTTAAAATGATAGTCTTCAACTTAAAACAAAAGAAATATACAGATTTAATTTTGTCAGACGTCAACATAGATTACGAATTCCGTTGCGATTGTTGAAAAAGCAATGCTCTTTAAGAAACTAAACTTGTCGATTATATATAGGACAAAACGATGAGGATACATAACTGTAGGGAACGCTGTCTGATGAAATTAAATAGGTATACAAGTTCTTGGATGATTGGACGTTCGTTTTTAACAGCATTTTATTCGTTGTATCATGCAAAGGAAATGGAATCCAAGTGCCTTTCTCAAAAACTCATTGAGGATGCTTTCCTTCCACCCTTGAATGAAAGCGCTGCTTTATATTGTGACCTTGACCCCAAAGTCAAAAGTTAGAGCGGGAATGCAGCAGAATATTTAACTTCATAGTAATTCAATCCAAGTACGAAGAAAATCAATCGGCGGGTTTAAGAAATATAAGCAAATGAAAAACAATAAACCAAAATCTTAAAAAAGCAAATTTTCTTACTGACCTTGAATCTGTAACGTTTATGCATATCGGCCGCGAGATTTAGTTAGTCATGTGACTAGCAATGCAAATGGTACGAAAGAGGTCAAAATTCATCAGCGCTGTAGTTTCGTCTCGTCTGACAACGGATTAAAGACAAAATCGGTGTTGTGTTTGTAATATCTTAGAATATAACTGATTTCCCTATCGATTTAATGTAAAATGGTGTCGGCAAATTCCAAGTTTTTGATAGGGAATATACTCTGACCCTACACCCCAACATAGAAAAACAAATATCAAATATGGGGTGTCAAGGGTCAGAGGAAACTCGGATCTGTAGTATCGTTTTATTCGCTTATTTAAACAATAAGGTGTGGCTGATTGTTTATCATGTCTACACCCTATAGGATGTTATGCATGCCTGAAATAGACCACGAGATGAATGTGTGTGCAAGTTTCAATCACAATCCCCCAGTAGTTGAGGAGGAGTAGCAATAACAAATCTTGTGCTATATTGATGGACGTCGGACAATATATTATGGCCTAACAACGGACAACATTGACAGACAATATATTATGGCCTAACAACGGACAACATTGACAGACAATATAGTATGGCCTAACAACGGGCAACATTGACAGACAATATATTATGGCCTAACAACGGTCAACAAACCATCCCATCAGCTCTTCTGGTCGATAACCAGTGGAGCTAAACTTGAAACCAAAACAAAGAAAAACCCACAGCAAATTCAGAGAATAAACAACAATCATCCACTGTTTACGTGCATAAGGAGAAAAAACGCCCTTGAACTCAGCCTACTGACCGATCAGTGCTAACATTAATCACAGCTTGAAAGATTATAGCAAACATTATTTATTACGTGGAGGGTCACTTATCCGTCTTATACCATATGAGCCGGTGGGCGGCACAACATGCAAAAACATTGATACATGATCGGACCACTCACACAAACCATTGTGTTAAATTATATTTTTATATGCATTTGTAAATAGTGCCTGTGAAATGAATGAGTAGAACAACGAAGCAATGAATTATATCACTGTAGTTCAAAAACTGCTAAAAGATCTGAAAGTATACAATATATACCGTCTTAACCAAGGCGTTAACTAAGCAAAAATTTTAGTGCCGACTTAATCCCGACTTTACCTTTCCTTTGCAATGTCGCATGGAACATACCACCTCGCCCTACCTAAAGGTAACGTGTAAAATTGTTTACATCGACATTCAAATCTTGAACATGAATTTATCCATGAGAGAGAGAGAGAGAGAGAGAGAGAGAGAGAGAGAGAGAGAGAGAGAGAGAGAGAGAGAGAGAGAGAGACCTCTATTTATGTTGTTTTTGTTCTTGCTGTTTGTGAGCATTGTTCACCAACTTTTGCATATTCTTTCTTGTGTCACCACCAGGTTCAGCGTGACTCGAATGCTGTTGTGCTGTTTCTTTTTTCGTCCGCCCTTTTCCGCCATGGTGGGAATGGATGTACTTGTCTTGTTCTATATTATATTCATCGTATTTATCGAGGTACTTCTCGTCTGCTGCTGACATTTTTTTTCCTCCCTTGTTTATGTTGCGCGAATATTGTATACAATATCTTGCCACGTCCCTGTAGTTGGTATATAAGTATTTTGATTGTCATGTGATTGTGTTTACTACGGAAGGATTGAAATTTATTGGCTCAAAATGACGCAGTGAGCCAACCGCTTTTGAGGCCAAAAGTTCACACCATTTCATCTCATCAAACTTGTAAACATGTACTGGTGTAGTAGATCCACATCACGTTTTCTCTACCTAGCCCAAAGCGTCGGTTTGTACAAAGTAAATATAACCTGTTAACAAGCACAGCTATAAATATTACGATTTCTTCAAACCTCGAAAGATGTCGTTTTTCATTGTATTCAAAGTTTTGTAGGGAAATACAGCTACAAGTATGTTTAGTATAACTGGAAAGTTAGTATCCATGGCGAACCGAAGTAAAAAAAAAAATTATTTATAGATCCTATTGCATAATTTATTTGTGACTAATCATGTAAAACGTGAGACTCTTTTTTGGGTCTCCACATCTGTTTACGTGATATATTTAATCCATAGTTCACGAGGTCAAGTATATCTGAATTCATTTGGGGGGTGGGGGATCGTTATGCATTTGAATAGCACGCTGTAAGAAATACATTTTAAACAAAATTAATCATATTAGCTTATCACAATCGAATATATTGTTCATTTTTTAGGAACTAATTTTTTGCGTCCTTAAAATACATCGGCATTTTATTGTGTCTTATAAACCCAAACTAGACTGATGTTTCAGATCTATGCCAGTTAGTTAAAAGGCTGAAAACCAGATAAAACCAACCCTATGATGCAAGAGATTAAATCCCGATAAGCATGCCATGCATTTATAGATAGAATTGCTGTGGTTTTCCAGCTTTAATCATGTTAACATTACAAAACAAAAATCAACAAGAAACAAACAAGGCAAGTCCTCTTTGATCATACTTTACTTGTGGGGAAAAATATTTAAAATTTTTATATAATAAAATAGTCTACTTCGCATACAGTCTATATGGTCCAGCCATATACACACACACACACAAACATATATATATATATATATATATATATATATATATATATATATATATATATATATATATATATATATATATATAACCTCAAGATTTATACGAATATCGATGCATAGGTACAGGGCCTGCGCCTTATGGGACTTATCACGTTCACTCTAACACCCACCCACCACCACCCCTGGGGAAAACAATTCATTTGATGAAAGAAAACATATGAAAGTGTACAATGTTAAAATTGAAGAGAAAATGATCTAGGACAAAACAAGCTTTTTTAGGGTAGACAGTGCTAGAATGCACGAACACTGATTTGAAAGAGGCATGTTTGGGTTAAGATAATGATACGATGTGTGAAGTTTGTTCAGTAGTAGTTAGGACAGTGCGAGTTCTTAGATACTGCCAGGTCTTTTTTGTATTTTCTTTTCTTTTCTTTTGTTGTTGGTTTTTTTGGGGGGGGGGGGTGTTTTTTTGGTTGTTTTTTTTATTTGCTTCACACATGTCAACAACTGTTACTTTTTCAAAGTGAAGTTCTAAATAAATTTAACGAATGGAGTCCCAAAAAGTTTCTTCTTAACTACCTAAATGATGACGAATGCTGAACTAAATGACAATTTCTTCTGAAACATTTTGGAGTGAAGGACGGAATGATAAACCAATACAAATTATTTAACTATTTAACAGTTTCCTATATATACTTTCCTGTATCCAATATTTTTTATTTGTATCGTATCGTCTTTGTCGACTCTCTTTACTGACATTTTACAAATAATTTGGTTTTTAAAATTTTTTATATTCGAATGCTTTCGTTATTTTCAGCTGCTTCTCCTTTAACTATGTTTCATCCTCGATAATTTTTAATTCATTTACTGAGTTTAGCATAGCTCTATCCCAAACATTGAATCCCACTGAGTTGAGCATAGCGCTCTATCACCAGCATTGAATCCCACTAAGTTTAGCATAGCTATATTCCAAGCATTGAATCCCACCCAGTTTAGCATAGCTCAATCCCATGCATTGAGTCCCACTGAGTTTAGCATAGCTCTATCCCATGCATTGAATCCCACTGAGTTTAACATAGCTCTATCCTAAGCAATGAATCCGTGTTTATAAACCAAAACTTGGTAAACCAGCAAAGGATAAACTGCCAGCTGTCTGATAGGCATATATGTAATCTACTCAGCACACTTGGTTCAAGTCAAGTCTTTTTGTTCAACTTTGGAGTAAATCATTAACAGCCAAATATTTAACCCTTTCCTACTGTATTTCAGCTAATTCTTAAATCATTTCATTCAGCCTCAAACTCGCATATAAATGTTCAATATGTCCTTTAAGGAACGCCATCATTTTTACCTGCTGTCTGTATTTTCCATCCATTAATCATCATTATCATCTGATGATATTGATGGTTTAACAGGAGATGAAAATACAACTGTCTGATGAGGTTGAGCGCCTAGTTATTACCTTCACAGCGTCGAAAGAAACCAAACTGATGACAAACAGCACCAATGGCATCAGTGCAGAAATAAAGATCAGTGGACAGAAGCTAGAAAGAGCCATAACCTTCAAGTACTTGGGATAAATTATCACAGATGAAGGCTCCAAACCGGAACTACTTTGCAGGATTGCCTAGACAACAACAACAATAACAAAGTAGAGACCAATATGGAAAGATCGCAACATTGCTTTTGGTTCCAAAATAAGGCTGATGCGCTCGATTGTCATAACCATCTTTCTGTATGCTTGTGAAACTTAGATGCTCATATCCGATCTGCACAGAAGGATCAAAACCTTTGAAATGTGATGCCACGTAAGAACTTGGGCATCTCATTCATTGATCATGTAACCAACGAAAGAGTCCACAACAGGATCCAATAGATCCTATGCAAACCTCTTGACCACTGTAAAAAAAAAATCGCCAACTAAGGTGTTACGGTCAATTTCATGATCATCTGGACTGACAAAAACAATCTTGCAAGGCATAGTGCAAGGGTACAGAAGAGAGGCAGACAGAAAAAGAGGTAGGAAGACAACATTAAGGAGTGAGCAGGCATGGGATTTGGAATTCCCAAAGGGCATTAGAGAACAGGGAAAGATGGAGAAAACTGGAAGAAAATTCAACTGTGGTGCGCCAACGACCACTTGGGTTAAGGGATTGATAATGATGATGGTGATATTGATGAAGATGATTTATTTTCCTGTCCTTTTCTAGTTATGTGCGGACATCATCAAAATTAGTGACAGTTGGTCAATTTTCCTGATGTCTTTTATGTTTCTTATTTTAGTTTTTCTATTCCACCACCAACGCTTCACAAGGTTAATATGTATAGTTATTGGCTTTTAATTTATTGCTTTGAAATTTTATTAATAACTAAAACGAATGATTTATAATAGCCAAAACGTTGTCAACCGAAAACACATCGTCGTCATGAGCTCCTCTTCTTTGTCTAATTGTGATGTTCATTTTCTTGAAAATTTTTATTTGTGTGTCGATTATTTATCAATTTTGTTTAGTCTTTATTTAAAAGTTCTGTTGAAAATTACGTATGATTTCGTCATGGATTTTGATGACATATGACAACTTTTGCAAACTTTTATTGAAGATTCAATCCCATTTTCAACTACATATTTAAATTAAATAGGGAATGATTCTGTCAGTGAAGTGTAACCGTCTTCTATCGGTGACAAACTTTCAAAGATCTGTCTGTCGGTATGTTTATCTCTGAAACTCATTGAATATGAAAACAGCCGGGATAGATTTCGGAGTTATAACATAACACTTGTTGGTGATACTAATACAATGTTTATTGATGAATGACTTGGATGAAAAAATAATTATGATTAATGCGTGCGTGCACAAGATCCAAATATTGGAAAAATTAAAACAATCAACACGAGCCTAATAATGCAATATGAATGTGAATACAAATAAATGATCTTACCTAGTAAAAGGACCAACGTTAATGATTCACAGTAATTTCACACGACGAAAAGAACGATGTATTTTTTTCTCAAATAGTGAAAAATGATCTACTTTACAAATATTATACACAATATCTTTATACAGTCCCAAAACACTGGTCATAACAAATCCCAAGATTAGACCACGGCTAAGAAATTACAGGTATGGAGTTACACTCAGTCACCTGAATACTTGGTTACCAGTCACACTTGTCAATCAAGCAGTCAGCATTTCAGGTAGTCACCGATCATCATTCAATTCCAATCAAGCAACCAGATCCCACCAATTCGGTCATCAACGCCCGACCACCTGCTACTCAACCAGCAGCACAATATTCACTCAGTTCTATGGTTCAGCTTTACAGCTGCTATGGTTAGCTGGTACCACGTGGACTCTGATCGGCTGAAAATACATCTAACACCGTGTATTATGCATGACACGGTTATACACTAAAACACGTAATGGCATTATATACGGTAAGTTATACAAATTACATTATCGGCACAACATTACAAATCAATGAACACATTCAGAAGTTAATTTACCTGTGTCCAATTAGAATCCTATGATACTAAAGTTTTCTTAAAATGCTACTTTACATATTTTTATATATTGCTAAAATAAATCTCTTGCTAAGTCAGAAACAAGAGTAGAAAATATTTGCATTACTCTACGCAAGCCAAAGCTACATAAAAAATATACAAAACTAAACGTGATAGTACAATGTTGTCACAGAATAAGGCAAGAAATAATTGGTCTTGCCTTGGTTCTATTTTTCAGCTTTATTCGTTGTGCAGTCGTACGTGGCCTGGATGAATCATTATTTCTCCAGATGAGCGATTCTGAAATTACACGCGAGGAGAATCACGAAAGGCATGGTATACATGGGTATTTGACCATGACTTTTGTTCGCTCTCTTATGGATTTAAGCTTGATTCTTTTCAAACTGAGACACAGGTTATTTGGATTTTGTCATGGAGTTAAGGTTCTCTGTTATGTTCTCCGGCCATAGGAGTAAATGTTACATTTATATTTTATTTGATTTACGAAACCTAGTCTCGTTTTATGTCATATTGGTTAATGAAGCATTTTACGTTGCGAACTTTTGCTATTACAGTTTATTTATGAGTATTTATCTAGCAATTTAATTCAGGACCCATTTTTATGAGCACTTGGTTTTATTGTAGCTGTTTAGGGATGACGGTAGCTGTTCAGGTGTGGGCGTAGCTGTCCAGAGTGGCGTGCTGTCTGTTTAGGGTTGAGGGGAGCTGTCCAAAGAATGGCGTGTTGTCCGTATGTATATCCCTGTCTAGGGTTAAGCCTAGCTGCCCATAGTTCAGTGTGTTGTCCATACGTATACGTAAAATTTTACATGTGGTGGAACCACGAATATAGACGTAACCAATACAAGGATGCTGGGTGCCGTCTGTATGTAAGAGTACTTCTGGTGGATCCGTGAAGGGTCTGATCGGTCGATAAATGTGGGCATATTCAAGGATCCAGTGAATCTGTTGTTTAACAGTTTGTAAATTGTAGGACTGTTCAAATTTTACAGCGATATGCTTGTTTCAATTGATTGTAGTTTCAATTGAATAAACTTTTGTTTGCATTACATAAGATTCAGGTGAAAATCGCTTTCAAAATCGCTTTCATTGTTACATTATATGAGAATATGTGAATCTCGCTCTCATAGCATTCATTATTTATTTAAAACTTGATGTATTACATACGTGAGATTATGATAATCTCGCTTAGATTGCGTCATATTATTGGAAACATTTTTGCAATCCATGAGATTATTTGAACCTCACTTTCCATGCTCTAGGTATATGAATCAGTTTTTATTTTTCTTTCGTGAATGTGTGTAGAGTTATTGGATCAGTCCTATAGTATGAGTGGGAGAGAGTCGGTTCATTTGTATTATATAAATATATTCTTAATAACTCATTTTATAAATTTCCATCATCCATCACATTGTGTTTGTGTTGTTCATTTAATCCAAGAATAGAAATCCACTCGTTTTCAATTCTGTTACAAATAGTTATAAGATATAATATACATTATAAAAATAATAAATAACTTACATACCTCTACAGCTGAAGATGTGCAAGTCCTTAAGTATACAGCACACTGACAAGATGTTCCGTAATGTAAAGATTTAGTGAGGCATTTATACACAGACAATGCAGCCTTACATCGTCTGTGCACTTGATGTATTCGGTTTTTTTCATATCGAAAGCACTTCGCACGTGCGGCATAGAATGAACCAGCTCACTGTTTCGAAATATTGTGCAATATACATAATCACTCTCAGGTATCGTTGTACACCAGAGCGAAACGCGAGTACATGTATTTAATAAATAAAGGGATTTACATGTATATAATTCCATGACAATAAAATTCTCGCTGAATGAAATATCGTTTGCAAGATTGTTACGTTTGATTGATCTGGATCACGTCTAACTCCTCGATCAAAAAATGGACTCATTACTGCATAAATTATGAACAAGAGGTTGTTTAAATTTTAAATTATTTTCGTTCTCTATCTTTGCCTGTTAGGTGAACGTTGTTGTAGACGTTCTGACGATTTAATTTCCAATTATATGATATACGTTGCTAGAATTAAAATGGTTTAATTTCAAACATGTATGCTACATGACATGCACTATTGGCTTTAATTCCAACTATACTAGTTTTGTGACTTTTCAAAAAGCATCGCAAAAGTCCTGAATGTAATCAGCGACTGTCAGCAAATGGCTTGCACATCCTGTGTATAGATTGCATGTGTTATCATGATTTAGATGAAATGTGTTGTGTTGTGTGTCTTTTATTGTTTTTGAATACATCATCTGCTTTGTCAGACTATATTTAAAGTTGCAGTAAATTATGAGGGGAACGTTGTTTATGATGTAATTGTAATTTATTCTTTTTACATTTAACGATAGTACAGTTCAAATGCACGATATACATCGTGCTACCTATCACTTTAATCTTGAGTGTTTTGTTCATTTTTCCGGTGTATTGAAGAAAAACACTTTTTGCAGATATTTCCCATTACTTTTGTTTTATACGATCCAATACCAATCCCTAAATAGATCTAATTCGAACTTAATGGTGCCTCCTTTGGTTTTGTAACACAATTAACAACACAAGAACGTGTATTTCGTTTTCAATTCTGATCTTACTAAAAGGCCATGTGCATCCGTCCTCTGCTATTTCTTATAGGTTCACCTATATATTCGTCGGTAGCCTTAATTTTAAGGAATGTTATCAACTAGTGACTAATGAATCTAAACTGTATTATGGCCATTAAAAAATGTTTAGGCTTTATCTTGTGTCACTTTTTATCTATGTTCCATTTTGTTAAGTATCCATTTTATGCAATCGATGATCCTTTGATCAAATTTCATACAAATTCCTTCGGACAGAATGTCGGTACTGACATTAACCTCTCATGTAGGCATGATAGTTTTTCAATGTGTAGAACAGTACTCTTTGTTTTCATATTGATGAATGCCTTCGTCAAGTGGATGCAATTATCTTATAAAAGATTATCTAGAACTGACATAACATTATTTTAACAGTACTCTTTTCTTCATACTCGACTTTATTATGATTCATTTCTCAAACTGTAATGGTACATAATTCTGTAGATATTTTCGCAATACATTCTGTTGCGGTCAATGTGACACGTAACCATTTAAGATTGACGTATGGGATAGATTCGCAATAAATTGGTAGCTTACGATGGTTAATTTCTCTTGCTGAGGAGCAGGATTGGACTTTAGTTTGGACCTGCTAGAATAAGGTCTGACAGATATATTAACGAAGAGTCAAGCAGAGGAAATGAGAAAGTAGAGATAAGTTCGGAGTGTTTATAGCCGATTGAGACATTAAATTTATTTTTATAGGATTACAGCCTTAGTCTGTTGAGTAACGATAAGACGATATCAGACATAACAAAAGTAGGAATATTGTTCAAATCCAGAAAATAAAAAGCTGACAAATATTTATGTTGGGTTTTATTTATTTAAAGGACAAGACGTCTTCGTTCAAAATTGTCTAGAAACAGACTTATTTACATAGAAATTTTTCAATCGTAAGTCTTGTTTACATTAACAGTAGATTTATCTGTCGTAAATCTTCATATTCTGTAATGTTATAGGTCAAGTAAAATATGTATAAATACAGATTTGATAAGCAAATAACTCATCTTGTTGAAGGATCAGTATGTAGTTATTTTTAAGAGCTGTGCTCAGAGATATAATTTGAGAGGAATTATTTATTTCAAATAATCATTGCCTTTTACTAAGTGTTCATTGACTTTGTATTGGTACATTAGTTTCGATATTCTGTGAACTCATTCAAAGATATTTTGAATTGCAACTTTGTAGTACACCATGATATTCAACGTTATTGGAATTCATTCGGAACGTTCTATACTTTTGGACTTGTGATAATAATTGAGGAATACTTTATATCCAATTCAAATAATACAAGTCATTTTTCAATTTCAGTTTTGCGTTGTAGGGAAATAAACAGTTTGTTGATTTTATTTCAAGTTGTTGACTTCACTACTTTCTTTTAAGACCTAGAGTGGTAATAAGATTCAAAAAGAAAAGTTAAACAAGCTAGAGAAGATATATGAAACTTTAAATTGACCGATTACATTTTAAAAAGGAACTCAAAGTGAATTAGAAGAAATGGAACAAATCAAGAAATACAAGCAAATCGAAAATTACTTTTTTCTGGCTTTTCTAAACAAAAGGCAATGCATTGAATCTGACAATGATACATTTTTTATACTGCTTATTTTCTGCTACATGATTTACAAACTCAATGCATGACCTAAACCTGTAAATATACTTGTTGTACAAAGTAAAATTATTTAGCCTTAATGGTAGCGGTCCGTTAAAAATGTCCCCACCCACCCCGAAAAAAAAAACCAACCTCTGAAACGCAGTTAACAGTTAAGTTTTGTTCCAACAACTCAGACAGTTGCACTTCCAGTTTAATCAGAGAAATGGCCTAGAACTAGCTGATAGCTGAAACCATTTGAACCAGATGTTTTAAATAAACGCTAAGAGACTGAAAAAATCCTCATATTTTTAGGGCAACTACAGCCTCGATCTGAGATAGGATATAATTACCATATTTTTAGGGCAACTACAGCCTCGATCTGAGATAGGATATAATTACATCCCATTCAATTTTGGGTGACTGTGATCACTTCAAAGTCAAATGTTTTACAAATGATTTACAATGTAATGATTTCTTAAATTCTTCAACACTATTCGCGCCATTTTATTTTGGCTTGCGATAGTAGGCAATGAATGGAGGCAAATAATTTATGTTCAGGTGTGATAAACATGTCTTTGCCAAATAAGAGAACTCAACAACTTGATGGGGCTTTTTTTTATCTATTTTCTTTAATGTAAGTCCATCATTCTACATGTGCGCTGAGCCGCAGTTGCTCAGTAGTTAATGAGCTGAACAAATCATATCGGCTTGGATCAGCTACCATGGTGAATACTTGGGGAAGGCACTTTACTACATCTGCGTTGAAAATATATCTATGTCTCTAAATACGGTAACGCAGTCACACTTGGCTTTCAAGCAACGGGTGGTGTGTGGTCTAAGATAAACAAAAGACGGAAGTGATCGGACAGTCAGAAGAGTAATGACAGGAAAGGCAGAAATAAACAGCACTAGTGTGTCTAGCGAGTTGAATGCATTCTTACAACCTTCAATACGATGTACAAAGTCAGTATCTTCCACACTCTCCCAACACACAATATTTGTTTACAAAATGTCTGCAGCACATGATGGGGGATTGTTATTGTTTATGAAATGTCTGCAGCACATGATGGAGGATTATTATTGTTTATGAAATGTCTGCAGCACATGATGGAGGATTGTTATTGTTTATGAAATGTCTGCAGCACATGATGGAGGATTGTTATTGTTTATGAAATGTCTGCAGCACATGATGGGAGATTGTTATTATTTATGAAATGTCTGCAGCACATGATGGAGATTTGTTATTGTTTATGAAATGTCTGCAGCACATGATGGAGGATTGTTATTGTTTATGAAATGTCTGCAGCACATGATGGGAGATTGTTATTATTTATGAAATGTCTGCAGCACATGATGGAGATTTGTTATTGTTTATGAAATGTCTGCAGCACATGATGGAGGATTATTATTGTTTACAAAATGTCTGCAGCACATGATGGGAGATTGTTATTATTTTTGAAAGGCAGAAATAAGTAAAAGAGTGTCAGTTTAAGTTTTCGTCCCTTCATATTCAGACCGATCCAGCTACCGTAGTGTCGATGAGATAAGTAACCTCAACCGGCATAGCCCTGAGAATCATTTTTTTTTTTTTTTTTTTTTTTTTTTTTTTAGCCAACTAGTTCATTATAGTGTATGTTTGGAAAGCTCTTACTTGTGAGATACCAAGGCAGGAGCATTTATTCCAAGCGTCTATTCGACATGTGAAGAAGCTTAAACTTGAAACAATTCGTCTATGCTGACTTTAATTGAACTGTTTCATGTGGTTTGCCCTAGTTTGGTTATATGCCAGAGTCAAGTATTTGTCCGCTGGTATGTCTACTAGGTTGTTCGCAGTCTTGTACAACATGGTCAGCTGGGCCATTTGTTACCATATATGGTCTTAGATGGTATAAATTTATCCATTAACCTACATGTATTGATGCGCAATAACATTTTTTTTTAAAAATCAATTTGTGTGCATTTCAGTCTTGCAAAACACGATAAGTGGTTAAAATGTTCGCTTCGAATACGAGAATTCGAGAGTTCGACCTCCAGCTGAATCATGCCAAAGACTTATAAAAATGGTACTAGCAGATGCCTCGCTAGACGCTCAGCATTAAGAGGCTACCATTTGTTGTGAGGATAATGTAATTGGATGAGACATCAATCAACATGTTTGCGGCATGATGCTCCAGTGCAAAACATCACTATAAACTACCACACTGGAGACATCGTAGCGATATGACTGAAAATTTTTTAAAGCTTCGTTAAGTCCAAATCACACACACACACACACACACACACACACACACACACACACACCTTAATGCAAATCACTTTTAACAAATTTTTGAACATTTCAAAAGCGCATAATAGTCTTTCCTTTGCATGAAATCACACGTAATACAGTGCAAGGACATTGCTCATGTTTATAATTTAGAATGTTTCAGAGGTTTTACTGTAACTATGTAGTGCAGTATACCGGTAAGATAATATACAACGATATTTATCATAACAGATGCTATTTGTACACGTTGACAAATTTGACAACAGCTGACTGGTTCGCAATCAGTAGCCTGACTGGTGACGCATCAGGGCGTCTAGTCCAAATCAAAAGGAAGTAAATAGAATCATTGGCATCTGCATTGGAAGTGTGTAGGCAGCAGCTGGTGCCTACCCCCTTACCTTCTAGACTAAATCGCTAAGTATTTGCCTGGTCCCTTTGATTTCAGCTTTAATTTACAGCTGTGCCAATCTGCAGTCAGGGAAATATAATTTGTGAAAATTAGACCTGGAACTATTGTAACAAGCGTTTTAGCAAATGTTTCCCCGTTTCTTGTCTACGTTCTGGACAGTCATTCAGTTATGACAGTTACAACACCAGAATAAATGAAATTTGCAGCTTTGTGCTAAATATGTCCTACTTCTTCATTTCATTATTGTTAGATGATACGCCTTAAGATATTATCATTCTTCAACAAATGTACCTAGATTTTATACAAATGTAAACTTTAAAGCTTGGGTTTCTTAAAAACAAATTATTTAAAAAAAAAAATTAAAAAAAAGGAAAATAACTCATTCCAGGCCAAGTTGTCCTCCGTCACTTTAGTTATCTACCTGACATGACTGGTCAAGTTGTAGTCTCAACAAGTATTGAGGGCTACTAATATTAGTACTAGACTGGCAGGCCCGACGCTATGGTAAGGCGAACGAGGCAATAACCTTGGGCCCTGCGCTTCTTCGCAATACAATCCATTTGCTTAAGGCCCCGCGCTCATTGCTTGCTGCCTTGGGCCCCGAGCATCCTAGTGTCGGGCCTGTAGACTGGTCTTGAGTTTGTTTCACATCAAGTTTCTGCTTGTATTCTCATGGGAATTTTCAACAACCAATATATATATATATATATATATATATATATATATATATATATATATATATATATATATATATATATATATATATATATATATATATATATATATATATATATATCCGTTCTTCATTTCAGACTGCATAGTCCATACATCTAAATTAAAATACGTACATATAGTAAAACATTGTAAACATAAAATAACATTTATCATATGTACCCGTATTCAGACGCACACACACACAAACACACATATTTGCGAAATAATGGATTGTCATTTTTCCTGATGCTTATATTTTCTTGACATGTGAAAAATATTTCCTGTTTTTTTTTCACAAGTGAAAATAAAAGCTTTCCCATCATGCCATGCGATGCCTATAGTTATATCATCAGGTTATGAAAGTAAGCAAGTTTAATCTTGAGCAAATTTAGTAATTAATAAAAAGAAAATTTTATTTTCCTACGTTAACACCGGATAAATTTCATATTATAAAACTAAAAATTTGTGTGCGGACGCACATCCTTATCCTAGGGCGAAATCGTTCGGGTAAAACCCCAAAATCTGAATTTCGTCCAAACATTTTTACTGTAAGAAAAATAAAACTAAAAAGGGAGAAAAAAAACGTGGAGAAGACGGGGATCGAACCCGTGGCCTTTCACATGCGAAGCGAACGCTCTACCACTGAGCTACATCCCCAACATTGCCAATATACTGCGCAAATATGCAATTCATTCTAATATCATAAAACGCTCCTTCAATCTGACTGTTTTGTATTTGAATTTTATGGTGTTCAATTTATTTTATCTCTAGTCTGCATTAGTTAGGAATTGAAAACGTCCGTTATCTCAACCGAAATATACAGATCAATAATCCTACAACACAACAAACGCGGGAGTATCGGCAAGGGAGGCAAATCGAACATCACTGTAGGTAAACAAGGACTTACGTCCTGTGTGTGTTTGTGTGCGTTCGCGAACATATGCACACCAAATCAAAATAACACTGAATTCAGTATTAATAATTTTGTTGAAACTCGTGGATTAAACATCAAGAACAAAATCATGCTAAAAACTGACTTAAACATACAGTCTACTCCATTTACACATCAAATTAACTGTTTATATTTGGTACTATTATATGCAGTTTACTCCATTTATACCCCAAAAATACCAAATTATGTTAGTTAATGAGTAGCTAATTTAACATTTTTTTTAAAATTTTAATAATAATACTATTACTTTATTCAGTAATTTAGGCCACCACCACCCATATTACAAAATACAAGTAAATATAGTGCTGCCATGGTATATAGCAATTAAATATGGTGTTCAACATGAGTAGATATGCATGATTTCCTGTAAATAATCAGTGCATATTAGAAAAGTGTTGCTACCACTATGTACATGTATATCATTTACCATTTGTTTATATAATTTTGTCAAAGATGAAAACCAAAACTGATACAGTAAGAAAGATTTCTTATAATTTATATATTACTATGAATCATGAGGGATACAACATTTCTACTGATGGATAAGATAATAAACTTCATTAAAGTATTTCTTTCTTAAAGGATCATAGACTGAGCAAAATGGAATTCATCTTCCACTAAACAAACATTATTTTTTCCAGCTCAATTCACAGTATCTATTATTTCTCTCAATCCTAGTATGCATGCCTGTCTCTATTTTTAGCATATGTGCTGAGCACCTAAATTTAGTAAGTAGCTTCCGAGTAAATGATAATCCACAGGATAGGTATATTTCTGGTTTTAATTCAATTTTATACATGTCATAATATACATATTTATGTCATAATATACATATTTGTGTCATAATATACATATTTATGTCATAATATACATATTTGTGTCATAATATACATAGTTGTGTCATAATATACATATTTATATCATAATATACATATTTATATCATACTATACATAGTTGTGTCATAATATACATATTTGTGTCATAGTATACATATTTATGTCATA
Organism: Potamilus streckersoni; assembly: GCA_016746295.1. Classification (NCBI taxonomy): domain Eukaryota; kingdom Metazoa; phylum Mollusca; class Bivalvia; order Unionida; family Unionidae; genus Potamilus; species Potamilus streckersoni. The sequence continues at coordinate 961,613 of JAEAOA010002144.1, forward strand.
ATATACATATTTATGTCATAATATACATACTTTTGTCATAATATACATATTTGTGTCATAATATACATATTTGTGTCATAATATACATACTTATGTCATAATATACATATTTATGTCATAATATACATATTTGTGTCATAATATACATATTTATGTCATAATATACATATTTGTGTCATACTATACATATTTATATCATAATATACATATTTATGTCATAATATACATATTTGTGTCATAATATACATATTTGTCATAATATACATATTTGTGTCATAATATACATATTTATGTCATAATATACATATTTGTGTCATAATATACATATTTATGTCATAATATACATATTTGTGTCATAATATACATATTTATGTCATAATATACAGTTGTGTCATAATATACATATTTATGTCATAATATACATATTTATGTCATAATATACATATTTATGTCATAATATACATATTTGTGTCATACTATACATATTTATATCATAATATACATATTTATGTCATAATATACATATTTGTGTCATAATATACATATTTATGTCATGATATACATATTTGTGTCATAATATACATATTTATATCATAATATACATATTTGTGTCATAATATACATATTTATGTCATAATATACAGTTGTGTCATAATATACATATTTATGTCATAATATACATATTTGTGTCATAATATACATATTTGTGTCATAATATACATATTTATGTCATAATATACATATTTATGTCATAATATACATATTTGTCATAATATACATATTTGTGTCATACTATACATATTTATATCATAATATACATATTTATGTCATAATATACACATTTGTGTCATAATATACATATTTATGTCATAATATACATACTTATGTCATAATATACTTATTTGTGTCATAATATACATACTTATGTCATAATATACATATTTGTGTCATAATATACATATTTGTGTCATAATATACATATTTATGTCATAATATACATATTTATGTCATAATATACATACTTATGTCATAATATACATATTTGTGTCATAATATACATATTTGTGTCATAATATACATATTTACGTCATAAATTACATATTTGTGTCATAATATACATATTTGTGTCATAATATACATATTTATGTCATAATATACATATTTATGTCATAATATACATATTTGTCATAATATACATATTTGTGTCATACTATACATATTTATATCATAATATACATATTTATGTCATAATATACATATTTGTGTCATAATATACATATTTATGTCATAATATACATACTTATGTCATAATATACATATTTGTGTCATAATATACATATTTGTGTCATAATATACATATTTATGTCATAATATACATACTTATGTCATAATATACATATCTGTGTCATAATATACATATTTGTGTCATAATATACATATTTATGTCATGATATACATACTTATGTCATAATATACATATAATGTGGATATGTGAGAAAGCTTGCCAGTAGCTTCTCGTGGGTCGGTGGTTCTTTCCGGTGATTTCCCGGTTTCTTCCTCCACCATTAATACTGGCCGCCATGAATAGCCTATCGTGTGCTGAAAAATGGCGTTAAGCCCAACAACAACAACAACAACATATTTGTGTCATAATATACATATTTGTGTCATAATATACATATTTATGTCATAATATACATATTTATGTCATAATATACATATTTATAACATTATATACATATTTATGTCATAATATACATATTTGTGTCAATATACATATTTATGTCATAATATACATATTTGTGAATTATTAACATCATAATGTCAGTTTTTGGAATTCTGACTATTTAATACTTTGTAAAAATAGTGAGGAAAGTTGTTTTTGTATCCATCTTGATTTAGCCAGAAATACTAAAAGCTGAAGTGAAATAAAGTGTTCAACTTTGGTAGCCCAGGGAACTCTTTTCAACTTTAAACATCACTAGTGTGTCTAGCAAGTTGAAGGCATTTTTACAACCTTTAATATGAGGTACAAAGTCAGTATCTTCCACACTCTCCCAACACACACTATTTGTTTTCAAAATGTCTGCAGCACATGATGGAGGATTGTTATTATTTATTATATGTCTACAGCACATGATGGAGGATTATTATTGTTTATGAAATGTCTGCAGCACATGATGGGGGATTGTTATTATTTATTAAATGTCTGCAGCACATGATGGAGATTTGTTATTGTTTATGAAATGTCTGCAGCACATGATGGAGGATTGTTATTGTTTTTGAAATGTCTGCAGAACATGATGGAGGATTGTTATTATTTATTACATGTCTGCAGCACATGATGGAGGATTGTTATTGTTTATGAAATGTCTGCAGCACATGATGGAGATTTGTTATTGTTTATGAAATGTCTGCAGCACATGATGGAGATTTGTTATTGTTTATGAAATGTCTGCAGCACATGATGGGGGATTATTATTGTTTATGAAATGTCTGCAGCACATGATGGAGGATTGTTATTGTTTATTAAATGTCTGCAGCACATGATGGGAGATTGTAATTATTTGTTTATGAAATGTCTGCAGCACATGATGGGAGATTGTTATTATTTATGAAATGTCTGCAGCAGATGATGGAGATTTGTTATTGTTTATGAAATGTCTGCAGCACATGATGGAGGATTATTATTGTTTATGAAATGTCTGCAGCACATGATGAAGATTTGTTATTATTTATGATATGTCTGCAGCACATGATGGAGGATTGTTATTATTTATTAAATGTCTGCAGCACATGATCGGAGATTGTAATTATTTGTTTATGAAATGTCTGCAGCACATGATGGGAGATTGTTATTATTTATGAAATGTCTGCAGCAGATGATGGAGATTTGTTATTGCTTATGAAATGTCTGCAGGACATGATGGAGGATTGTTATTATTTATTAAATGTCTGCAGCACATGATGGGAGATTGTAATTATTTATGAAATGTCTGCAGCACATGATGGGAGATTGTTATTATTTATGAAATGTCTGCAGCAGATGATGGAGATTTGTTATTGTTTATGAAATGTCTGCAGCAGATGATGGAGATTTGTTATTGTTTATGAAATGTCTGCAGCACATGATGGAGGATTATTATTGTTTATGAAATGTCTGCAGCACATAATGGAGGATTGTTATTGTTTATGATATGTCTGCAGCACATGATGGACATTTGTTATTATTTATGATATGTCTGCTGCAAATGATGGAGGATTGTTATTGTTTATTAAATGTCTGCAGCACATGATGAAGATTTGCTATTATATATGAAATGTCTGCAGCACATGATGGAGGATTATTATTGTTTATGAAAATGTCTGCAGCACATGATGGAGATTTGTTATTATTTATGATATGTCTGCAGCACATGATGGAGGATTGTTATTATTTATGAAATGTCTGCAGCACATGATGGAGGATTGTTATTGTTTATGAAATGTCTGCAGCACATGATGGAGGATTATTATTGTTTATGAAATGTCTGCAGCACATGATGGAGATTTGTTATTATTTATGATATGTCTGCAGCACATGATGGAGGATTGTTATTGTTTATTAAATGTCTGCAGCACATGATGGAGATTTGTTATTATTTATGATATGTCTGCAGCACATGATGGAGGATTGTTATTATTTATTAAATGCCTGCAGCACATGATGGAGGATTGTTATTGTTTATGAAATGTCTGCAGCACATGATGGAGATTTGTTATTGTTTATGAAATGTCTGCAGCACATGATGGAGGATTATTATTGTTTATGAAATGTCTGCAGCACATGATGGAGGATTGTTATTATTTATTAAATGTCTGCAGCACATGATGGGAGATTGTTATTATTTATGAAATGTCTGCAGCACATGATGGGAGATTGTTATTATTTATGAAATGTCTGCAGCACATGATGGAGATTTGTTATTGTTTATGAAATGTCTGCAGCACATGATGGAGGATTATTATTGTTTATGAAATGTCTGCAGCACATGATGGAGATTTGTTATTATTTATGATATGTCTGCAGCACATGATGGAGGATTGTTATTGTTTATTAAATGTCTGCAGCACATGATGGAGATTTGTTATTATTTATGATATGTCTGCAGCACATGATGGGGGATTATTATTGTTTATGAAATGTCTGCAGCACATGATGGAGGAGTGTTATTGTTTTTGAAATGTCTTCAGCACATGATGGGATATTGTTATTATTTATGAAATGTCTGCAGCACATGATGGAGATTTGTTATTGTTTATGAAATGTCTGCAGCACATGATGGGGGATTATTATTGTTTATGAAATGTCTGTAGCACATGATGGAGATTTGTTATTGTTTATGAAATGTCTGCAGCACATGATGGGGGATTATTATTGTTTATGAAATGTCTGCAGCACATGATGGAGGAGTGTTATTGTTTTTGAAATGTCTGCAGCACATGATGGGATATTGTTATTATTTATGAAATGTCTGCAGCACATGATGGAGATTTGTTATTGTTTATGAAATGTCTGCAGCACATGATGGGGGATTATTATTGTTTATGAAATGTCTGCAGCACATGATGGAGGAGTGTTATTGTTTTTGAAATGTCTGCAGCACATGATGGGATATTGTTATTATTTATGAAATGTCTGCAGCACATGATGGAGATTTGTTATTGTTTATGAAATGTCTGCAGCACATGATGGAGGATTGTTATTGTTTATTAAATGTCTGCAGCACATGATGGAGGATTGTTATTATTTATTAAATGCCTGCAGCAAATGATGGAGATTTGTTATTATTTATGAAATGTCTGCAGCACATGATGGACATTTGTTATTATTTATGATATGTCTGCAGCACATGATGGAGGATTGTTATTGTTTATTAAATGTCTGCAGCACATGATGGAGATTTGTTATTATTTATGATATTTCTGCAGCACATGATGGAGGATTGTTATTATTTATTAAATGTCTGCAGCACATGATGGAGATTTGTTATTATTTATGATATTTCTGCAGCACATGATGGAGGATTATTATTGTTTATGAAATGTCTGCAGCACATGATGGAGATTTGTTATTATTTATGATATTTCTGCAGCACATGATGGAGGATTGTTAAAATTTATTAAATGCCTGCAGCACGTGATGGAGGATTGTTATTGTTTATGAAATGTCTGCAGCACATGATGGAGATTTGTTATTGTTTATGAAATGTCTGCAGCACATGATGGAGGATTGTTATTATTTATGGAATGTCTGCAGAACATGATGGAAGATTATTATTGTTTATGACATGTCTGCAGCACATGATGGGGGATTGTTATTGTTTATGAAATGTCTGCAGCACATGATGGAGATTTGTTATTGTTTATGAAATGTCTGTAGCACATGATGGAGGATTGTTATTGTTTATGAAATGTCTGCAGCACATGATGGAGGATTGTTATCATTTATGAAATGTCTGAAGCACATGATGGAGATTTGTTATTGTTTATGAAATGTCTGCAGCACATGATGGAGGATTATTATTGTTTATGAAATATCTGCAGCACATGATGGAGGATTGTTATTATTTATGAAATGTCTGCAGCACATGATGGAGGATTGTTATTGTTTATGAAATGTCTGCAGCACATGATGGAGGATTGTTATTATTTATGAAATGTCTGCAGCACATGATGGAGATTTGTTATTGTTTATGAAATGTCTGCAGCACATGATGGAGGATTGTTATTGTTTATGAAATGTCTGCAGCACATGATGGAGGATTGTTATTATTTATGAAATGTCTGCAGCACATGATGGAGATTTGTTATTGTTTATTAAATGTTTGCAGCACATGATGGGGGATTGTTATTGTTTATGAAATGTCTGCAGCACATGATGGAGATTTTTTATTGTTTATGAAATGTCTGCAGGACATGATGGAGGATTGTTATTGTTTATGAAATGTCTGCAGCACATTATGGAGATTTGTTATTGTTTATTAAATGTCTGCAGCACATGATGGGGGATTGTTATTGTTTATGAAATGTCTGCAGCACATGATGGAGATTTTTTATTGTTTATGAAATGTCTGCAGTACATGATGGAGGATTGTTATTATTTATTAAATGTCTGCAGCACATGATGGAGATTTGTTATTGTTTATGAAATGACTGCAGCACATGATGGAGGATTATTATTGTTTATGAAATGTCTGCAGCACATGATGGAGATTTGTTATTGTTTATTAAATGTCTGCAGCACATGATGGGGGATTGTTATTGTTTATTAAATGTCTGCAGCACATGATGGGGGATTGTTATTGTTTATGAAATGTCTGCAGCACATGATGGAGATTTGTTATTGTTTATGAAATGTCTGCAGTACATGATGGAGGATTGTTATTATTTATTAAATGTCTGCAGCACATGATGGAGGATTGTTATTGTTTATGAAATGTCTGCAGCACATGATGGAGATTTGTTATTATTTATGATATGTCTGCAGCACATGATGGAGGATTATTATTGTTTATGAAATGTCTGCAGCACATGATGGAGGATTGTTATTGTTTATGAAATGTCTGCAGCACATGATGGAGGATTGTTATTATTTATGAAATGTCTGCAGCACATGATGGAGATTTGTTATTGTTTATGAAATGTCTGCAGCACATGATGGAGATTTGTTATTGTTTATGAAATGTCTGCAGCACATGATGGAGGATTGTTATTATTTATGAAATGTCTGCAGCACATGATGGAGATTTGTTATTGTTTATGAAATGTCTGCAGCACATGATGGAGGATTGTTATTGTTTATGAAATGTCTGCAGCACATGATGGAGGATTGTTATTGTTTATGAAATGTCTGCAGCACATGATGGAGATTTGTTATTGTTTATGAAATGTCTGCAGCACATGATGGAGGATTGTTATTGTTTATGAAATGTCTGCAGCACATGATGGAGGATTGTTATTGTTTATGAAATGTCTGCAGCACATGATGGAGATTTGTATTTATTTATGATATGTCTGCAGCACATGATGGAGGATTATTATTGTTTATGAAATGTCTGCAGCACATGATGGAGATTTGTTATTGTTTATGAAATGTCTGCAGCACATGATGGAGATTTGTTATTGTTTATGAAATGTCTGCAGCACATGATGGAGGATTATTATTGTTTATGAAATGTCTGCAGCACATGATGGAGATTTGTTATTGTTTATGAAATGTCTGCAGCACATGATGGAGGATTGTTATTGTTTATGAAATGTCTGCAGCACATGATGGAGATTTGTTATTGTTTATGAAATGTCTGCAGCACATGATGGAGGATTGTTATTGTTTATGAAATGTCTGCAGCACATGATGGAGGATTGTTATTGTTTATGAAATGTCTGCAGCACATGATGGGAGATTGTTATTATTTATGAAATGTCTGCAGCACATGATGGAGATTTGTTATTGTTTATGAAATGTCTGCAGCACATGATGGAGATTGTTTATTAAATGTCTGCAGCACATGATGGAGGATTGTTATTGTTTATGAAATGTCTGCAGCACATGATGGAGATTTGTTATTATTTATGAAATGTCTGCAGCACATGATGGAGGATTGTTATTGTTTATGAAATGTCTGCAGCACATGATGGAGATTTGTTATTATTTATGAAATGTCTGCAGCACATGATGGAGATTTGTTATTGTTTATGAAATGTCTGCAGCACATGATGGAGGATTGTTATTGTTTATGAAATGTCTGCAGCACATGATGGAGATTTGTTATTGTTTATGAAATGTCTGCAGCACATGATGGAGATTTGTTATTGTTTATGAAATGTCTGCAGCACATGATGGAGATTTGTTATTGTTTATGAAATGTCTGCAGCACATGATGGAGGATTGTTATTGTTTATGAAATGTCTGCAGCACATGATGGAGATTTGTTATTGTTTATGAAATGTCTGCAGCACATGATGGAGGATTGTTATTGTTTATTAAATGTCTGCAGCACATGATGGAGATTTGTTATTGTTTATGAAATGTCTGCAGCACATGATGGAGGATTGTTATTGTTTATGAAATGTCTGCAGCACATGATGGAGGATTGTTATTGTTTATGAAATGTCTGCAGCACATGATGGAGATTTGTTATTGTTTATGAAATGTCTGCAGCACATGATGGAGGATTGTTATTATTATTTATGAAATGTCTGCAGCACATGATGGAGATTTGTTATTGTTTATGAAATGTCTGCAGCACATGATGGAGGATTGTTATTGTTTATGAAATGTCTGCAGCACATGATGGAGGATTGTTATTGTTTATGAAATGTCTGCAGCACATGATGGAGATTTGTTATTGTTTATGAAATGTCTGCAGCACATGATGGAGGATTGTTATTGTTTATGAAATGTCTGCAGCACATGATGGAGATTTGTTATTGTTTATGAAATGTCTGCAGCACATGATGGAGGATTATTATTGTTTATGAAATGTCTGCAGCACATGATGGAGGATTGTTATTGTTTATGAAATGTCTGCAGCACATGATGGGAGATTGTAATTATTTGTTTATGAAATGTCTGCAGCACATGATGGGGGATTATTATTGTTTATGAAATGTCTGCAGCACATGATGGGGGATTATTATTGTTTATGAAATGTCTGCAGCACATGATGGGAGATTGTTATTATTTATGAAATGTCTGCAGTACATGATGGAGATTTGTTATTGTTTATGAAATGTCTGCAGCACATGATGGGAGATTGTTATTATTTATGAAATGTCTGCAGCACATGATGGAGATTTGTTATTGTTTATTAAATGTCTGCAGCACATGATGGAGGATTGTTATTATTTATTAAATGCCTGCAGCACATGATGGGGGATTGTTATTGTTTATGAAATGTCTGCAGCACATGATGGAGATTTGTTATTGTTTATGAAATGTCTGCAGTACATGATGGAGGATTGTTATTATTTATTAAATGCCTGCAGCACATGATGGAGGATTATTATTGTTTATGAAATGTCTGCAGCACATGATGGAGATTTGTTATTGTTTATGAAATGTCTGCAGCACATGATGGAGATTTGTTATTATTTATGATATGTCTGCAGCCCAAAAATGGGAATTTGTTATTGTTTATGAATTTGCACAAATGGGGATTTTTATTTTTATGAAAGTTCAGCACATGAAGGGGAAATTTTATTTTTATGAAATTCGACACATGATAGATTTTTATTTTTTTAAAATTTTCCCGACAATGAAAGGAAATTTTATTGTTTAGAAATGTCTGAGCCAAATGGAGATTTGTATTTTTTAAAAAATCGACCCATAAGGTTTTTATTTTTATTAAATTCAGAATGATGGGATTTATTGGTTATAAAAGTCTCAACCCCACATGAGGGGTTTTTTAAATTTAGAAAATTCCTGCACACATATAGAAAAGTTTTTTTTTAAAAAATGTTCCAGACAATGGGAAAAATTTTTAGAATGTCCACCAGTGGGGGATTTTTTTTTATAAATTTTGCACAAATTTTTAATTTTATTTTTATAATGCCCGAACCCCTAGGAATTTTTTTTTTTAGAAATGCGCGCAATATGAAATGTCTGCAGCACATGATGGAGGATTGTTATTGTTTATGAAATGTCTGCAGCACATGATGGAGGATTGTTATTATTTATTAAATGTCTGCAGCACATGATGGGAGATTGTTATTATTTATGAAATGTCTGCAGCACATGATGGAGATTTGTTATTGTTTATGAAATGTGTGCAGCACATGATGGAGGATTATTATTGTTTATGAAATGTCTGCAGCACATGATGGGGGATTGTTATTGTTTATGAAATGTCTGCAGCACATGATGGGGGATTGTTATTATTTGTTTTTACAAACCTAAAGCTTTTCTATTCCAGAATGCAGTCTGTTAAATTTAGTCAAATTTTATTAAACAGTTTGTTTGAAAATGTAAATTAAATATTTCCACGGTCTGTATTGGCAGTCATAATTGATGAAAGATAAGTGTCATTTATAAAAGTCTGGAAGACCTTCATATCAGGATACTTTATGTTATATTTAGTTAAATTCTGTTTATAGGTTTAATGGTTTTTACATTTTTAGTACTGGTGGCCACATTGGATGATGGATCTACATACCCCAAACAACTGTCAGTGACCTTGATACCAGAATACTCCATGCAAAATCATGTTCAACATTATCAAGCTAGTTTTTTTAAAACAAACGGTAAATAAGTTTTAATGAGATGATTACCAATGTACAATGGATGAAGGACAAAGGCCAGGTCATTAGCTAACTTGGCCTCACAGCTTGGTAAGCTAAAAATTAATTTTCTCAGATCATTTACAAATTTTGTCATTATCCAAACACCCAGACGAATATTGTTCAAAAATTGAACAGCTTCATTGTTATAACTGTCTTGATAAAGCCCAATCAAGTGCAATGTCTAGGTAGGTATAGCAGAATGCATGATATCCTTGCTTGCTAATAAAGAAAACTTGCATAATAATGGTGCAGTGTTCTTTTGCAAGCAAAGAGTTCTAGTTGCATTTCTGATGTTTTGCTTTTGTTTTTATTTGCAAAACTACAAGTATGTTTATCATGTATATGTACTGCCATTAATGGTAAGTCTTATATGATATATATGTTCTTTTATGTTTACAATGTTTTACTCTATATCTGTATTTTAATTTAGATGTATGGACTATGCAGTCTGAAATAAAGAATTCTTATCTTATCTTCTTATCTTAACAGGTGAAATACTCTCAGCTGCTTCATGTGATAATTAGTGTATTCAAAGTGGTTTCATAGCCAAATGACTGACCTCTCAATTATCAGTTTGAATACAAGCAAAAAATTCCTTTGTTCAAGTTAACACTTGAATTTTTTTTTTATTTTTTTGTCAGCTTAAAAAAAAACTGCTAGTGTCTACAAATTTTTTAAACAATATAAAATTATTGCTAATTTGTGGAAATATGGTTTTCACAAAATTGTAATTTCTGACAAAGTGGGATAATTATGGTACCATCATTTATCCATTTTTTCAGACATTAAAAACAGTTATTCTCCATGTCTGGATAACTTATGTACAAATGCAAAAATGTGTTATTTGTAAAAAAAATATGTTATCCAGAAAATACTATCTTCATCTTGTACTTATGCTCCTGGCATTTTCAGTGCCTGTCATATGTTTGCTATGTAAACTTTGTTTCCTGCTTGCAGATAAAAAGGACTTGTAGGATAAGGTTTCAGTTTCTCTTTCACAAATAAAGAATAATGGTTGTAATTCTGTTGATTTTCGTATGGTTCATGCAAATATGGCATTGGAGATAACTGAACAAAGGCCTAGTTGTGTCAGACACGTTTTCAACCAGGCAGCAAGAGTAACATCCCCTTTTCCTGTATACACCAGCAAATCAAAACAATTGTGACAGAAAACATACCTGATTTGCCCCAGTTCGGAAACTTATATAGCTGCAATTATTTTAGATGCCTCTACATCATGGTTTATTGCCAGTAATTGTTCAGATGGTGAAGCAAGAATATGATGGAAAAATTAAAATCTTCAGATTACCTACCAGTCTTTGGCCCTCCCAGATGAGACATAGAATGATGTTAAAAAAGGTGGAGGTCCAGGTTAATGTGCACTAGAATTGGGGTCAAGTTCAGATGATCATCTGTTCAATCACCCATTTTGAGTATGGGTAAAACTTCCTTAGTTTATGTTTCAACCTGACTCATTTTTCAGTTGGCTTAAATATAAAACATCACTCATGTAAATCCAGTGAAGACAAAATGGGAATAAAATGCAGTTGATTTCATGGAGTAGATAATATGGCAAGAAACAAAATTGGAATACACTTTAGTTAATTTTATGGCGTAGGCGATATGGCAACTGACAAAATAAGAGTACATGAAACAACAAATTGGAGACAAAGTAGATGTAAGTGGTGCAATTTGCTAATTAACAGCATTATGTCTTCAGCAAATGTTGAACAAATTTCCTCCACGACCATTTAGGAGTGTCAGTGGACAAAATGCAGATAATTTTATAACAAATACTAAGCATGACTGCATCACTAAAAAAGAGATATAAATAGCACTGACCTTTATCTAATCCTTTGAAACCACACCCATTTATGAAAATATTTCTGATTCACTGCCCTCCCCTCCAAATAGTCTAGTCTGGCTACTAATTCCTAACAAATGTAGGTGATGCAGGCAGCCAAGTTATGTTACCGATGGTAAGCCACAGTTAGCACACATCACTAAAGTCTTGTAAGTGACCATTATGACTGACCATTGCTTCATTAAAAGGTGATACAGATGTACACTAACAATTCGAAGGTTTCTACTGTAACTTTTTTTGCATAAAAATGCAAAACCCTGATAATGCTCTGAAACCCCTTTTAAATGGGTTTCATTGTAATAGTCAAGTATGGGCTTCACTGTAATAGTCTAGTATGTCATTTGTCTTTGGAGCCAGTCCATAATGCCTAGTGTGAAAAAGATCTTTGCTATTGTCTTTAATAAGTGATTATTGTTTTCCAGATTTGACATAAAAGGTTCATGTTGTTTGTTGATTAAGTCAAGTCATCATCTTTTCCCTGTGGTGTAAGTCAATCTTATCAACAGTGAATTAACCATTCCGGTTTTATCCTTAAAAGAATTTCCATATTCTCTAAAAGACACAAATTTATACACAGCTAACCATAAAATCTGTATGCTACATTTAAAGTGAACCTCAAATTCACGGACATCTCAAGATCTACAGAAAAATAAACAACCTTTGCAATTCCTATTTTAATTTACATGTACACATCATCTTTAAATTGTGCATGTTGTATGAGAGATGTGTATCTTTATTGCTATACAAAAATACTGAGAAGAAATGATATCAATATTTCAACATGAACTGTGATAAGGGCTGTTCCATTTAAACATACATGGTACTCAGGGAATGCAGTTATATTTTAATTGAATAGAACTAAAATGCATGAACAGCAATTGTGGATATTTTCCCTTCTTAAACCTGTTGCATTTTGACACTTAAAATTATGTGCAAACCTGATATGAGAGAACACCAGTCTCAAGAGTCCACCTTTTGCTGGCAGAAGAGGTGGTCTCACAAGACAAATTTATTTGAACAACAGGAATAATAGTAATCCTTGCCTGAATTCCTTTAAGTTTTTCCTGTCTTCAATTTTTTCAATGTTGTTCCAATTGTTTTCTTCAAGAAGGTGCCATGTTTGTCTATAAGCACACTGAGGTTGGACAAATCTGTTTGACTTAAGTTCATCCCATAATTATCCACAACTGCCAGAACAACTTTACCATATTTGAGATTTTTTGAATATTCAGTGGCAGAATTAGTCAACAAAGCCACTATCCATGAAATAATTTCTTCATTAATTTCTGTTTTAGTATCAATTACCATTTGCAGAACACTAAGGAAATTTTCATTCATTTTTACTGTTTTGTTTCTAAGTCTCTGCATAAAATATCTTCTCTGTTCATCTGTCTGACTCTCTTTTATCACTCTGCAAATAAGGTCAGCCTCTGGTGAACCTGGTTCTTCTGAGACAACTTGAACAAGAACACTGTCAATAAGTTGCTTTGGAAACTTTTCAGCTGTTGCCATGACAACACTAGCTAATAGTCGTGAGGCAGTTTGGGTAAGACCTTTGACCTTTGGATATAAAACATTTGACAGCAGGTGAACACAATTGTTATAACTGAGAGAATCTGACAATGAGATCAGCTTCTGACATATATATTGCACAGCTATCTCTGATAATGACCAAGTGTCTAATGTTCTACAAATTTCATCTACCTGCTCAGGAGAACAGTTGAAAAAGAACTCCATTTCATTAAATGTCTGCGATGACTGAGATGACTGAGGTTCTGTTTCACACATTAGCCTTTCCCTGAGAATGATTATTTTCTGCTGTATGTCAGGAGGTAGTGAAACTGATTCATAATCAGCCTCTTTCTCCATAATTTTGCTTCCAGATTTGACATCAACAACTTGTTTCAGACCTCTATGACATAAAATTGATTGTTCCTCTTCATCATCTTCAACAACTATGATCACATCTTCCTCTGTTTCTCTGTCTTTCCCATAATATTGATGCATCTTCATGTCACTACATGTTGGCTCTTCACTTTCCAAATTCTCTTCTGTAAACATATGATAATATATTCATAAACAAGAATCTGAAATTATTTATTGTGGAAACATTTTTATTTTGTAACAGTTTACAAATTACCACTTTCATAAAATCAATGCTGCTCAAATGTTTTGGGTCATGATCAACCATTACAGTTCCGTTATGATACTACTATTCATATTTTTGTATAAGGATATCAGTTTGTAACAGTTACAGTGAGATTACATAAATTTCTACTGAAAATATAAGTTTACAGCCACTCTTAACCCATCATGAAAAAAATGCTGAAATAGCAAAAGATAAAAATAAATTGTTAACATATGTCCTGTGAAACTTTATTTTTCAAAAATGAGAAAATGGAAACTGCAACCTATCTAAATATATGCCCTGAGATGATGAATAGCCATGAATTATTTATAATTCACTTTCTTGACCCCAGAAAGTGTACATGAGATTATTTATTTAAAGGAATGATGTCAGCAAAACAAGGTATACTTAACTGTTACAAAACATACTTACCATAATTGCAATAAGTTTGAGATACTATAAGTCATAGAACACCATTACCGCATATACACAAGTATAAGCCAAAGAATTTAGGAAAAAAATAAAGCCTTGAAGAACGGGTTTGGGTCGGCTTATCTGCAGGCCAAGGTCTTAGTCTGAAATATTTTATAGTTTTTCTTCTTCATTACTGGTATTTGCTGTTACCATCGATCGCAGAAGATGAGATCGCATGCTTAATGATAGCACATGGTTCATGTGATATGTGCTGTCTTGAAGTGAAACAAGTATATTTTCTAACTTTACTGGTAGGATAAGGAATAAAAAACATGTATTACCATACTTGAGTCTATCTGACAGATGTCCACCCACCAGAAAAAACAGCCATACATTTTAGCTGAGCAACGGTGGTACATGTATTTTATTTTCCAAAAGAACCACCATGTTAGTATTCTCTCAACTAATCAGTAATCATTAAACTTTGTGGCACTGTACAAACACACATTTCAGTGTTAATATGGAAAGAAACTATGGTGAATACAAAGATTTTAAGAATTGCAATACTGAGGGTATTTATGACACAGGCATTTTGGTGTGGAGAGTCATGTACATGTATGATAATTTACAGCAACCATAGCGAGAGGCTCCATAGGGGTTTGTTGCACATGCACCTAGGATGGGTAAATAACAGGCAAGTAGCATATATGAATTAACATGATTAATTGTTAAAAATATAATTTGAGGGATTTCTTTGATAGGTGATTTAGCAGTAAAAGGCAGCCACAATTAATCTTCTACTGTTGTTTAGTTGTTTTATAGCTGAGTGGTTTGTCAGATGTAGAGTGTTGTATAATAACTTCCAGTATGCCTAATCTGTGGTTTATATTCAATCAAATTAAATGAATAGTGTTGGAAGCAAAGGAAAGCATTCTGCTTATGATGCAGCATTCAAATTTAAAGCTATTGAATATGCAGAAGTAAATAACACTGTGCCGCAGCACACAAATTTTGTGTGAATGAGAAGCAAGTACAGGAATGGTGGAAAAGCAAAGCAGCAGTGGCAGAAATGCCAAAAGCCAAGAAGGCTCATCGGACTGGGATCACCTCATTCCCTGAGCTGGAGAAAGAACTCAGTGATTTTGTAAGTGAATGTTGACAAAATGGATACATCATCACACAAACTGCAATTTATCTGCATGCTATGCAGATGGCAAAAGATTACAAATACAAGATGGCAGATTCCAAATTTGTTGCATCAGCTGGTTGGTGTCTTCATTTTATGAACCAGCAAGGTTTTAGCCTCAGGCAGTGAACAAAGATAGCTCAAAAGCTACCAAAAGACTTGGAAGAAAAACTGAATCACTTCAGCAGTTCATCATTGGATTGCTCATTTGAACTATCACAAATCGGAAATATGGATGAAATGCCTATGACGTCTCGTCTTAACCAGCAATAAAACAGTCCATGCTGTTGGTTAGAAAAGTATTTTGATAAAAATGCCTGGCCATAAAAAAGCACATTTCACAGTTGTTTTGGCCTGTTTAGCTGATGGATCAAAGCTGCCTCCTGTCATGATTTTCAAAAGGAAGATGCTGCCAAAAGCATAAAATTTCCTGCTGGTGTCATCATGCACATGAAAAGGGATTGATAGATGAAAGTGGAATGATTGAATGGTTGGAGAAAGTCTGACCAGGTGCACTTCTTCAGAAATCGTCAATGCTTGTCTGGGACATGTTTCGAACACACAAGACAGATGAAGTCAAAAAGGTCGCAAAGAAAATGAAAATGATTTTGGCTGTGATACCAGGTTTAACATCAGTGTTACAACCTTTTGATGTCTACCTAAACAAGCCGTTTAAGGAAAGAGTACAAAAGATATGATCCGAATGGGTTTATTCAGGTGCAGTGAAGATGACAAAAGGTGAGAATTTCACAAGGCTGGACCTCAACTTGGCAGCCAAGATGATCAAATATATATGGGATTCAATATCATTGGAGATGATTTCCAAATCTTTTCGAAAGTGCTGTATCAGCAAAAGGGTACCAGCATTACCTTCAAACGAAAGGGTACCAGCATTACCTTCAAACAAAAGGGTACCAGCATTGCCTTCAAACAAATGGGTACCAGCATTGCCTTCAAATGAATGGGTACCAGCATTGCCTTCAAACAAAAGGATACCATCATTGCCTTCAAATGGGCACCAGCATTGCCTTCAAACAAAGGGTTCCAGCATTGCCTTCAAACAAAAGGATACCATCATTGCCTTCAAATGAAAGGGTACCATCATTGCCTTCAAATGAATGGGTACAAGCATTGCCTTCAAACAAAAGGGTACCAGCATTACCTTCAAACAAAAGGGTACCAGCATTGCCTTCAAATGAAAGGGTACAATCATTGCCTTCTAATGAAAGGGTACCAGCATTGCCTTCAAACAAAATGGTACCAGCATTGCCTTCAAACAAAAGGGTACCAGCATTGCTTTCAAACAAAAGGGTACCAGCATTGCCTTCAAACAAAAGGGTACCAGCATTGTCTTCAAACAAAAGGGTACCATCATTGCCTTCAAATGAATGGGTACCAGCATTGCCTTCAAACAAAAGGGTACCAGCTTTGCCTTCAAACAAAAGGGTACCAGCATTGCCTTCAAACAAAAGGATACCATCATTGCCTTCAAATGAAAGGGTACCATCATTGCCTTCAAATGAATGGGTACCAGCATTGCCTTCAAACAAAAGAATACCAATATTACCTTCAAACAAAAGGGTACCAGCATTGCCTTCAAATGAAAGGGTACCATTATTGCCTTCAAATGAATGGGTACCAGCATTGCCTTCAAATGAATGGGGACCAGCATTGCCTTTAATCAAAAGTATACCAGCATTGCCTTCAAACAAAAGGGTACCAGCATTGCCTTTAAATGAATGGGTACCAGCATTTCATACAAATGAATGGGTACCACATTTCATCCAAACAAAAGGGTACCAGCATTGCCTTCAAATGAAAGGGTACCAGCATTGCCTTCAAACAAAAGGGTACCAGCATTGCCTTCAAATGAATGGGTACAGCATTGCCTTCAAATGAATGGGTACCACATTGCCTTCAAACAAAAGGTTACCAGCATTGCCTTCAAACAAAAGGGTACAAGCATTGCCTTCAAATGATTTTTCCCTCTTTACCCAAACCAGATTCAGAGTTTAAATAAAACACTGGATTTCTGTCAGAAAACAAAACCCACCAATTATGATCAAAAGAAGCTGTTAAAACAACCAGCACAACAAAATCAAAAGTGGAATCAAAAACATACAACTAAAATGTATCAATGTTAACCATGGCAGACTATATGCAGAATAGTAACCCACATTGTGGTCATGAACGAATATATTGCAGTAAAGTGAATATATGGTGGCTATGTGCCTGATATATTTGAAAATATTTACTAAATGTATCTTTTAATTTAGATTACATGACTTTATACAATCACTTATAGCACTGAAAAAGCAGCTGATTATAAGCGTGGGAAACAAAGTAAGTAAAAATGTAACGGACGTATAGCTAAAATGTAACCTGAAAGAACAAGATGCGGTAAAAAGTAATGAATAAAGCAATGTCTGGATCTAATACTTTTAGGAATAAACAAGAAATTAAGTGACACTAAGCACAATATGCATTCTGTATGTACAATACACTGCAATACAGTGGTAAAGTCTAAATGGCATTTGAAGACTTTATTAACCTTAATTTTATTTCATGTTGGAGAAATCTGAAATTATGCAAATGCAAAATAAACTGAAAAAAAAGATCAAAGTACTTTATAACACTGTACTGACATGATAATTAAACAAGAGCTGCTCACTGCTGTGTGAAACATGGGATTCTTGTAAATCATGTCTTTTGTTGGAAAAACTGACAATGATGTATGTTTTATTTGCATACGTCTTGAAACATGAAAAATAACAGACTTAATGTCATAAAATTAAAATCAATCCTTTTCAGTTGTGCCACTTTAAATTGGAATTATAAAACTTAACTGAGGTCAGTTCTTCCACTGTCTCAATCATAAGCTGATGAAGGCATCCCTTCCACTGGCCTTGTCCTTTTAGTCAGCAACCATGTGAATCTACCTCAGTTTATAGCTTATTTTGATTTTACAACATGAGCCAAACAAAGATGGGAAAGGCAGGGAGAGAAAAAACACTGTCCAGCTTTCTTATATAGGTTTTTCAGTCAATTTGAAAATACTCACCAGTTTCCATGGGAACATAATCCTGACCACTCTGTCCACTGTTCTCTTTAGAATTAACAAGGTGTGCACATAAATATCTAGGATGTTTAAGAATGGTATCCACATCAGGGTAAGTAATGGTATCCACATCAGGGTAATTCTTGTCTGTAACCTGACAGAACATAGTGTTTTTTATCATTATCTTCAGAAACCTATTTAAGACTGAGAATTTAGAATTAGATAAACTTTGAAAGATGCAACAGTTTTGTTTTCAACCTTAAAACATTTCAGTAACTTCACATGAAAAATATTTTACCCAAGCTGAAAAAATTGCAAAGCATTAACAAATGCAATCCTCACTCCAAAGATCAACATTATTAAAATTAAGATTCAGGTAAATAAAGAAAGACAAAATAAAACATACATACATACATACACACTCAAACACTCTGTATAAAATACTTTATTATAATAAGCAATTTACCAATTTACATGTAAATTGCTTGAATGGAACTTATCCAAAATAAAATCAAAATGTTTAATAATATTTTGAGGATTCATTTGATAGATCTCAGTGCTATATTAGATTACTATCTGATACAGCAATATACAACTGTGTTTTCTTGTGGGAGAAGTAGCTGAAAATGACTCATTTGCTTTATGGGGAATGGTAATAAAGCATTTAGATGTTTGTATTCTTCATCCTCATCCCTTTCCATAGAAATGTGGGGACTTAAATGATATTTCCATTGAAATGTGGGGCCCTAAATGATATTTCCATTGAAATTTGAGGCCCTAAATGATATTTCCATTGGAATGTGGGGCCCTAAATGATATTTCCATTGAAATGTGGAGCCTTAAATGATATTTCCATTGAAATGTGGGGCCATAAATGATATTTCCATTGAAATGTGGGGCCCTAAATGATATTTCCATTGAAATTTGAGGCCCTAAATGATACTTCCATTGAAATATGGGGCCCTAAATGATATTTCCATTGAAATGTGAGGCCCTAAATGATATTTCTATAGAAATGTGTGGCCCTAAATGATATTTCCATTGAAATGTGGGGCTCTAAATGATATTTTCATTGAAATGTGGGGCCCTAAATGATATTTCCATTCAAATGTGGGGCCCTAAATGATATTTCCATTCAAATGTGGGGCCCTAAATGATATTACCATTCAAATGTGGGGCCCTAAATGATATTTCCATTCAAATATGGGGCCCTAAATGATATTTCCACTGAAATGTGGAGCCCTAAATGATATTTCCACTGAAAAGGTGTTTTGAAGCCAGCCAACATGGCATTGACATCAAGTGAAACAAATACTACCTGCAGTTACATTCTTTTTCGGAAAAGGTCCACTACTTCATGCAGTCCAAGAGAAAGGTACTTCAATCATCCTGTCTACTAATACTTACTATGGACAATAAAATGTTCAAATGAAACAAAATTTCTGTATCATGTGCAAATACAGACTTTCACAATCTTAAATTCCTGGTTTGGCTATATTGTTCTATTAAAGATAAAAAAAACTTTCCATGCATACAATGTGTTATTAAGGGCTGACATTACTGTGTCCACGCCCCAAGGGCTACCACAATGCTGTCCATGGACATGTGTATGATAGTGGACACCATGGTTTGACACTACTGGGAGAGTATCTGGCTCTAAGTTAAAATAACCCTTGGATTATCTTGTTGTCTTAAAAGTACTAAATAAATAGCACTGATACTCTTGATGGGAGCTATCAAAATTCATGTTTGCAAAACTTGCACACACTGCCAAACAAACAGTCTAAATTTAAATAGTTGAAAACCTTATTACATGTTTAAAAACTGCATATGGCAAGAAAATAAAATCAGATTAAACATTCATTATATATATATATATATATATATATATATATATATATATATATATATATATATATATATATATATATATATATATATAATTTACCTCAAGTGCTTTATGTTTGATCATGCAAACAAAATAACAATTAAAAAAATGGTCTTATGTACAAAACATGTTATAATAAAAGCAAAATAATTGATTTCATGGCCAGAATGTCTAATCATGTCACCTACATATGCATACAAATATGCCCAAACTTCATGTCACCTACATGTGCATACAAATATGCCCAAACTTCATGTCACCTTCATGTGCATATAAATATGCCCAAACATCATGTCACCTACATATGCATACAAAAATGCCTACCAAACTTCCTGTCACCTACATACACATACAAATATGCCTACCAAGCTTCATGTCGCCTACACACATACAAATATGCCTACCAAGCTTCATGTCGCCTACATACCCATACAAAAATACCCCTACCATTTGTCTGTGGTTAGTGGTTATTGTGTAATCAATCTAATAAGCTTATTTGGAGGATGACCAACTGTGACAGGACCATAAGAAGATGCCACTGTTGCATGCTGTGTAGACACAAAATAAAATTAGGTTTCAAGAAGGGGTAATATCATTCACCTGACTCAGGTATGAAGTCATTAATATGTGCAAATACAGTCAATATTCAAACACCTGACTGGGGTATGAAGTGATTAATATGTGCAAATACAGTCCATAGACAAACACCTGACTCAGGTATGAAGTGATTAATATGTGCAAATACAGTCCATAGACAAACACCTGACTCAGATATGAAGTGATTAATAGGTGCAAATACAGTCCATAGTCACACACCTGACTCAGGTATGAAGTGATTAATATGTGCAAATACAGTCCATAGACAAACACCTGACTCAGATATGAAGTGATTAATAGGTGCAAATACAGTCCATAGTCACACACCTGACTCAGGTAATAAGTGATTAATATGTGCAAATATAGTCCATAGTGAAACACCTGACTGGGGTATGAAGTGATTCATATGTGCAAATATTGTCTATAGTCAAACACCTGACTCTGGTATGAAGTCATTAATATGTGCAAATACTGTCAATATTCAAATACCTGACTGGGGTATGAAGTGATTAATATGTGCAAATACAGTCTATAGTCAAACACCTGACTGGGGAATGAAGTGATTAATATGTGCAAATATAGTCCATAGTCACACACCTGACTCAGGTATGAAGTGATTAATATGTGCAAATACAGTCCATAGTCAAACACCTGACTCTGGTATGAAGTCATTAATATGTGCAAATACAGTCCATAATCAAACACCTGACTGGGGTATGAAGTGATTAATATGTGCAAATACAGTCCATAGTCAAACACATGCAAGAAAACTTCAGGTCACCAAGTATATGTACCAAGTTTGACCAAATTTGATATAACACCTAAGTGTCATCACAATCTCAGCTAATCAGCTGCCCTAGTGACTTATTAAATAGTGGAGAATTAAAACCATATGAGGTACCATCATCCCAAATTTGATCAAAATATGATATTTAAACAAAAATCATACATAATGGTATAGTCCAAGTAATTCAGTAGTGGCATTCTGCAAAATAGTAATGGTCCAGGGTCTACACACTCAAATCCTGAGAAATCATTTGCATGGCAGCCCAGCACAAGTTGAAAATTTTGCTGGGAACAAAATATTGTTATCAGTCAGCTATAATTTTGTGTGTGTGTGTATATATATATATATATATATATATATATATATATATATATATATATATATATATATATATATATATATATATATATATATATGAAAATTTGGATTCTTGTGAAAGAAAATCTAGATCTGGCAAGCAGTCTTTTCTGGCCCTACACAATATATGCTAGTAACAAGCACTTTTTATAATACAGACAAAATTGTTTTAAATATCACATCAATTGTCTGATATGTAGATTATGCTGTAGCTCTATAATGAAATTTAATAAATTTAATAAACTGAAACTGTTTCTGCTCATGAAACATAAAAAACACTAATCTTCATTTGTAAACATGGATGATAAAAATCATGTTGAAGTTTACAAGGCTAGATCTCATAATTAAAAGAAGTCTCACACAGACTGGTTTTTAATAATTACCAGAAGTTCCACACAGACTTTTTTTGATAATTACCTGAAGATCCACTGAAGATACAGAGGTTTTGATACTTAGCAGATGTTCCACACAGACTGGTTTTGATAAAAACAAGAAGATCTACACAGATGGTTTTGATAATTACCAGAAGTCCACACAGACTGGTTTTAATAATTACCAAATGTTTTATCTAGACTGGCTTTGATAATTACCATGAGTTCCAAACAGACTGGTTCTAATAATTACCAAGAGTTCCACACAGACTGCTTTTGATAATTACCAAATGATCCACACCGAATGATTTGGATAATTTTCCAAGCAGCTCCCTAATCTCTGAAAACTGGTCCACAGCTTGCTTAACTACACAAACAAAATGATGCAGGTCACAATCCAGAATGCTGCTTACATGCTGCTGCAGGAAGCAAAGGAACAACCTCTGTAAGTTAGGGGAAAGGAGAAGGAACCTTGGCTTGCTGAAAATAAATGCAGTGTTAACTCTCAATAATATTACAAGCATACTGTCTTGATTAGTCTCCCCTGTTTAGCATGCTGTGTTGTACTACCACAGCATCTGACCTTTATAATGTTTAGCACAGACTCTTAACACTGATGTCAGTATGATTCCTGTCATTATCACCATAGCCATATCTCAAACAATGTCTATAAACACCTTTCTTCAGCAAAATACTGCATTTAAAGATCATGTCAAGTTGATGGATAATTGGATATTTTTCATGTCAATATTCTATTTATTTAAGAAAGTGTCTAAGCCTGTTGGAAGGAAGGTACAAAATGCTGTGGCTCCAGCATTTTGAGGTCATAACATTTAATTACTTTCAAAGTCAATCCAAATCTTGTGGATGTTGTAAGTCGGTGTCAGAACAGGTTCAGTCATGAGCATAAAATATTCTATGAACTAAAGATGGAGCCAACACCAATAACAACAATTATGATGTTTCTATCCATCCCTGACCACCACCCCCCAACTACCTGGAGCTGCATTCAGGATGCAAGACCTATTTTCATTTACTCATTCTCATAAAACATTATACCATACATGATTACTCTCCCTTTGTAGATGTAGTTCAGATTCTTTAGCATAGTACCATTGAAAATGTGATCTTTGACCCTCATTGCACTTCACCTTATGAAATCATCTTGGATCCCAAAATTCCTTTCTGTCATCATGAAGGGAATTTTTATATCATCAATGCATTGATGAATTGCAATATTTTATCTGGCAATAGTGTATCATGACAGTCTAAAACTATAGACACAGGATGATAGCAAAATGAAACATAAACTAAACAACACAAACTATCCAAAAATGAACATTTTTCCTAATACATTTCCATCCTTTAAAATAAAGTAAGCAACAAGACCTCTTAATCCTGTATACATACTGTGTTTCCTTTTATGGTACCTACATATGCAATTCCTAGCACTCCTTTTCAATTCAACTTTGCAAAGAATTTTAGTCTATCACATTATAGCTGTTGTTAATCCTCCCATGTATTTTGATTCAATCTGGTAAAAAGTTTTTTTTTACCTGACCATTGTTTCCATTTGAAAGTCTTACCAAATAAATTTATTCCTAACTCTCCTAAAAGTGTCTCAAAATCATTTTGTGCATCTAAACCATTGTCCATAAACCAATAAACAACTGAAAGAAAAGACAAAAAGTTTGTTTTTGGTTCATTCCACTAATTCAATATATCCTATACCAACTTTCTGCCATAATAAACATGATGTTCTGTAAACATGGACTACCTTGTGCACTTAAAATCTTTTTATGTATGTGATACTATTGTGATACACATCATAGAAAAGACACTTAGTATAAGACTTGTTGTGACACAACATTCTGAATATATGCTTCTCTGCTGTCATCTAATTCTCACTGAAAATGTAATGCTAGCAATGACTACACTTCCACATTCTATGTAGATGGAGTTTAGGTTCCAAGGATGGACACAGTGATGGACACATTTACCAGCTGATGGACATGACCTTTAATAATACATCAATATAAGTACATTATATAAAAGTGGATAGAGAAAGGTCAGCCAACATTTGTTCACTATATGTCCTTAGTAATATTCTTCTAGCAAAAAATATTCAAGATGAATCTACTGCAAAGTGTCATGTCTGAGTGCTTTATCAGTTTTTTATCCCCTCTCAATTTTAACAAACCCCAATCTATGCTCCAGAAGAAAGACTCTGCATCACAATACAATGAATGTCTACATTAATTTCCATGCATATCTAAAACTAATAATTTGAAAATCATCATATGTAATTGTATAGTGTAAGTGACAAAAATAGTCAAGTATGAAAAGCATTTTAAACCTATAAAGTATGAATAAAACAAGGTAAAATGACTAAACTTTATGTTAAACTTAACATACATCATTGACCCTCTCAATGTTGAAGCCATCCTTAATTTATGTACAATGTCTTTCATGACTTTATGTTTGTTTTCATTAACTGGATCAATACCTTTCATTGATAGTGACAGTAAGTGCTGATTAACATATATTTGACGAAATAAAATTTTAATACATACAAAACTTCAAATGAAAGAAAGCACAATAGAAAAGTCCAATCTAAGTAATGCCATATTTTTCAGAATTGTAGACCTGCATTAAGTGTCAGTAGTTTAAGTCAGGGCTGCTGTTCACATGTTGGTTTACAGGACAGAAAATTTTGTGATGACAAAAGCAATGATTGATTGGTTGGTTGCTTGAATTTTTACGGTGCACCAGCACAATGAGGCTTTTTAGCATCATACAAAAATTATTTCTTTCATAATTTAAAAGTAGTAAAAGGTTTTGTATCGACCAATGATACAAAATCACACAAACTTGGTTACTAAAATGAATCATGTGAATAACTATATTCAATTAAATTTGTTACTGAAATATTTTAAAAAGTCTTTGTTCCTTAATAATATTGAAAAGAATTGTTTTTAAATTACCACATGTTTAAATATGATAATTTATTCTAAAGCTTGAAAGAAAAAAAGAAAAAAGTTCCTCAGTTTTCCTTTGATATTTTTGTCATTATTTTAAAGTATTTTATTGCAATCCATATGCATGTAAAAGAAATAAAATATATTACAGATGCAAATATTGATAATACAGGTCTTTATAAACAATCTAATACATATTGGACTAACTGTCACATTCCAAGCTTTCATCATGTGGCATCTTATTGGCATGAATGAGATGTAACTCAACACTTTCTATGGCAATTTTAATAGCTTCATGCAATATTAGACTATAAACATTACAGTTCATGTTAAAGGGCATGAAACATGGCAGGTCAAGGATAATTTAAATTTTACTGGCATCGTATCATTTAAGTAACAGTTGTTCTATTTACAGTATACTGCACTGTCTAGGTTTGGCATATGTTCATCAAGAGCCAAATCAGCAACAAATATGAGATAAAGGTTTAAAATAAAACATCAACACAAAAGTTAAAAACAAAACTTCAATATGGCTGAAAACCCATCTTTTGCTACAATGTCTGCTGGTTATGTCATAGCTATAAACATTTAGGAATTGAGTACTATGACCATTGATTTGGAAGCAAAGTTTATTTTGTCATAAAACAACCAGAGATATCAATGTCCTGACAATAAAAATGTTTTCTCATGCCTTTGAAAATGTGTCCAAGGCTTTTCAAGGTGTACTCAAATAAACTGACTTGGACAAGTACTTGACCATGATAGTGTACTATTATTTCAAACACAACCAGAACTAAGTCCAATTTTAAAGTTGATATCGACCAAGCATGCCAAAACAACACACTGGATGTAATTATTTTAAAAGAAAGTTAGCTAAGCCTGTTATAATACGATGCTCTGGGTCTAAAGAATAACATCTCAATATAAACAGGATCACATTAAAAAAGATTTGAAAAACTTCCACCTAAAAAATGTGCATTGAAATTTCAACGTCATAAGTTTTAACTAATCTCTTGATCATATAATCTGGTATGGAAATGAATAATCATATTTTCTGAGAACATGTACTTAGGATGTTAAAAATAAGGCCACCTTAAAAAAAAAAAGGGAGACATTGTAAGCCAACTCACATTAAAACGGGTTTTACCTGTACTGACTAAATGTTTAACATTAAATTGTAGTGCATATTTTGAATGCATTTAAAAACTCTATAAATGCAAGTTAAATCAATAATCCCACAAAACACACAACTATGCAAAACTCCATATCAAACAAATGTCTCACTATCAGACTATGCTGGAGAAGAAAAAAAAACGAAGGAACAAAAGTGCCTAAATTTACAAGGTAAGTTGCATCTCCTGTATTACTGGGTCCTCTACAGCTAGGTTTCTCAACAGCTGGCTCCAGACAGGACAATGCCCATATTGCGACTCAACTGCTTCCATATACCAAAGACGTGCTAGCTCTTCAGGGTGTTCCAGCTTGCCAAGTGCTGCAAACAGACCCTTCCAAGGGGAAGGCAATCTTGTCAGTGCAATGTCTGCCATCTTGTCTGAAATGAGAAAAGTCATTTATCTACAAAGAAGTATTTGGTGAAGAGCTTAATACCAGATGGAGATCAATTGTACATGAGCAATCGCCATGAGAACGGATACACAAAGTATAACTGCTGTCCTCTGGAATCAAAACAGCTTCAGCTCCTTCACAGTAAAGTGCACAAAACACATATCTCTGAGGGCTTCACTGCCTAACCCAAAAACTGAATTAAGTTTGATTGGTGACATATATATATATATATATATATATATATATATATATATATATATATATATATATATATATATATATATGGCATCATATCCCATTACATAATATTTTTGGATTGTAGAAATACAGACATAGTGATTCTGGTTAACAAAATGACACTGCAAGAATGCAATATTTTTGGATTGTAGAAATACAGACATAGTGATTCTGGTTAACAAAATGACACTGCAAGAATGCAATATTTTTGGATTGTAGAGATACAGACATAGTGATTCTGGTTAACAAAATGACACTGCAAGAATGCAATATTTTTGGATTGTAGAGATACAGACATAGTGATCCTGGTTAACAAAATGACACTGCAAGAATGCAATATCCTATGGATGAAAACTTAAAAATCAATTAAGATTGTGACCAGAGACTGCATATGTAGTTAGTGGTGGGGTAAAGTTTTGATATTAGGGGATCATCTCAAATTCTAGGACATTATGATTATTTGATGACAAGTTACTTCAACGGTACCTGGTGGACAAAAAATATTTAAACTTCCTGTTTCAGAAAATTAAACCTCTCATACCCTCTAAGCCTCCTTATGTTTGTAGCTGTAAACTTCACTTATTACTGTAAAATGTACTGAACTAATACAGAAAGCTCCATTTTAGAAAATGGCTGGCATAGAAATAATTATTGCGTGCAGATTTCTGTTATCATAGTGGAATTTTTCTTTAGCCTTTTCTTGCCCTGATCAGCATAATATTGACTGAGTGAGTTACAAATGACTAACTTTAAGGCCAGATACTTCTGTTCACATTTTGGATATATACATGTGTGTGTGTGTGTGTGTGTGTGTGTGTGTGTGTGTGTGTGTGTGTGTGTGTGTGTGTGTGTGTATACAGCAACACCCCAAGATATGTAAACTGTGACATACCTAAACTCACAGATACATAAGGGATCATCCATAAAGGACATCCGCAAAGATGGGGGGAGGAGTGTTCAAATGCGGACAAGGGGAGAGGAGGTATAAAGAACCTTGTGGAGGTCTGCAAGCTAGTATTATTTTTTTTAATGTTTTTTTGTGTTGAAAAGCTGCTTTAGGCCTACTGTGTGTTTTCCAATATATTTTGCAGACACCTTTTATGGGTGATCCCTAAGTATAAATTATTTGTTAATTTCAATATGTACGATTTGTGCCACACAATATATATGAATAGGTTGGCATTAATACAAAGGTCTGGCTCCAAGTGCCTAATGATGATTACATGGCCCACATATCAGCCTTGCTAGATGGGGAGATCCACACCTGGGAGAAGGTACGCAACCTGCAGACAAAATTGGATCTGCAGATGTCTTTTATGAACAACCCCCTAAGTGAACCACCTGGTCAAGGCTCCCTCTTTTCCTGATCTTTGAATCAAGCACACCATCAATATATAGGTTTGCTTATCTTATTGTGTACATGTGTAAATAATTTCTTCAATATACTTTTCCTAATTTTATGGATTTTTATTGTGCTTTCTTGATGCTACCCTTTGACATGACAAGCATAAGAATAGTAACACCCAACTTATGTAACACCCAACTTATGTAACACCCAACTTATGTAAAAACCAACTTATAGAGAGGCCCAGGAACATAAAACTTGCATATTTCAGGGAGTGCTGGGTATATATGTATATCCCAATGCAAATTTCAGGGAGTGCTGGGTATATATGTCTATCCCAATACATATTTTAGGGAGTGCTGGGTATATATGTCTATCTGAATACATATTTCAGGGAGTGCTGGGTATATATGTCTATCCCAATACATATTTCAGGGAGTGCTGGGTATATGTCTAACCCAATACATATTTCAGGGAGTGCTGGGTATATGTCTAACCCAATACATATTTTAGGGAGTGCTGGGTATATATGTATATCCCAATACATATTTCAGGGAGTGCTAGGTATATATGTACATCCCAAAAGTAGAATGCTTTGATCATTATTCAACAGTGGGACTTACAGAAATATGCAAAGACTGGAGATATCTAACAAATTTCACTACCAAAAATTTAAGGTACATGATTTATATTAATGAATAGATGCAATTTGAAAATTGATGTCTGAAATATGTTTTGACATTTTTTAAAAAATATTCTTTAAATAAAGTAAATAAATGTATTTCAAGTTCAAAGTACCTGTTAGAATAAAACTGAGGCAAGGTTTTGTGCAATTTTAATACAGTGCTACAAAATCAGCAGTAGTTCAGTTAGTCTTTGGTGAAAATTTCCTATCAATAGCTCTCCTTTAATACACCTTTATTTTCAATCTGCATCTCAATCTGCTTGTTTAGGTCATAAATTCAGGGTTCCTGCAGACTTAACAAAATCAAATTCCATGACTTTTTCAAAACTTTTCCAGGGCCATTTCATAAAACTCAAGAACCGCGCTATCTTGCATTGTCAAGTAATGAATATAAACAATGACATCTTTCAATCTACAATAACCAATAAGTTAACAACAAATATTTTTAATAGGTATATTTTAAATTTACCTGGGCTAGCACACTTTGACTTTATGTAGTAATTCATGTCATAATCCAATGATCAATGTAATTTGTATTCAAAAGAAAAAAGGAAACAATTCTATGTAGTCTTTGTATGTGTTCCTATTTACAATATTAACAAAACACATTACTTTCCAGTTGCTTTCTTTTATTTACTGAACTACACCAGAAATCACATGATACTTCCATTAGGGGAACTTACTCTTATTATATGAATTGAAACCATTTATCGATTGTAATTTTATAATTTTATATTATCGGTTTTCGGTGTGCTATGAAGTTTGAAGTAAGCAATTTCTTTAACTCCATTGTCACAAATTCCATGATTTTTCCAAAACTTTGCAAGGTTTTGATAAATTCCATAACTTTTCAAGGCCCTTAAAAATTAGTTTTTAAATTCCAAAACTTTTCCAGGATTCCATGACCTGCAGGAACCCTGTAAATTGGTGCTTTTGCAATACTTTAAGTTTGATTTGAATCTATAATTGTCAGCTTTTAATTATGGAATACAAAATTAATTTTTAATTACTGCCTTTATAAATGGTTTGTATGCTTATACTTTTAACTTATGTACTATGTGTTTTGTTACATTGTATCTATGAATTATGCCATGTTAAACTGTATCTATGAATTATGCCATGTTAAACTGTATCTATGAATTATGCCATATTGGTATATCTTGCAAATCATGTTGATTTAAAGCTCATTTCCCGTATCTTGAATTATTTTTTTCAATCATGCCGATAATTAATAAATCTTATTTAATTTTAAAACTCGGTCTCAAGTGGCTGAGTGGTCTCAAATAGCTGAGTAGTCTCAAACGGATGAGTGGTCTCAAGCACTCACCTTTACCAATCACTGTCACTGCTCTTTGCATTGGTTCGAGTCTCAAGCTCAGCCAATGTGAGTAAGTGACAAAGCTGCCAGTAGCTTCCCATGGGTTGGGTGCTTCTTACCAATTGTTTCCCAGTTTCTTCCTCCACCAGTTATTCTGCCCATCATGCATAGCTTATCTTCTTCTGAAAAATGGCCTTAAATCCAAAACAACTCTCTCAGGTAGCATATAATATAAGGCATAGACCCTGATATTTGTTTTTGGGTCTCTGTCTTACTACATAAATAACAGCCTATTGTAAATCTTCTGACAGGTGAATGAGGCCAAGTGTTCAGGAATATCTCACACACTTGACAGCCCAAATCAATGCTTTTCTACAAATTAAAGTGTAATTGCTTTAGTTTGACTTTATTCTGATGTCTTCATCCCAATAAATCTAAATTCTGACAAAAGCAAATTAATGTGTTTTCAGTTCCATTGACCTGCATTTCAGTTGGCTGAAATGCGATGGAAACCAGGAATGCTGAAATTATTTAACAAAGCTCTCTTTATGGAACTATGACATTCATTTAAATTTTCACATTATTAGTTGATCGTACAAATTACGCTTTATGTGCTACACAATTTCATTCTTAACAATGGAGGTCACATACCATTGTTGTGGATATGTCTGTATACTTGTAAGATATTTATTATCTATATTTTTTTGAAAATATTCTTACTTTATACATCTTTTTTAATTTATGTGTATGGACTATGTAGTCAAAAATTTAAAAAAAAATAAGTATGTAATATGTAGTCTGAAAAAATATCTCATCTAAACACTTTCTTTAATATTTCTATATTTTTATTCTTGTCAAAAAATATTATATTTCAACTAAATCAGATTTCTTCATTTCGTCATTTGCTTCCGGCAGAAAATCGAATTTATTCACAGGCATTTATTTCAGGGAAAACCCGATAATAACGCACTCCCAACTCATAATTGTTATCATTGGTTCATCCCTGAAACAAGTGCCCGTGGCTGACTACCTAAAATCGACCACAAAAAAAAAAAAAGGAAACTGCTATATTTACTATAGCAGACAAGTTAGTGCCTAATGCATTCAATTACTGGATCATTAGAAATGGCATGCAAATGGTATAATGTACACAGGGGATCGTATCATTGATAACAATTTACCGTCATACATGTACTATATAATAAGTATACTGTATGTATGTAAATTGTAAGCAACAATACGCGCCCCTGTGATTATGTGCTGTTCGTCTTGTTATGGCAGTTGTTTCGCCTTTTTGTATTTACTGATAAGCTTTGAACTAGATCGCACAGCTCAGGACCGTGAATTTGTTGTTTTCTTTCGTTAGTAACCAAACCTTTGAAAATTATTCCATATTATTTAACTTTTAGCTTACTATATGCTGTATAACATTCCTGTAGTAGACCTCTTTCAAATTGGCCGCTTCACCTTGACCTTCCAAGTTGTATTTGTTTTTCTTTCCAAGATTTTCTCTAACATATTGAGCACCTCTCCTGCATAGAGGACTTGACGGTCTTTATCAGCAAGCAGGCGTAACAGGCTGGGATTTTTTTAATTGCTTTAATTTTAGAATTTAAAAAAAAAATCAAAATACAAAATGTTTGAACAATTTACAATTCAGATATTATTCTTCTGCAATTCTGTAAATTTGATTCTGAAGGTGAAAGTCTTAACAAAGAGATATTTTCAATGAACTAAAAGATAAAAAGGATATGGATAGACTATTCTGTGGTTTGCATGTAACCAAAGGAGAAATTTTGAATTGCACATTCAGATTTTTTCTTGTAAAGAACAGTTGAAAGTGTATTGGAATTATAGCTTTTTTAATCCAAGTCTTAATAAATCATGGAAAGTAAACTAGAACCTAGCTACCTTGTTTTGGTGCGCCAAATAAACGGTGATGTCATCACACGATCCACACACCTGGCAAAGTAGTTTTTATATTAATTGGCTAAGGATTTGTATCTCATGCAAAGAATATAAACATGGGCGTGCACAACGACCGATAAACGAACGGAGGCAGGAACAGATACACCGGAGGACAAAACGAATCCTGCATATTGTCTGCTTCTCAAAATAGGGGTGTAATGGATGACGATTATGTATTTTAAAGAAGATGAAGAAATTGTGTAATGATGTACTACAAAAAAAAACTTTTAATAATTTGAGGTCTTACGGTTTATATAGCAAAATTTGACAACAGGTTTTAAAGGATTTTAAGTGCTATCGTTCTACTTTTTATGATATGCCAAATTGCTGAATTTAAATCTAAGGTGCTGAAAAAACATGGTTGAGTCTGTCCCACTGCATCAATGACATCTTCTAATCGTGGAAGAGGGAATGTCATTGTGTGTCACCAGGTTAAGTTTCCTATAGTCAATAGCAAAACGATATTCACCACTTTTCTTTTTGACCAAAACAACTGGAGATGCATAACTAGATGAACTGGGTTCAATATAGTTGTGTGCTAATAGCTCATCTACCTGTCTGCAATTGCTTTATTGATGTGTGGTGCTGTGTTGACAATGAACTGGCATGGAATCACCTGTTTCTATGTGGTATGTGAATACATTAGTACTACCTAATTCAATTAAGTTATTTGCAAACACATCCCTATGCTGATTCAAAAATGCATTAAGTTCCTGTTTTTGGGAGTCTCTCAAGTCTGAAGAGTGTAAATCAAAATTAATTGGCTCTTGTGCTTTACTCGGCTGCGTATTCACGATGTCAGGTGTGTCATTTCTGTCAAGAGTCTCTTCATTAATGGTAAATATACAAAAAGACGACAGGACAGGTTAATCCGATACATCTTAGCGGAATTTTCTCTCAATACCTAGTAGTTTCAACATAGTCTAACTCAACTTCGATGTTATTCCATTCTTCCCAAAATTGATATCCTAATATTTTCAATATCTATCTTTTTTAAATACCTGTTCTTGCACCCTGATGTTCGTCAATCAAAACATGTACCCATGTGGGATGTCCGAATCACATCGGAATATGGTGAGGATGTTTCAAAATGTTTACAACGCGAATCGACGGAAAAGTAATAAGCTTATCTGAGTGTCTAGGTATATTCGAAGTCTTTTTCTTGTATTTAACGGAAAAGCAAGAATTTGCATTCTTTTTCTGGTTAGATGTTTTTCTCTACTGCCATTAAAGCTGAGTGATTGTCTTCATATTGGATGTTAGCATCAGTTAGCAGTGATTGTCTTATAACCTTGTCTCTTTTGGCGAATAGGGCCCTCGGTTACAGTCAAGATCATATAAATAATTTTTTTAAAAAAAAGTTTGTTTCGAAATAAATAAAATCTATGTTGCTATTTATTCCAAATCCATTCGATGGACTGCTTCATATTTCAAGTATGCCTACAATACACTTCGACCCAATGTTGTTATTGGCAATATAGGCAAAGTATATTATTTTTAATCATACTTACAAAATAATGTCTAAAAACTTACAAAAGAATCATTCAGCAGCCTCGACCATTCGCTAGGCTTGTTAGGAGTTCAAACTTTTGCTGGAAAATTTTTCATGTTGATTTTGTGTTACTTAAGAGATGCCATTGCACATACTGCATCGACTTTTTCAACTATTTATTCAACCTTCACTATACGTGTCACATGTGTTTTACATCTTCTACAATAGTTTTGAGGACATGTACATGTTTCACACCTATCTACAATAGTTCTTTAGTATACACGTGTTTCACACCTTTCTAGAACAATATTGAGAGTATACATCTTTTGGATAAAGACTCAGAATAATTTGAGTATATCCATTTCATTTTCTTGTGTGTGAAAACTTTTTCCATTCATAACTCAGGTCCGTAAGTCCGGTCCTTACTTCGATGTTTGATTAAAAAGGTAATAATAGACACGTGAGTACGAAAAAGAAAGACACAACAGTCCCAACGCATCCTCATGGCCACTACCTCCGTATTCTCTTACCTAATACTGAAATGATCTTACTATTTTGGATCGAAATTAACCGCCTCCAATTGAATAAGACCAATGTCAAGCGACTGCTTAGTGGGAGACTACTAAAGTACTCTACATTGGGGCAATATGGAGTAAACAAAATATGGTTCACGGGTATTTAACATGGGGAAAGCTGTATAGGATTTAAAAGAGACATGTATTGTTAAAAATGTCCCAAAGATTAACATGTGGAGCCGTCTTGGATCAAACATAAACTTAACATGAGAATGGTTTACCTGCGATTTGAAGGAAATGTCAAAAGTTTAGCATTATTCGTCATCTTGAGGTAAAGAAGGGAGATGTAATGTTAAAACTGCACATACTAATCAACACCCAGTTGACTACTATCCAACACTCCAACACTAGCTAGTTAATAGCCCACTCTTACTACCCAACACAGCGTTGGAGTGACTAACACTCACTTTATTACTGACTACACAGAATAGGATGTAAAATAAGGGGTAGTAAATAGAATTTAAATTCCTAATCGACAAAATTATTTCCTCTATCATCTTTAACTTCCTTATTATACCCTTAATACAAAGTAAAAACTCATATTCCTCATAAGTTCCACGACTAGATGAACAAAAATTATATTCCTCAATCCTCAAAAGCACTATAACCCTAAGTAGTATATGGGGACGATACAGCAATACCGTCAAACATGAAATGAAAGAAGAGAAAAGATAAGGGATACTCACATACAGAAAAACATGATTATACAGTAGCAAACATACTCACATACAAACATGATTATACAGTAGCAAACACTAATGAAACAAGAAAAATGAGTAACAGTATTTTTACAAGTACATAAACACACCCATCAACAGATATTCCTACATTTAAGGACTGGTATTACCTTACATTTACAATGCAAGCAGTGTCTTAAAACATCTGTTATAAATCCTGTACGGAGTCGGATTAGAATTTATATAACTCATTTTTATGTGGAGGTCGTTCTAGCTTTATAATTCTCACACTAAACGGTTACCCCTTATCTGTTGATAAACACTGACAGGAAGTAAGTTGCCGTGTCAGTTGTTAAGAGGCAGGTTTAATTCTTCTCCTGTTCGGGTTGACGCAAGATAAACATCGATTTATATTAGACTGTTTATAATGTCTCCACCAAAAACATGTCTAAACATCGACTTTTACGAAAATATTTATAATGTATCCACCGAAAGAATGGCAACTCTACTTTTATGGATGCACGGCAGAAATTGCAGAATTCCATTTGTTGTATATTGATATAAAGAAATGATTACTGGATACAGAAAATAAAATAAAACTCGACTAAAGATATTGCTTTTTGCATTATTTGATTGAGAAGAATGCTTAGATTGGATAACGTTCTGACAGTTGTCATATCATTATATGTTTATATTCTTTTCGAAACAAACAGTTTTAAACCATATTTGTCATAGGGTTGTTTGCCAGTTAATTCGAGTTCCCCCGCCACCAGCCCTCAGTCAAATTAGTGATACCCTTAATTTTATTTGGAACCAGCCCCTAGGGGCCACTATTGGCCATATTCAGAAATACCTTAGAATTTTTTCACAATACCTCTAGGGCAATCGACTGCAAATATATTTGTCTAGATCTTTATTGTAGTGCCAAAATAAAAGATTCAGAAGGCGGGTCAAGGAAACTTCTCACAGTACCATTCAATCTGTCAGG
The DNA here is from genome assembly GCA_016746295.1 of Potamilus streckersoni. Taxonomy (NCBI): domain Eukaryota; kingdom Metazoa; phylum Mollusca; class Bivalvia; order Unionida; family Unionidae; genus Potamilus; species Potamilus streckersoni. Next base: position 998,415 of record JAEAOA010002144.1, read on the forward strand.
AGAATACTGCTCAGAATTTCATGGATATATTTGGACCAATCAGATTTACCGAAAGGTGATATGTTAAACTGTACATATTGCGTGTAAGGGTTAACAAGTATGTGAGAAACGAAAATGAATATACGGATATATTAATGTAAATAAAACAGTGATCAGGTGACGGATATTCACTTGCAATTATCAAGTTATTAAAAACTATGCTTTTACCCATGAATGTTAGTGCCATACCATAGCGATTAAGTTTATGTTCTTAAAGATTAAATGGATGTACGTCACTTCGTAATGAGGTTTGAACCCTTCATACATCAAATGAATCAATTAACAAGCAGTTTTAGATTCTGAATGCATACATTACAATACAGGTACTTGCTACATCGTTCTTGAAGCGACAATATTCACTTTAAATTCAATTTTGGGAAAAGCCGTCGAAACGATTTGTCAATGAAATATTGCATAATACACATTCCAGTGAGTAGATGCCCAAACTAATCAACCTTATATTTACATCACTGTGTATCCATGCGTGCCCAAACTAATCAACCTTATATTTATATCACTGTGTATCCATGCGATCTTTTACAGTGATACTATGGTGGTAAAATGAGAGCTTGTTTACTTGAGTCGGTTATTTTCGACAGTTCTGATAATATACTACATGCAATTAAACTTGTGTTGAAGTGTTATAGACGTTTCACAACGCACTTGGCCAAGGATAATAAGATTTCACAATTCATATTTATGATTACTGGATGGATCATTCTTCTCAAATCACAGACGTCAGAATGAGACGTTTCATACTATGCCGTATTGTACTTACTTTATTTAATATTGGAATACGATGGTAGTCTATAAAAGACGATGGGAATCTATAACTTAAATCAATTGCTGGGAATATAGAATTGCATCATTAGTCTTCTATATTGATATTTATCGAGAAATTATTTCGCGTGGCCTGCAATAAAATTCAAGAATCACAGAAAACTTCGTATTAGTAATCTCTGCTTTCGAAATCGATTCATTAATACAACATCATTTGCTCGTCGCAAAAAAAGGCCTCACCGTGTTGAATTGAATTTGCCGTATTAATTATTCAGACGAGCTGTCGTAGGTAGTATGATATAATATACTAATATGCAAGCACTTTGTATATATTTTATCATTTTATCTGTATTTTTATCTCAAATAACTTGTTCAATCAACTCCGCAAAACATTATTAGCTTCCCGTGGATTTGTTTTTATATCACTGTTTTATATCAAGCTTTTGTTTAACTCGAAATTTTGTTTTATGGAGCTATGAAATAAATATATTTACGTTGGTCAATATTCTGTTTCATAGCTCAGTAAAATACTTTTTTTGAACTCATCAAAATGCTATAAATATAAAAATTGAATTGCAGACAATATTATATTGAGTTGATCTATAAAAAAGAAATCGATTGTACCCATAGGAAATTTCATGATGGTTTCTTTCTTACTATTCTAGAATTTGAATGATGATACATGAAAAATGGATTATTCTGCTTGGGGCCAGTTAATTACAGTCTGAAAACAGGCAATAGCTGTGTCAGTAATGAAATATGATACTCGTGTACATTTTTCGACGCTGTTTTAATTAACTGTGGTTTGTTATTTCCTGAAAAATAATCCCTTGGTTGAATTGACTATTTCCATCTTCTAAGTTTAGTCTCTTTTCTAGAATTTTATTTCAGAAAAAGGATAATATTCCGATTTCACAACACTAAAATTGTACTTGCTTGTCAATGCAAAGCACATTGCGGTCCCAATATACATACAATTTACATCTAACTCACCGAGGAAGTATTTCCTGGTTGATAACTTTCACCAACTCTTAGTACTATGCTTGTTTTCTTACCCTCATGATTAATCGTATTCAAGCGTAGAAAACCACATTTCCTGTATCCAAGCAACTTTTTCGGGTGGTGGTGGTGGTGTTGCGCTTAATGTGTCTATAACTATAACAAATAACATAATGGTCCACCTGAGTAGATCTTAATATGGGTCAATTTACAAAATTTTTCACTCAACATGATTGTCTTGAGAAATATACAAGTAAATAAATCTTTCGTTACATTCGAATGTGTCTACATTCATCAGAAATGTCATGTTTGCTCAACCCCAGCTGTAAGGTCATGTATAATCTACTTATCTTGGGAATATTACGGCGGTCATGTGTTTAATAACTAAAGATTTCCGCCGGGCGAGTGTTAAACTCTTGCGCAAGATTACCCGACCGCCGAAGACCGAATAGATCGCTCTATCTAAACAAAGGTGTGTGCTAAAGCTTAGTCTAAAGATTAAAGGAAAGTCCGAGGAGTAAGCTGGGCATGTCCTCATCAGTCCCCACGTTGACAGACAGCGAGAGGAATATGGGCCGCTAAGTTTGATTGGGTCGGTTGAGATAGAGGGTGTTATTACCCTTCCAATCCGAATGATAACTTTCAGATCTCGTAAGAGAAATTTAGTATTCGCCTGAAAGGATTGTGAGTTTACTCCGAGAAGAAACCACTCGTAATTTGGCGGCAAAACTTAGAGGTAGATTCAAATGAAGCTTTATAGAGGACACAGAATTTCGTGTGCCATTTGGTCCAGAGTCGTCAAAAATTTGAGACGGAATTGAAGGTGTAACCAAGGCAGTCGAAGTTGACAGAGTAGTCGTGGTAGAGAAAGTGGAGGAGGAGAAGGAGTCTAGAGAAATTGGAGGAGGAGAAGGCTTCTAGAGAAACTGGAGGAGGAGAAGGAATTGGGAGGAATAGGAGAGAAAAGGGTACATCGAATGAGTATAAACGCAAGGACAGGTGGAAATCAATCTCACACTGCTAATCAATTGATGCATTAGGCTTATTAAAGTGTCGAGTATAAAGAGTGTAATTGGAAAGTTGATTCGTTTGATTACTGAATTGTTATTAAATTTTTATTCATTGAATTTCAAACATTTGTATATTTAACTAACTTGCCGTCGGCATTGCTGACTGGGGGCTCTTAAATTTACATCTATCTTTTACAAAATTTAACTTCCAGCAAAATAGAGCCTGGGTGGGATTTCTATATTAGTTTAAATAAAACTTTGACAGTATCCCAACCTAACATAACTATTTCAACAATAACAAAGAACTTAATGAATTCATGTCCTTTTGACCCCATTAGTCATTTCAATAAAGACAATGTGAACTATTATTTCGGCAAAGTATGTTTGAACTGTTCCAACGAAATAGTGATGTTAATGGTGTACAAGATCTATGTTGGTATGATTCATGCAACATGTTATATATATATATATATATATATATATATATATATATATATATATATATATATATATATATATATATATATATATATATATATATATATATTCATTCCTGCTTCAAGGTCTCATTTATAGATTCTACACTACATTCATTCTTTTAAAAAATTTGCTCATGTAAAACATGTATTCCACAAAGAGGCTCATTATTAGGTCCCAATGTTGCAATATCCTAGGGATCCATCAATTATCTGGAATATTTCTATGAAGAGACATCAGCACGAAGATACGAATAGAACTGTCATGAGTCTGCGTCGCTATGTAACAGAAAGAAGCGAAATCAACAAGTTTAGTAAAATTGATAGTTAATTTATTTATCTGTTACAAAGTGAATATTTTAGACACATTTACAGTAGTGTGAATTAATTCCCAAATCATCCCAAATGTCCTATCACAAGTCCAAAAGTATAGAATGCTCCGAACGAATTGCAATAATCTTGAATACCCTGATTTACCATATCGATACAGTTCTGTTTGTCTTTGAATGAGTTTTCCAATAATTCCAAAGTCGTGTTTTAGTCAAAAAAGTTAATGAAACTTCGTAAATCCAATTTAATTAGATCTGAACACAGCTTCAAATTCTGACCATAGATTCCCAAAGACTGATATTACCAGGAATAAATAATTATTTTGCAAATATATTTTTATATAGACTATATCACATGCCTCCTAAAGTATTATTTCTAATAACGTGGACAATTAAAATTTAAATAGCTCCAAGCTCCCGTTCACCAATGCAGGCGGTCTATGTATATAAATAACTAAAGGTGAAAAGCATAATAATTTAATAAAATACAGCAAATGTATTCAATAAATCCATCGACAATTTTTCCATCGCTGTTTCCTTGAGCAAGTACAAGGACCTATTTACATTTACCTATTATTATTCCATTTCATGAAATTAAAGGTCTTAAGTGAGATTGTTTACTTTCAGTGTTGCCTCTGTTACTCATTTGTCAGTCCCTTTCCGCCTCTTATTTCTCGTTCTTACTTCCCGCACATTGACAACGTACTCACATGGCACTTCTTGATCGGTTCTTCTCACTCCCGGTGCTCTTTATTACTTGTCCCTTCCGATACTGCACTGCCACACAAACTGCTGACGTTACTATAAACGCATATCACGTGCTCTCCATGAGTCTTATATAGTCTCCGATTCTTGGACGTCGACTCTAACACCTACCCGGAAAGCTTCCTATAGAATTAGTTGGAACGTATATTTTGCTGTCCTTACTCTAATCTCAGGAAATATCACCACACTCTCACAGACCTTTCATCAAAATAATGGCGAATAAATTAACATTTCATCCCATTATTATTATTATTATTATTATTATTATTATTATTATTATTATTATTATTATTATTATTATTATTATTATTATTATTATTATTATTATTAACGAGTGCTAATACATGCACACACATCCCTAATTTTAACTTTTTGACATAGTAAACTATCATCATCAATAACAATCATACGCATTTCCAACCCTACGAACAAAACAAGAATCATACAAATATAAAAATACCTAATTATGTCTGCATAAGTCCAATAATGACTAACTCTGGATAATTCACAATCTATGTATTCATATAATGATAAAGCAAGTACAAGTTCTAAGACAATTTTATAATAAATTATGTTATTCATTTTGATGCAACATGATAGCAAATTAATAAATTAACAAATTACACAATCCACTTCGATTTCAGTCCAACAATCTACTATACGTTAATTTTGCATGTTATTAGCTACGTTACGATATGTTGGTAATTCAGACGTACGTGATAGATTTCGTTTCTAATAAACTAACTGTACGTAATAACGTATCATCTTACAACACCTCTTTATGAAAGTAAAACAAATACGGGCGAAAAATGTTACCTCAAGAAGCCTTTGTTTGAATATTCAAACCTATAATTCCAACTAGAGTGTCCTCGCTTCGATCGAGTGCACAACTTATATTACTCGGAGTGTAATCTAATGGCTTTCAACTTTTCTATGGTTTCCACATGTGCCGAGTGAAAAATGGATTTAGTTCGAACATAAGAGGTTGCCTATTTAGACTCCCCCTAGATTAGAATCTTTCAGTTTTGATTGGATGCGGTCTGGTCTTCTCGAAAACTGCCTTGAGTAATTTAACACTTACTAGTCCCTCTCTTAAAGTCCGAAATTACTTCCAAGTCTGTCGTAATATCACTGCAAAACAAATATTGTAGCCTCTACCTTGTCGTCCAGTTTGTGGATTTCCCTGTTTAACTTATAACGGATGGGTCGTTGTGTAATGGTTATACAACAGATATAGTTTCTTCGTGTCCAGAATCAGGTTAATATTTTAGTCATAATCTTACATGATACGTATTGACATTATCCAATGTGTTCTTAACAGCGAATTAACTATAAGAAGATATGTATACATTAAGCAATTTTCCCACAACTTGAGAGATTGTCACTTGATCTATGACGCAACAGAATATTCTGGATAATTAATCATTTTAATGGAAAAAAATCACTAACCGGCAAACAAGGCCATAAATCAGAACTTAAATTGAGTATACATAGCAATGTTCTAGAAGGAAATTACAGAAATGTTACCACAACCCGCATGCTTCTTGTGTATTATTAACGTGAATGGAGAATTTGAAAGCACTTTCACCAGAAATTCGTAAGAGTAAACGTTTTGTCTTATAGCAAGAAGACACCATTTTAAATATCAAGTATTGTTTTTTCTGTACGATTTCAAAAACTGAACTAAATTAGCGGTAATCAATGAGGAAGCAATTTCTAACGTTGCATCTGTGTTTCGTGAAAAGATCGGATGACCAGGAATTTTTTTTAATTTCAAATTTGCACCAAATTAACGGGCGAAGATTAAAGCTTTCGTTTATTGTCGCATCTAGAACATCGACAAAAAAGACAATAAATGTTATACATGCCACACTGCCATTAAATTCGAAACATTTCCGTATACGACCTTTTTACGTTGTTATTAAATCGTCAAATTAGACAGAACAATCGATTTTTCCCACAGCAACTCTGATCATATAATTCCATTATAATACAAGTCTAAATTGTAATTTCACTGCCTTACCTTTAGTCAAGAACACTGTACAGGTCTTTACACCTGGGAATAAGTAACAAAGAAAATGACCTACTCGTGTGGGCAGCCACAACAACAGTGGATCTGATTCGATTATTCAACCGCCTTGCTTCAGCAGTTTTTCATTATTGTTGTGCGACTTTCAATCGAAGAGAAAAGAATCGTGTCTTAGAGTGTTTTTGTGCCACAATCTGGAGTAATGCAAAATTAATCCTCAAAATAAATCAGGACTTTCACGTTCTCAAAAATTTTGAGGAGGAGTAACAATCATTGTGTCACGATAAACCAGGCATGATGATCGCTGATATATGTATCAAAATATGTGGCTTAATTATATTTCTTTTTAGAATTACAGGTAAGTTCTTCTTCTTCTTCTTCTTCTTCTTCTTCTTCTTCTTCTTCTTCTTCTTCTTCTTCTTCTTCTTCTTCTTATTATTATTATTATTATTATTATTATTACCATCATCTTGTTGTTGTTATTATTGTTGTTACTGTTCTTACAATTTACGTGTGCTCTTATGCAAAAGTGGAACTGTTCGTGTGATAAATTTTTACTTATATGCAGAAACTTATTTAAGGCATAAATTTGCACGTACCTAAGCATAAACTTACACATACCTAAGCCTAAGCTTACACGTACCTAAGCATAAAAGTTACACGTACCTAAGCATAAAAGTTACACGTACCTAAGATTAAAAGTTACACGTACCTAAGATTAAAAGTTACACGTACCTAAGTATAGACTTGCACGTTTTTAAGTACAAATGGACATCATAACTAAGCATAATAGATAAAGATAATTTAGTAATATTGCGAGATTCCTACAACTTTAGCAAGGATCTAGAACTTGAGGTCGGTTTACACAGAACACTCCAAAAATTTAGTTTTTAGTAAAATTACTGATTTATATTATGTGCTAACCCTACTTTACATTATGTCTTAACCCTGCTTTAGATTATGTATTAGCACTGATTTACATGATTATTTACCCTGCTTTAGATTATGTATTAGCACTGATTTACATGATTATTTACCCTGCCTTAGATTATGTATTAGCACTGATTTACATGATTATTTACCCTGCTTTAGATTATGTATTAGCACTGATTTACATGATTATTTACCCTGCTTTAGATTATGTATTAGCACTGATTTACATTATGTATTAACCCTGCTTTACATTATGTATTAACCCTGCTTTACATTATGTATTAACACTTTTAAATTATGTGTTAACACTGCTTTACATTATGTATTAACCCTGCTTTACATTATGTATTAACCCTGCTTTACATTATGTATTAACCCTGCTTTACATTATGTATTAACACTGTTTTACATTATGTATTAACACTGATTTACATTATGTATTAACACTGCTTTACATTATGTATTAACACTGTTTTACATTATGTGTTAACACTGCTTTACATTATGTATTAACCCTGCTTTACATTATGTATTAACACTGTTTTACATTATGTATTAACACTGATTTACATTATGTATTAACACTTTTAAATTATGTGTTAACACTGCTTTACATTATGTATTAACACTGCTTTACATTATGTATTAACACTGCTTTACATTATGTATTAACACTGCTTTCCATTATGATTTTACACTGATTTACGTTATGTATTACCACTGCTTTTAAAGGTGTGCTGATTTCGGCTTTCGTAGTAATCTGCCATAAAATTAAAAACCTTTTTTTGACAAATTTCAAAAGATGTTTTCTACGCTTTTTTAATGGAATATGAGAAGTACAGGATTAATAGATTTAATAGATTATCAGTATATATATATATATATATATATATATATATATATATATATATATATATATATATATATATATATATATATCTATATATATATATATATATATATATATATATATATATATATATATATATATATATATATATATATATATATATATATATATATGGAATTATACATATACAGCGACTACAGACAATTAGAAATTTCCGAGTGGTTCTTTTAAAAAAAATACATACCGAATAACGCTATAAAGGATCGATTAAAGTTTAACATGGATGAGTCGGTATTGGGGATGTATGGAAAATTACATTGTAGGCAACTATGGTGATCAAATGGATAGTTATTAATATGTTTAAATCTGTATGTGGTTTAATAAAATTTAACATTATATTTGGGACTGTACGCAGGACGGAACTTTATCATTAGTGTGGAATGGTATGGAACACTAAGGAAATTGTTGATGTTGTTGTTGTTGTTGGGTTTATGCAATTTTTCAGCACAAGATAGACTATACATGGCGGCCAGTATAAATGGTGGAGGAAGAGCCCGGGAAATCCGCGGAACAAACTACCGACTCAGGAGCAGCTTCTGTCAAGCTAAGGAAGTTTAACATTAAGATAGGATTGTATGGCACCAAAAGGAAATTTAATATTGCGTACACCAAATGGAAATTTAATATTACGTACACCAAATGTAAATTTAATATTAGGTACACCAAATAGAAATTGAACATTACGTTTTGGGGTCGGAATGACGCCATATGGAAATTGAACATTACGTTTTTGGGTCGGAATGACACCAAATGGAAATTTAACATTACGTTTTTGGGTCGGAATGACACCAAATGGAAATTTAATATTACGTTGTGATTGTATGGTACCCATTGGAAATTTAAAGTTACGTCTCGGACTGTATAAGTCGATATGAATTTAACATTACGTTTCTGGTTCGGAATAACACCTTTTATGGAATATTAGCATTGAGGATCACCAAAATGTACATATGGAAAATGAAGACTATGGATCAATATACGGCACTTCCCGAATTTATTTTGGAAATTGAAAAAACGTTGATAGATAAATACATACCTAATTATAGACAACACACACACACACACAGACACACACACACACACACTATCTGTTGTTCCAATTACTCTCTTTCCAGCTCGTGGTTGACTTGTACACATTACAAGCAATGTATTTTTATTTATGTTAATGCAGTTTAATGAAAATGCATATTTCGCAATTCTTTATGTTTGCAAAATTTAAAGTTAAAAATTAAATGCCAGTATAAAGTAGGAATTTAAAAAATATTGCATAGTTGGATAAAAACGAGTTAGCGTAGGATAATTATTTTTCAAAATCTAAATTTTCACCGATTCCTATCGCAGTTATTATGGTTACAAAGAGAGACGTATACGCCAAAGAATATTTTTTGCCAAAAATATTTTGCTAGATTTACAATTTTTATATCTACGATATATTTTGTCCTCTGCTAAACGGAGCTATGAAGGAACGCCGCAATAATACTTGATCTGCCCTATGAAAAGAGGAAGATAAACGTCATAAATTCATCATCAGGCTTCTTATAATTTTTACCATACAGTTTCAATTGGACCATTATGGAAATTTGAATTGACAAACAAACACATAATTACAGACAACACACACAGACACATACACACACAAACACACACACACACACACACACCAGCTCATTTATCTTTTTCCAGTTGTCGTTGCCTTGTCTTTAATGCAAACGACGGATTTTATTTGTTGCAAACTTTAGGGTTTTGTTTGAAATTTTGGATTTTCGTTGACTTTTAAGTTCACTACAAGGAAATATTTTGTTAAAAAAAGTAGTAAACTTCAAAAAGAAAATTAAAGAATTTTTATACTGTTGCCTAAGAATCGTCTCTTGTAAGAAAATTTTTATTTTAAAATAATTGTATTCCAAATTAGAACAGCTGATTCAGAAATAGAGAAACGATAACAACTACTTTTTTGTAATCGAGACACAGATAGACTGACGGACAGACCCACATAAATAAGGATATATCATATATGGATGTATAAGTTCTTGTACACTTTTTATTTTGTAATAATATTTAGGTGTTGCGCATTTGGTTATAGCGCTCCGTTTTAGCAATTCTTAGGTTTATGTAATTACTTGTTCGATCATTGGAACTAGGAGCAAACGTCACGGATAGAAAGTGTATGCCATGGTCAATAAGTATCAAATTCAGACCCAATCCGCATGACTGTCCCTGGTGTAGTACTTTACAAAATCTAGTGGTGTACATTGGTATTGTAACTGCAGTGGCAATATTTACAGCAGTGAACCGGTAAATATCACAATGGAATAAATAAGAAGCGACTCGGCAGACACCGTTTATGTCGCCATGATGGCAAATGTGATGTAGTTTTACTGGTGTGATGTGCCTTGAAACGGTAGATTGACTGGCCTCAGGTGGCGTATTTAAAATAGTCCCCTGCGTTAGGGATAGTTGTAGAGTTTTTACGGTGTGAACTGATGATGATACGGAAAGTTGATATAGAGAAACGTTGCGGATATGCGGTTGATGTACATTTTGGCATTTTGTGAATAATGTGGTCTTGCATTGTTAAGATAAAATTTATGCATAGAATGGACACGTCGGGCTTTCCAACTTACAACTGAAGTTGTATAGAAGTCTTTGGAAATTTGGGGTAAACTTATGACTTCTAGCGAAAATCGCGCCAGGGATTTGACACCGTTCGGTCAAGCAAAGACCACTGGCTTGTAACAATATCTTTATCACCACGCAAAAGTTATACAATTGAAAGAACACTTTCTTTTTAACAAGATTGCGCCTTATTATACATTGTGCATTGCTTATAATTATATGTTCAATACGTACATGTACGCAACACTTTAGATATAAATTTACAATTTTAAGTTATTACATCCATATGACTTGAATGAATAACCAAATAACTGTATAATTGTACATACAAAGTCGCTGTATCGTGCTAAGTGGAAAAAGATAGTACTTGACAGTCTTTTTGCAGAACCCAGCTATCTATGTGTATGTGTTTGTATGTATGTATGTATGTATGTATGTATGTATGTATGTATGTATGTATGTATGTATGTATGTATGTATATATATATATATATATATATATATATATATATATATATATATATATATATATATATATATATATATATATATATGTCTCACTGCCAGACAAAAACATAATGATACATTTACTGCATATGTGATACATTATCAGCCAGTAGGTATGATCGGGATGCTTGCATATGTAATAATTAATATGCATTTAGAATGTGAAGAGGTAATTAACATATAGAATAAATTATATGAAAGTAATTTTCCATAATGTAGAAGACACATACTTATAATTTAGTTTCACATACACTGGAACATGCATCACAAATGCCGCAGTGTTTTGCATTTCCCTGACATCACGCCAATATCAGTATCTTGGATTAAATGTAGCTTGTTTCGTTTAACAAAATTATTGCTTATGTATCGTTTTGACTGTGTAATTTTTCACGCCTTTATTACCCATTTTTAAGGTACTAAAATGTTTTCCATTTTACTGATGTTTGTTTACATGTAGCAAAATAACTTTGTAGAAGAAAGGTTATTAGCTGATTTGACAGAGCGTCTGACTCGTGATCCAATGGTGAAGTGATGGACCCATCACAACCCAGGTCGACTGACTCGGTAATTCCTTGAGGAAGGCACTTGGTTGCTATTTCCAAGGCAACACATTGACAATAATATGAAAAAGAATTAATTATGATTTGAAAGTTGATCTGGAACACCAGGGTTTTGCATGGCAGCAGAATGTGATTGTTTTGCACATGCTTCTTCCAGAGAGTGTCGAGCAAGCTGCTGACACATCTACATTAAGATGAAACATTGGCTAAATCTAGTTGTCTCTAAATTTTGAACATTTTTAGCTTGTAAATAGTCCAGCATTATATCATTAAAATATTTCAAACTACCTCAATCGCCATTAACATGGTGGTTTGAATATGATTCATTTTTTTATTTTGTAGCCAATACTATTTTCAGAATGTGATCAGACACTGTTAAGCTCAATTAAGGGATCAAGGTCTATTGCACAAAGGGCATTCATCCCAACAATTTAAAACCCAATTAGAATGTCGCTCGGCCGTTTCCGTCTCTATTTATATATTTTTACCTCCTTGCATTGATCCAATTGCTTTCGGGAATTATATAATTGGAATATTTAAGATCAGCCACAGGCATCACATTTTATTTTACGGAAAATCGCATTCAAAACATTTGTCCAAAAATAATACAAATCGATTGGGTTACTGATTCCGTAAAATTAACAAATCTAAATGGTGTACAGAGTTCAGACATTTGGCTTATGAGCAAATCATTGTAACCATTGAGTTTCTTCTTTGGTTCCAAATATTTTTTTTGATGGACAAACTTTGCATTTTTTTTTTGACGTGTAAGATCTATAGATAAGTCAGTTGTATGCGACATGTTTTCAAATATCGATATTGTACGTGCCAAATGAGCATTTCATGTTAGGTCGAAACATTTCTGTGTAAATATTTATTCTCTTTGGGACTGGTAATGACGTTTATGATCTGTGTGTTTATCGTTTCATTTCAATGATTTTATTTGCTGTCAATTATTATGCCTGAAGTGATATTGCGTGTGGAATCTGATATATAAGATTTATGAAAACTGTATACGATACATAATACTGGAAATTAAAATCAATGCATGTATGTTCTTGTATTACACCATGAATTGAATTTAGCGTGTATATGGTGGTAGCATTTTGCTGTTAGAAAATATTACATTGTCATGCAAGATTGCACATATAATAACCATCGCAGTTGCGACTTTGGGATCGACATGTGTAACATTATACTAGAAATATAAATTTTAATTCATGCAATCGTTTATTACAAATGCATGTAGGGCGATTCTATTGGCAATCAATAAGTTTATTATTTTCCATACCAGTAAACCGTATGCTGATGAATGCGCAGATACAATTGTAAATGTGTATCGATTGCAGGTATAAATAAAAAACAAGCAAATACGTTGTTGGAAAATATACAAATATACAAATTTAATAAATTAAATAATAATTCTATCTGTTAAGTACTCAATATTCGCCCCATATCTTTTATTTTCTTACAAGCGTTGTTTATTTTATAATAAATAATGCTACAAGACCATTCAGTGAGTTGCTACCGATGTTTTGGGGGTCTCAAATTACTGGTAAGGAATTATGGAGTAGTGTGTGGACTGGCAATGACATGATGACATATGATGGGCTATTCTTCCAAATTTAATAATATCAATAATGTATTGAAGTGATAGATATTTAGAACGAATGTTGTGGTTACTTGAGTGTTAGTCTAGTTGCCATCTTTCCATGATACAAATAGCTCTGTCTATGACGAATCGTGTGTACTTTAAATATCTCATTCAATGATTCCATAATTTCTTGATACTTTGCACGTCAAAACGTGCTTGTAGTTATGACATGCATAGTTGGGATTGATTTGTGTCAAACGGCAAATTAATACATACATCATGCCGAAAAACACACCACGAAGGCTGACTCTGGTTTTGACATATATCAAACCAGTATACCTTTGGTGGCAAGTCCACTGAACTACACTGGTGTTACCGGTGGAAACATTTGGGGGCTGCTGTGTTCCATGATGTTGTCATTTTGTGCATTAAACAGCATTACCATACTGGAGACAAAAAAAGTCTTATAAAACATTTGTGATCGCGATGAAGTTTGTGCTTAATATATCTTCCGACAAAATTAAATATCTGGCATTTATTAAATTGCAAAAGAGTTATTATATGTGTTTTTATGTGTATGTAAAGTATGTGTAAATATATTTATCTTCACCAGTTAAAAGTGTTTGGATTATCCAGAGATGTAGTCATGTCAATTTTTTAATTCACTCACGCGGAATAATATTATTGACGTGTAAATGATAAATACAATGTCAAAAATACCAACCACAAGATAGGATACAATTAATTGGTCAGACCTTTTGTATAAGAGCCGGAGTTAATTTCTTTTTAATTTTGAAATTCATTCACTGCAACTTTGAAAAGATGCATTATATATATATATATATATATATATATATATATATATATATATATATATATATATATATATATATATATATATATATATATATATATATATATATATATCTGTGAAAGCATGTTGGAGTAATCATTATTACTGTATTTCCTCCTCATTATTTCTTGTTCCTGTTTGGGAGAAATACCTGTTGCAGGGTACGCTATTTTCCACAGGTGATTTCACTTTCGTCATAAAAATATCAATATTCGTGGCAATGAAGCTGCTTTCAATTCTTAATCATGTCGGAAATGAGTCTTTCAATTTTCTGATGAATATGACATTGTATGTCTCCACCGGAAATGATAATTGAATTTTCCATGACTTCAGCACATTAACAAAGAATTAACGACTGGTTAAAAAGGTTGTTACATTGCATGAGAAATCGGAGATCCGACGTCTACCGGCGTTTAGACTCATTACCTGGTAAGATTAAAACCAGGGGTGGCAATTACCTGTCCGTAAAAACCATAAAATGTTGCTAATAGATGGTTGTTGAAAGGAATGATTGAATAGAAAATTCCGTGTCAAGTTCGATTGTCTCAACAACGGAACGAATGGAACTTGGCTGATGTTTATTTTCCATTTCTGATCAATTCGATTTAGTTCGTTAAGAAAAATTACATTGGAAATTCATCTAGAAAACTTCGTTTGATGATGTTGTCCTGATAATTCGAGAAACGGTCTTAATGTTGTCAGTGGTATCATCGGAATGGGCTGCGATGGCATCGATTCACCTGTATTGCATTTTATGGCGCGTCACAACAAATCTCCTACTTCATTTAATAGCCTTACAACATTAGTTAGTATCATTTTGATATGCATATATGATGCACCATGTTCAAATGTTTGCGATATTGGCCTAAAAAGAGTAATCTCCCGCACTCTGTTCTTTTCACAAAGCTTACCATATGACTGTCTTATTTCGTTTATTTGTCAAAAGTGTTTGCGCATGGGTATCATTGTTTTATTCTACGTTTGCCTATCTAGTTTGACTTTATTTTGTTTCATTACATTCGGTTTATTTCGGTTAGCGTTGCTTGTTTCGTTCGTATTCTCTTTGTTTCCTTTGATATTTATTTGATTTATTTACGACTCGTTTCTGTCATTTTAGTGCTGATCTTATTATTTTATACAGTCTTTCACATTTGCCTGTTTCAATTTGCCTCGCTTGTTTTATTTGAGTTTTAATCTGTTTATTTTAAATGCACGTATTTCGTTTGTTCTTTGCATAATTCATCCGTAATTTGATTGTTTCTTTTGACATTTACTTGTTTCGTTTGAGTATGTATGTTATTGTGTGAGCTTTAACATTTTTATTTTAAAGCTAGAATTGTTTCATTTTATCTTTTCGTGGTGTATTTGAATATTACTAAATTTATTTTGATTTCATAATTTTGGCGACAGTGGCTTTCCAGAGTGCAGAGGCTGTCTTTTGACAAAACGTGATAGCGACAGTTGTGATGTGGTTCCTAATTTCCAGCTATCCGCGCGTTGCTATAGCAATATATCATCTTTATCTTCTATGGATATCCATTAAAACATTACAATGTCTACATAAATTTGTAGATGTCTGAAATTCTTCAAAGTTTACTGTTAAAAATTAATAGATCTACAATAAATGGAAATGGTTATGCCAGACGTGTAATACAAGAATGTCAAAGAAATGCAAAATTAAAGGAAATAAATATCTACGTAATCAACGTATGAATTTAACAAGCAGCGAGAAAATTGAAGATCATTGGCAAATTGCTATATAAAGAAGGCAATTGATGACCTCGGCTGTGTGCACTTTAAAGTATTTGGTCAGCATGTAAAAACTAAGATATGGATAAATTGATAAATTGTGCTACAAAAGTTATAAGTATGTTCAATGTCAAATTGCAAAGCAAAACATCGATAATGGCGAACTAACTAGACAGACTGATGTTTACGAAGCAAACCAACCCCCAACCCCCGAAAAACAAGAGCCTATCTGCATTACAATTGTATGAATATTGTAAGTAATTTCCGGAATTTTATGTGGAATCTGAAATAGTTTATATGAAAAATAGATTACACGGGAAATCTTTCGCATTCAAAGACGTCGTGTTTAGTTAAACGAAACACTTTAGTTTATCGCGTATGAATCAACTACCTAAATCCCTTTTGTCTATCGAGTATGAATTAATCATCTAAACACTTTCATCTATCTCGTATCAATTAACCACCTAAAACACTTTCGCTTTTCGCGTATGAATCAACCACCTAATTTTAACGGGAAATTACACTATTGAAAGGCGTATCATTAAGGTAAACGACTGGTTGAAATACTGTAATGTATTTCTTGACTTTATTCTGAGAAAACGTGCAATTTATTAGGACAGCGTTGTGAGCAAAATGCAGTTGGAAGGCTTCTTTCTAGACACCCACCCTCAAGAAAAGTGTCATTTGTCACACATGTTTATCCACTGATAAAATGTATAACTAAATAGATGGTGTGCATAGACGTTACGAATCATAGGCCTATAGATTTGTTGAATGCTTTCTATGCTCTTGAAATATCCCAATTTACGACCGTTTAATTTAGCGGAATAACATCTTTAAATGAATACTGTACATGTTCATGTTACAGTGAGGTTGACGGACCAATAGGTAAAGTTCTTAAAATATAAACTTTCATATTTACACGCTTACATCATCTTTCTTAAGCTTTTATAACCAATGGATTTGTCATGCTTTTGATAAAAAATTTTGATTATAATATTGAATCTATCAGATGCAATCTTAAATTGAAGTTCCGGAGACCCTGTTTTAATTTCAAAGTACTTTTACTAATGAGATCTTTGCCAGGTCGTAGAGAAAGAGTTAAGCATCGAATAGAATCCTCAAGCCGAGTATACAGCCAGTGAAAGTACAAAAAATACCACTGACTGCTGTGTTGCTTTTTCCAATGGGATATATCACTGTCTGTTGTTGTGTTCTTGTTCCGATGAGACATACCACTGTTTGTTGTTGTGTTGCTTATTCCAATAGGAAATACCACTGTCTGTTGTTGTCTTGCTTATTCCAATAGGAAATACCACTGTTTGTTGTTGTGTTGCTTATTTTAAATAAATGCCCATTACTTTAAGATATCGATATCACTCGTTTGCTATGAAGGTTGTGCAGTTTGCTTATTAATAATGTTTTTTTTTTTAAAGTGTAACACGATAAGGCGCAGCTAAATTCTATAATGATTGTCGAATTCTCAAAAGTCCTGTGACATGCTTATTTCAGTCATCTATGGCAGACACTCAAAAATGGTGAGAAAGATTGGCTGAGTAAACAATCTACCAACACATTACACGATGCGAGTATAAAAAATTCTCCACATAACGACTAACGTCTCTCAAACAGGCGGTTAATTTCAAACGAACATTGATGGTGTACATGCATACAAGAAAGGGCAATAACTGATACAACTACAATTTGAGTGTGATATATTTTCTTCAAATATGAATGGTCTGAGAAAGGAAGATAAAAAATAGATTAGATGATATGTATAATATATTCCGACAAATCATTAAAAAACGAAAACTGAAAAATTTACTCTTGGAAAGTAGATGATCCAAACAATCAAATAATTAAACCCGATTTAAAAACTGATGAGAAGACTTTGTGTCACGACAAAATAGGCTGAGAACCAATACAACATTTCTAGAGATGGTAGTACGTAATAGTGTGTGTGTGATTTGGATTTTGCGTAGCTTTAACCATGTCTCAGTCATATCGCTACGATGTCTTCAGTGTATCAGTTAATAGTGATTGTATAGCACTGAGGCATCATGCGACAGACTTGTAGCATGATGTCCCACCCAGTCACATTATTCTGACACCAGGCCGACCAGTCCAAACACTACCCTCTTAATGCTGAGCGCCATGCGAGGCATCTGTTAGTACCATTTTATAAATCTTTGGTATGACTCGGCCATGGATCGAATCCAAGACCTTTCGCATCCGAGTCGGACGCTCTAACCACTAGGCCGCTAGAGCAGTTCTAGTACAAAATGGTACAGTAACACCTAAATCTGTAGCGTTGAAAAGCGGAAGTAACATGATAAGGTTACTAGACTGGTCGAGAAAGGGAATAAATTGATACTACAAAACTGATAAACGTCATGACAGGCTGGGTGTGAACCAATTGTTCCAAAAAGGCAGGCAAAAGTGTCTGAGTAAATAAAGATGCAAAAAGCATCTTTAATAATTATCGATTTGAACAGAAAAGAACCTGAAGAACGTCCACATGTAAAGTATATATTGTTTACTATACAATCTGAGAGATAATTAACAGGTGATGAACTGCTGGAACAGTTGCTGAATCGGTTGTGTAACATCAGACGTTTAAATACATGTCAACCATATAAGGAATATTGAAAGATATCAGCAAAGTAATCGTTGCAATCCAAAAAGTAACATTGAAAGATCTTTTGCAACGTATTAATAATTGGCCAGCTCGCAAATTTATAACTGATTGTTAAAGACAATTTTGAAAACATAAATGCAAAATGTAGAACATAAAAATTATCTCCTGAAGAAAAGTGGAATAAATTTTCCTTCTAAAGATAGTTAAAACAATTTTGACAATAATTACATCCATATATCTGACTAGTATGTAATTACATCCATAACTATGACTGTAGTATGTAATTACATCCATAAGTATGACTGTAGCATGTAATTACATTTATATATATATGACTAGTATGTAATTACATCCATAACTATGACTGTAGTATGTAATTACATCCATAAGTATGACTGTAGTATGTAATTACATCCATACGTATGACTGTAGCATGTAATTACATCCATAACTATGACTGTAGAATGTAATTACATACATAAGTATCACTGTAACAGTTCGTGATCTGTTTATATCAAATTTGGTACATGGTTTAATACGAGATTGATGAGGAACAAAAATAGAAATGTTCGTGGCAAGGGTAGCAAGGAATCATTCATGAATAAAGTTAGATAAGGCGTGCAAACGATACTATTTATTTGATATATTCCAAAAGACAATGTCTGACTTGCATATATTACAGGTATTTCCAGTTAATAATCTACAGGTATTTCCAGGTAATAATATGGATTATAAAAACAACTTCACATTTTGGATGATCATGTCCTTTTGCTTTAAATAATATTTGCTAGCTTATTGTTTGATATTTGTATTAGAGTTGTATACACGGCAACAAAAATATTAAACAAAGTGATAACTCGTTTTAAAAGTAAGTTATGAAAGAACTATTAGTACTAAGATTATCGATTATTTCATTATCATCTAATTGCGATTACAAGACTGACACAATTGTTATTATCCTTTTTGTCTATAGTTATTACCAACGTTCTATTCTTTACCACTTTTGTCTGTCTCTTTCGACAACGTGTTGTAGACTGTTTATCAGTCTTACCATGTCAATATCCATAGCAGTGTAAAGACCTACTTTTAGTTATCTGGCAACTTTTTTAATTGCTGTAGTTAATAATGCTTTCTTTTCCAGCACCATACCCTCCAATACCATATAATCAGCTCCAACAGCCCAGTCTACTCTTATTTTTAAAATTGATAAAATCCTTTCCATTTCTTTTGAATCAGTTTTTGTAAACATTGGAGCAGTGAATTGCTTGACCTTATAAACACAAACTTTATATTGCAGTGAACGTATACTCATCAAATAAATTACAGTGCGGTATAAGCGGTCATCAATCAAATCTCTGCTACCGGACCGCTATGGTGGTCTAAGTGTTTAGAGCGGAGTTTCGGATGCGGGAGGTCGATGGTTCGAACTCCGGCAGAGTCATACCAAGGACTTTTATAAATGATAATCGCAGCTGCCTCCCTTGGTGCCCAGCATTAAAAGGTTATTGTTAGGACTGGTCGGCCTAGTGTCAGGATAATATGAATAGGGTGGGACATGATGTCACATGTCTACAGCATAATGCCCCAGTGCTAAACACTATAAACTGACAAATTGCAAACATCGTAGAGATATGACTGAAAATTTTTAAACTACTTTAAAAATCAAAATCACGCACACGACTACTACTACTACTTCTACTACTACTACTACTACTACTACTACTACTACTACTACTACTACTACTACTACTACTACTAATAATAATAATAATAATAATAATAATAATAATAATAATAATAATAATAACAATACACTAATTTCACGTGAGCATTTGATGTTCATAGAGAATTCCACAGACTTGCCTCATAATTAAATCTTGGTTTCACATGTCACTTTGGTGTCGTAATTGGTTGGTTGACTGCAGTCATGGAATACTGCAAAGAAAACGCCAAGTTTTTTGCTTATAGACAATCACACTTGAAAATGCATCCTATGTCATGCATTTATCAACTCCCGAAACAATTACGTTTGCTTTGGGTCACGACCTCGGTGAATATAGCATTTTAAAATTGATGATCCTTATATCAACAAAAAGCAATAATTGTATATTTTTACAGATGCCAAGTTGTGCCTGAAAAATTACGACATAGGTGAGAGAGAAGGCAATGTATACTACTGTCAGGACTTAGTACTGACAGAATGCTGTGAGATAGAGAGGGAATTCACCTGCTGTGAGCCTGGAAAATCGAAGCATCTGTAAGTTAGTCAACTGTATCTAAACATTTACAGGAATCAGTATCTAATACTAAGAATGGTGTTGCAAAAGTGTTCTGTCCGATGATCCGGCATATTTCATAGTAATTATTGTGTCAGACATATTTCGAAATAATTATCATGTTAATCGGATCTGGCTGGTTTTGGAGTATTGTGCCTGACAGCCGGATCAGGCCGAAATGTTCGCCCACAGAATGGCTTTGTCACACAAATTCAACCATATCCAATTGCTTATAGAATTATCACATAATACTTACATGGGCGTGAAGTACTCTTGCTAGTTCGACAATCAGTGCACCTGGTTTTTGTTTCCATGCAGTGTTTTCTTGGTGATTCTACGTTAAAAATGGTATAACAATGAAAAGTATGTCTATTCTCCACATTTAGGCATTTTTAATATTTTTATGCTCACAATTGTAAGTTTTCAAATCTCAGATATAAATACCGGATGATATGTGTTATGAGCGAATACAGATGCTTGCTCTCTCTCTCTCTCTCTTTCTCTCTCTCTCTCTCTCTCTCTCTCTCTCTCTCTCTCTCTCTCTCTCTCTCTCTCTCTCTCTCTCTCACACACACACACACACACACACACACACACACATTTGGACCACCTGTAACAAGTCCATGCTTTCTAAAGCAGTTCGATTTTGATGACTGTGGAAATGCTTGTGGACTACTCCATCCCATGCACATGGACGAATCTCGAGTCTTAAAGGCTCATAGTTTTACTGTAAGAATTATAAACATAATTCAGGAAGATGAATATCTAACAAACAGTGAACATAACTTTTACAAAGTAAGTTTCACCTTGACATAAAAAGAAAGAAGTGTTTAATATGCAAAAAATTAAATCCGGTCAAAATTGGCATCTACGGTAGTTGTTCCTTATATAAATATTTGCTTCAGACAAAATCTTGTTTGGGTTAATAACAATCTGTTAGAAAAGGGAAGAGTTGACGCCTTTATTTCATCTAGGTTGAAAGTAATCTTATATTTTAATGTAAGACAGGTATTCTATTGACATATAGTTTGAAACTTGGCCTGTTAGCTAGATTGATAATCAACAGACTGAAAAGCATTGATAAACAGCATGTACCATAATGCAAGCTTATTAGTCGAGTCAAACAGCAAACAACAAAGATCTTGATCTCCCGTAGCATTAGCGCCTGCAAATAAGGCTCTGTGTGTTTGCTGTAATGATAACTCCTAACAAACTGCAAAGATCCAAATATGCCTGCGCAGTTTGCAGTTGGCCTCGTCTTATAATCGAGTGCATACGGTATGTGGTGCATTCATTTATATTGCAGCATATCGACTGAATGAAATGCCTTTGAGTGCACATTTTTTCACTGGAAAGTTATACTATGCTTTGATCTGACTCACGCATTCCTCTAGCCATTTAATAACGATGTATTTTTGGATAAGCTCCGTTAGTCTTCCGCCTGTGCGTTACAGCATGTCCTAAACCTCGGAATATAGATTCATTAAACTTTACTGGTATGTTGCCCTGGTTACTCGTCCGTACGATGGGTGTGATCCGTAGCTCCCATTTCTGGAGTTTACTGGAAGGGAAACCCTGGGGTTCAAATGGATGAGAATAAAAGTAAAATGAACAAACAATTACAACATTTTCAAATATTTGTATGCATTTTATATATATATATATATATATATATATATATATATATATATATATATATATATATATATATATATATATATAAAGAATACAAATCATATGGCGAATAACAACCCTCTCAAACGTACTGGATCCACCAAGGGATCACGTTTGTCAGGGATTAATTAAAATAGATGCAATAAACTGACGACGAACAATACGAAACTAGTAACTAACTAGCCTAAGCGCTTTCGACTCTTAATGAGTCTTTTTCAAAGGCAAATACAAAACATAGTGACGACAAACAAATAAACACAAAAACGTTGTGTTTGTAAACCTCTACATTTCTATCTTCACATGTGCTAAAACTATAAATACAACCAGCTTGTATAGACTAGTTGCGGAAACTGAAAACGTTGTATAATTCCCTAAAAGTCTACAAGCCAAAGCGACATCTATTTTTACTTTGTGTACATATGTAACGCAGATTATATCCCGGATATTTGATTCTATACCGGTTATTCTTATAGTAAAAATTAAAGGATAATAAGAAGATTTAGAAAATGTTAAATTCTACTAGTGCATACTTTTCATTTTCTAGTCTTCTTGGTTTAGACCGCTTGGTTTCAATGTTCTAAGGCGGCGTATCCAGTATGATTCCTTTTCTTTCCTGGTTTCGGAACTCCAGCTCTGGTTGTTAGCAATAGCGATAAGTATTATATCACTGAAAGTGTGGCCAGGGGAGGAGAAGTGTTCTGCGACCGGGCTTCTGTACAGCTTTTTTGTCATCCAATCAGATCTATGAAAGTTTATCCTTATGTGTAGCTTTTCAGTTTCTCCCACGTACTGAAGGCCACAGATCTTACATGTGATGAGATAAATCACATTCTCTGTTTTGCACGTTTTGTTTGGACCATGTATGTTTAGTTTTTCTTTAGTCACTGTGCTAGTGAATGTCTTGGTCTCTATCATATGTTGACAGGTTTTGCATCTTTTATCGCTACAGGGTCCAGATTGACTAGGTTGGTTTTGACTAGCGATTGTTGTTAGCTTGGCCCTGACTAGGATGTCCTTTAGGTTTTTTGGTCTCCGGTAAGCTACTACAGGTTTGTTCGGAAGTATTAGGTTTAGTATGTCTGACGATTGCACGGTTGGCCAGTGGTTTGCGATGATTTCTCCTCCCCTGGCCACACTTTCAGTGATATAATACTTATCGCTATTGCTAACAACCAGAGCTGGAGTTCCGAAACCAGGATGGAAAAGGAATCATACTGGATACGCCGCCTTAGAACATTGAAACCAAGCGGTCTAAACCAAGAAGACTAGAAAATGAAAAGTATGCACTAGTAGAATTTAACATTTTCTAAATCTTCTTATTATCCTTCAATTTTTACTATAAGAATAACCGGTATAGAATCAAATATCCGGGATATAATCTGCGTTACATATGTACACAAAGTAAAAATAGATGTCGCTTTGGCTTGTAGACTTTTAGGGAATTATACAACGTTTTCAGTTTCCGCAACTAGTCTATACAAGCTGGTTGTATTTATAGTTTTAGCACATGTGAAGATAGAAATGTAGAGGTTTACAAACACAACGTTTTTGTGTTTATTTGTTTGTCGTCACTATGTTTTGTATTTGCCTTTGAAAAAGACTCATTAAGAGTCGAAAGCGCTTAGGCTAGTTAGTTACTAGTTTCGTATTGTTCGTCGTCAGTTTATTGCATATATATATATATATATATATATATATATATATATATATATATATATATATATATATATATATATATATATATATATGTTTCCTAAATATTAATCAGCCAAAGTTTATATCTCTGGGTATGTTCGGTATTTCGTCCTTAATACCTGCATAAAGATCATTGAAATTGCTTGCTCTAAGCTACCTATCCTAAATTAATTATATGTACGCATAGATGAGATAGATATTAAATTTGATTTTAAGTATGAAAACTATTCTAGTTATGGTGTTTATTTCCGCTAGAGTTCACTTCCCACTAAACAAGAGTGTGAATAAATTAAGAAAAGTTTATTTTTTAAAAATGATTGACATAATGAGATAAAATACATAACAATTGCATACCGTAGAAATGGTAACTCGTTCAATTCTTTTGGGTGTTAAAATTGTTACTAATCAAGAATATTCAGCTAGGTACAGTGCAACGTTATTAGTGAGGATGAAAGACATGTGAGAAGAGACTACGAATATTCCAAATTATTCATTTTGGGGATCATCATAGTGTTTGGGACTAGAATTGTATCAATATTATTATTACCAAACTAGAACTGTGGTATTTTCTTCATCATAAAATGCTACTTATGGCCAATAAAGGTCTTCGTATCTTTTCTCAGAAACGTCTATCAAGGTGTTTCCGGACTGACTAGAAACCATGTTATTTGCAAACATTATGCGCAGCTCATGTTCAGTTTCCTCAGGTTTCATACAAACTAGACTCGTCCTTGCTACTAATTGGAAAATTTGTGACTGGCATGTCATTTTCACTACATACAGACCCAACATTGCTGTACATTGCATACAAACCCAACATTGCCGTACATTGCATACAGACCCAATATTGCTGTACAATATATCCAAGTGCGTAGACAAAAAGGAATAACATTTGTTTAAATTATATTCCTTCGCAAACTCACTCCTAAATGTTGTGAGATACTTAAATGAAAGAATGATTAGCCATTTGTTGACAGAGTACCATCCCACTCCCACTTTTACTGTGCTATCAATATCCAGTATTGACATATTTCAGCACATGACATTATGTTCATTCTTTGGCTCTTTTTCAGGCGAGAGCAGCTGCAACTCTGGGGAGCAGTCCTGTTATTTGTATTGATTCTGATGGTATTGTGCATATATTACAGACGAGACAGCCCTGCTTGTTCTAGTCCAACTTTATCAGAAGCATGCTGCTCATGCATGGAAAAGCTATCGTGCACGTTAGTATTACAGTAAAACTTAATCAGTCATACATGTTTAAAAATGCCAAAACATCAAATCTATTAATGAGAGCTTTAGCCCGTCTGACCAGTTCCGATCCCATGCGTCAAACAAATTTAGATTCGCTATAACGTTTCCCAGCGAGGACTTTTTGCACACGTGTGCATTTTTCATTGTAGACCACATGAGTCTACGTCGAAACTCCGCTTGTCATGGTTTGGTAGCTGCAGTGCTGTGAGATTGCAGACAATTGTTTACTTGAATTTTACTGCCTGTAAATCAGTTATCTGTTTTGGGTCGCTAGCACCCCCACTTTATATCTGTGTGTGGAGACGTATGTAGTCTTCAATCCAAAACTCAACCGTCTCGAATTCTGCCATGCTAATTGTTTTGTGTTATATAGCCACTAAGTATAGTTTGGTAGAAAAGAATTACAAATCATTTTGGGATCTAAGCGTGCCCGTACGCGAAAGTGATGAAACCATCGGGACAAATTCATCGCATGCAATCCAGCAGGGACATACTTATCTAGGTACAACTGTATACATCCATATGATGTTTCTTTGACCGAATAAGATTTGTCGCGTGCGCTAGTTCCCATCCCACACATACACATTCAATGTATATTGAATACCAGATATCTTTTTCACAACCAAGCTTGGAATACTGTGCTTGTTTCGAGTTTTTATTTGCAGTCGTTATTCAGTATATTTTGGGTGGCAGTCCCACATATTCATGGATGGACGTTCGTCGTTACTCCGCAGATTTCTTCTTGACGTTATAAAACAGTGGATGGTCCTTCGGGTACTCGATAGTCTACAATTTGTTTACATGTGATGTCTCACCCATATCTGCATAGATATCTTCGGTGGTAATATGCATTAGCAAGGAGTCTGTATCAATGTACAGTATCTTAAAGTTAACACTGACCCGTGACATAATCGAATCTTAGTATATCAATAATTTGGATACGTGCAGCACAGATGTTAACATAAATTGATTCAGTCAGCTTTAGTTTTGAATTTTTCTTAACATGGACGACAACGATTCCACTGTCTAATAGCTTTTGCCTCTCATACGCTAGGTAAGTCAATTCAGTTTTTCTTGCTAGCTGTCCCAGACAAGATCGACGCTCACTTATTTTCAAAGATTCCCGGTGGATTTCTCGAGCACAACAATATTCGTGAGTATGAAATAGTTTGTTTTTTTTAAGCTCATTTGTCACGACCGTTCTCAAGATGGTGTTCATGTGGAAGTACGAATCTATCGAGGCGCACCGACGAAATTTTGCTTGAACATATCCCCAATCGCAGATATTACTGTAAACTGCACGATTGGATTGCATAATTGGTTTCTTGCACTGGCGTAGGTATAAGTTTAAAACATCCTGGACGCTTGGCTCTGGAATCGTCCACGCTAATGTGTTGGCAATGCCTTTGCGGGAAAATGACGACTGAAAGGCGTCAATTGTTGGCAACCGAGCTTCAGAAAACTTCTCTATCTCAGGCATGTACTCGTACCGGTAAGTTCTTTTACAGGCGAGTAAGCCGAACTCCACTTTATCGACGGGCTATTGTAACATGCTCGTTGGCGTTCTTCGCAAGGTTGTTGATAAGCTTGTCCAGACTGACATTTAGAACTGCAAAAAGTCAATGAGACGCAGCTGGTCCAGCCCGAAAGTGATGTAGTTTTCTATGCTGTTGGAAATGGCACTTATTGTTGCATTCTATGCTGATGAAACTTATTGTTACATTCTACGCTGATGAGATTTATTGCACGATCAAGTGACTATCATTCACGCGTAGGTTATGATGCACAACTGGAATTCTTTATTTTGTAATCCTAAATTTGCATATGTATCTTTTATGCACCATGACCGGCTCCTCTGTGTACAACAATTACGAACTTTGGGACTTTCAACCCGAGGTTGCAGAACCATTGGCCAAAAGGGATCATCACACAACTTGTTAGAACTATTTCGCAGTAACCTCGAGAGAATTAATAAAGACCTAAACATAATCATTGCCAATGGCATCTCAGTTGCTTTTTCACAATTAACAGCACTGCACACTTTCATCTTCCGCTGTACCACGACAAATTTCTAAACATCCATGCCAAGATTGGGCATGATTGTGATCTGATGCTTCTCACTGACTGGCCCACAGAACAATTTATGACCGTGACATAAACAAATACATCTATGCAGTGTTTATATGGAGACATTCTACTGTTGTGCTTGCCGTGTAGGTACACCATTCATGGAAAATCTTTTATCAATACGTAATGATACCGTTCAGCTGAGACATCAAAACCGTCTAGATTTTGCATGTTGTTCAACAAAATAAGATTAACATATGCACACCCTCATGAATCTTTGCATTGTGCGTTGTGGTAGTAGTTGTTTCACATAAAAGCTTTTTTTTATAAAAAAAAAAAAAATAAATAAACTAACACATCATGGAGATACTAGGGTTGTGCTTTTTAAACTTTTTGAATATGGTCTCACAAACCTGTATAGGGAATTCTGCAAATCCCAACTTCAGTTCTCCCATATGTTGTCTGTATCTTGGACACTGATCTATGATCATCCGCAGAATAAAGCCGATTTTAAACACCGGTTTTTATCGTTTCTCAACTTGTCCGGATCATCTAAAAAGCACCCCTCTTATTTGCAGTATTTTAAAAAAAAATATCGAGGACCTCTGTCAATGTCATCAAATAATGGTTTAAGTGTCTTTATAATTTAGGATTATACATGTACCAGTACGAAACCACGCCTGTTATATAAGATGCAGAGCCCCATTTAGTCGAATACCCAGGAATAGTATATTCCACATTGACAACATTGTCCACCTTTCACCAACGGCATTCTGCACGTTGATTCGATATCTTGACGCATATTTGAGAGCAACATGGTTTCTATATGCTTAGGACGATTGCTCCATAATCTTAAAGATCACGATAATTTTTGCATAATTGAATTCTGGACGATTGATTATTTGTGGACCATACACAACAGCTTCTTCGGCAATAGTACATGACATACGACGACATAATGTGCTCATTGGGGACCGTACGTGCAATTTCGACCTGCGTGGCCAGTGGAGGAATCCTATCTTTTAACTGTAGTACTGCTCTAGAAACTGCTTTATAGTCATGCGCGGCTTGCTTGCTAGTCCCAATATTGCAAATATGTCGGCTATTCTTGCGAGTGCCTGTATCCTTATTTAAATTTCTCGAGCGGATTGTTTCAGCTGATTTATAGTTCCTGTTGCAACCAGCCTTGGATCATCTTGTGAAAGTGGTCTGACAGCTAGCTGATCGTGACTTCTCATTGAGTCCTAACACTGCATGTATATCTGCCTTTACATACCCTTGGTATCCTTATTTCACGGCCTCATGAGGATTGCCTAACTTAATTCACTGTCGGCATGCCTTCATATAAGATTAAAACATTTGTTTAATTGCTTATTTTTACCCTCTCCCAAAAGTATATAAATAGCAATTAGTTTGTGTTGTAAGGATAAAGGCGGCTATGAGCACAATGCTTTTGTTTGTTTTGTTTGTGTTTTTTTTTTTGAGGAGGGGGTTGTACCAAAATTGAACCTATTTATTTCGTCGATTTTGACACTTCTGTTGCCGCTTTTCTTTACCCCTATGATGCCTATGTTGACTTTGTTTGGACCCTTGACACACACCATCGAAGACGTAAATCGTCCTAGCAAGTATTGCGACTACATTTCAAAGTTAGATTTTCATGATATACAGTATCCAAGGTCATATGAGCAATTCAAGATGGTCGAGAGAAACAACAATCTGTTGTTCGTTGGCGGGATTAATGTTTATTCGGTCGGCTATGACAACAGTTTTCCCAGTACGTGTATCACCGCTTTCCGGCGAATCATCTATAAACCGAGCAGTACGTGTGGATCAAAATTCAGCGGATTAATCAACAAGCAGCACAACCAGCCAAAATCAAAGATGTACTTTTGTTACAACTGTCTCCAAGGATCTTCCTGTAAAAAGCGGTTTGATGTTCATGCCAATTACTGCTCTGAGGTCCAACGGGTATCTATGACTAGTGAAAATAAAATAGGATTTTAAAACTCAAAAGCAATAATCGTAAACTGAGAATATCTTTCACGGTCAGATACGACTTTGAATCGTTGTTATTGCCGGTGACAAGAAATTGCAAGGTCTCAAGTTCTACGTTGACAGCTAGATCATCAATTGTAAAATTTCACCAGCATGACATGATCCTGTTAGCGTTGTATATACAGTTACCTGTTCGATCGACGATAGCTTATTAAAGACGATACAGGTTTATCGAAAGTCAGAACAAAACACGGATGATTCAGCAGTCTCGCTTTTAAACAATTGTTCTTCAAAGAAAGAGAGATACGTAAGCGTTTATCAATAGTATCGGCAATGAGATCTCTGAAAAAGCAACAAAAGAAAGATTTAGAGCCAGCTAATGAGTGTTTCATCTGTGAAGAACCGTTTGATGTGGACGCGAGGGATCGTGATCAGGCGATGAGAAAGATCAGTGATTATTGGCATATCACAGGTGCCTATCATGGAGTCGCTCGTAACAAATGCAATTTGAATTTTCATGCTTTGGATTTTATACATGTAGTCACTCAATATTTTCATGTGTATGATGTCATTTCATAATCAAATCCCCACGTTAGGTAATAACGATATTGTGAAAACATGTAATGATCAAAAACATAAGATCACCTGGATTCCGAACAACACTGAAAATCTCATGTATCTTACGATTGTCTGAATAAGATTCCTATTATGACAGATCCGTTAGGTGGTGCCACTAGTTCGTGACTGTAGCAAGTTCAACAGCTTGATCGAACACTTTAGTGAGAAAGTCAGATTAATGACACGCAAAGACGTTTTTCCATATGGGTATCTCAATAGCGCCGATCGATTTTCTGAAACGTGTCTACTAGACAAATATAAGATCTATTCGTTGTTAACTCTGAAAGGTATCATCAACGAGAACGTATACGCAAAAATGTGTGATAAAGTGAGCTGTAAAAACTTTGGAGATTATCATGACCTTTATCTGATCACAGACGTTCCGTTGCTTGACGATATATTTCAAAATGTCAGAGAAACAAGTAACAACAACTATCATCTCGGTCCTCTCTATTATTTAGCACGTGGGCGTGGTGTTCAAGCACAGCAAGATAGAACTGTAATTTCTAACTGACCCTGACATGTTCAACTTCATCGAACAAGGCATCCGCGTTGGGATACCCGTGATAACAAAAATATGCCTGTGCGAACAACAAATACATGAACGGGTACGACAAAGACCTTCCATCGAAGTACTTGATCTGTCTTTATAAAAACAGTCTTTATGGTTATGCAATGTCCTATGTTTATGCGTACGAAGGATTTTCATGGATTAGTCCTGAACAGTTCCATATCGAAACAAGCAATCTTCGCGTAGATGTTAGACGAGTACAGTTATCTACATGATCTTCACAATGGCTATCTGCTTGACAAGAGAAACTCAGTTTGCTATTATGAAAATCTGAAACAAGGCATCGATGCCGGACTCGTACTTGTTAAAGTTCATTATGTGTTAAAGTTCAATCACTCACGGTGCATAAAAGGTTACATTGTCTCAAATACCGTCAGACGAACTGTTGCAACAACAGACTTTGAAAAGAACTTCTTCAAACTAGTAAAAAAAATAGTTTTCGGAAAGATGATGGAGAATATCCGCAAGCGAGTTAGTATAGAACTTGTGAATATCATCGATCGCTGAAAAAACCCTAAAAACTTGTTGCATCAAATACTTTTGCGGAATAATATCAATCAACGAAAATCTCGTGATCGTCAAAAACATAACGTCAACCTTGTGCTGGACAAGCCACTATATGTCAGAGCTGCTGTACTCGATCTCTCGAAAGTGGCTAATGCACGATTTTCACTATGGATTTGTTAAGACCAAATGCACGTCAGCTGTTCACAGATACTGATTTGTTAAATATGAGGTTGGGAAGGACGATGTTTACAAAGATATCCACGACAAGAAAGACCTTATCGATCTTTCAGATTACCCGATTTTGTCTGGATTCCATTGCAACGTCAAGGCCAACATTAAGGTGATAAGCAAATTTAAAGATGAGACAAGTTGTAATCCCATTCTAGAGTTTGTTGGACTAGGTAATGATAAAGTTACGAGCAAAGCAAAGGGCATTAAACGTCCTGTGGTTGAGTGTTTTTGGATTTGACGATTTTAATTGAGTTGTTTCGTTCCGCGTCAGAGCATGTAAGTTACGTTTAATGACATCAGTACGATTCTATCACCATAGAGTCGAAACAGAAATAATTGTAAAGTTAGGATTCAGTAATTTCGGCGACAAGCGGTACCTCAGCGAAAGGCATTAATACACTAGCGCTAGCAAAAAGCAAAAACATTATAATTTCATCGATTGGTTGTTATCATAACTAGATAGCGATTCGCAGTAGTAAAAATGGGGGGCTATGCTCGGAAGTTTAGGGGAGGGTACCAAAATAATTTGTTTCGAAGTATTAGCTAATAGTTTGTAGTTACGTTGTATTTGATTATTTGCTTGGTTTTTTTTTTCGACGGTGTGCGTCAGGGGTAGAAAAATTCGGCATGTACATCAGTCCGAAAAGCGGCAACAGAGGTGTCAAAATCGGTGAAATAGGTTCAAGTTTGATACCCACCTACACCAAAAGCCACTTTTCCTTACTACTATTTGATCCTTTTATGTGACAGGCAAGTCTTCGTCGCCGCTCACGATAATATTCAGACAGATCCATATGGTCGGCAAAGATGTTTACATGGCTTGACTTTGAGGCCACATTAAAGGCATGGTCTAACTCAAGCCAACACGTGAGTCCTACAAGAGCGATTTACATTTGTGATGACATGTTCTATTGCAAAGTTCACGTTTTCCAATTTATATCTTTCAAATTTATGTTCTATTACAAAGTTCACGTTTTCCAATTTATACGCCTTTGCATCGATTGAATCCCAGGTACCATCGAAATTGCTAAATTCATGCCGACGACTGTATTCTTTAATAGAAATACTTATCTATGCTCTTGAGTGACGGAGTGCTCAGCTTCAGGCGTATCGTGTCTATTGTATCATATAGGGTTGTCGAGATATTTTGTTGGACAGTGTTCAGTCGTACGACTGTTCGCCGTAAAACACTTTTCATATTTTAGGCAATGACAGGAACGCAAACTTTTTTTTATCTGGTTCTAGAAACAGGTGATTACCATCAAATAGCTTTTTTATCTCAAGAAGATTTTTCTTCATAAAGTACTACAACAGCGCGTAGATAACAGTCCCTAATTTAATTCTGGTATATTCTGTAGACGTGAATTCTTTCTAAATACTAAATGAATTAAACTGTGGTATATATAATAGCCGGCAACAATTCTCTAACAATAAACCGTTAATATTTTTTCTGCGACTAGCGATCAGTCTGTGCTCAAAGCATTGCATCTCCCAACCCATGACCAGAAAAGCTTCCATATTGACTCACGTGGGCGACAATAACAGATGCAAAAAATACTCAGTGGGAATAGTTATGAGGAATCTTGAATGGGTTTAGGGCTTGAGAACTATATCTTGCGAGACGGTTTGAAAGTTCCATTAATATACTATTGATTTTTACCAGATTCTTTGCAATAACTGCAATTACAGATAAGTTTTCAAATTACTCACATTTGGTCATTCGCACGAAATATATATATATATATATATATATATATATATATATATATATATATATATATATATATATATATATATATATATATATATATATATATATATATAAAGAATACAAATCATATGGCGAATAACAACCCTCTCAAGCGTACTGGATCCACCAAGGGATCACGTCTGTCAGGGATTAATTAAAATAGATGCAATAAACTGACGACGAACAGTACGAAACTAGTAACTAACTAGCCTAAGCGCTTTCGACTCCCAATGAGTCTTTTTCAAAGGCAAATACAAAACATAGTTACGACAAACAAATAAACACAAAAACGTTGCGTTTGTAAACCTCTACATTTCTATCTTCACATGTGCTAAAACTATAAATACAACCAGCTTGTATAGACTAGTTGCGGAAACTGAAAACGTTGTATAATTCCCTAAAAGTCTACAAGCCAAAGCGACATCTATTTTTACTTTGTGTACATATGTAACGCAGATTATATCCCGGATATTTGGTTCTATACCGGTTATTCTTATAGTAAAAATTGAAGGATAAGAAGATTTAGAAAATGTTAAATTCTACTAGTGCATAGTTTTCATTTTCTAGTCTTCTTGGTTTAGACCGCTTGGTTTCAATGTTCTAAGGCGGCGTATCCAGTATGATTCCTTTTCCTTCCTGGTTTCGGAACTCCAGCTGTGGTTGTTGGCAATAGCGATAAGTATTATATCACTGAAAGTGTGGCCAGGGGAGGAGAAGTGTTCTGCGACCGGGCTTCTGTACAGCTTTTTTGTCATCCAATCAGATCTATGAAGGTTTATCCTTATGTGTAGCTTTTCAGTTTCTCCCACGTACTGAAGGCCACAGATCTTACATGTGATGAGATAAATCACATTCTCTGTTTTGCACGTTTTGTGTGGACCATGTATGTTTAGTTTTTCTTTAGTCACTGTGCTAGTGAATGTCTTGGTCTCTATCATATGTTGACAGGTTTTGCATCTTTTATCGCCACAGGGTCCAGATTGACTAGGTTGGTTTTGACTAGCGATTGTTGTTAGCTTGGCCCTGACTAGGATGTCCTTTAGGTTTTTTGGTCTCCGGTAAGCTACTACAGGTTTGTTCGGAAGTATTAGGTTTAGTATGTCTGACGATTGCACGGTTGGCCAGTGGTTTGCGATGATTTTACCTACTTTGGGATTGTCTGGGTGATAGGTCAGAATAAATGGTATCCTATCAACCTTTTCTTTCTGTCCATATCTGAGTAGGTCATCACGGTTTGTTTGTTTGGCCCTTTGGATTGCCTCCGCAATCAGGTCTTTGTCGTAGCCTCGGTAAATTAAATGTTTAGCCAGCTCTTCAGACCTTTCTATGAATCTTTCATCGTCGGAGCAAATTCTGCGTATCCTCAGTGCCTGGCTATATGGAATGTTCTTAATGCAGTGTTTTGGATGACAGCTGGTTGGGAGAAGATACTGGTGTTTGTCGGTTGGTTTCGAGTAGATGTCTGTGTGTAATTTGTTTTCCACCAGTCTGGTTGTTGTGTCCAGGAAAACATGGTTTGAGTTGGAAATTTCTGCCGTGAATTTTATTGAAGGATGGAAGTTGTTTGCCTTTGAAATGAAGTCATCCAGACTTTCTCTTCCATACTGCCACTTCATTTCTATATCATCGATAAAGCGTACCCACTGGTATGGTGTACGCTCAACCGATGCTAAGAGCTTTCCCTCAAGTTTTCCCATGAAAATGTTAGCATACGAAGGGGCCATTTTAGTACCCATTGCAGTTCCATTGATTTGTAGGTAGTTTTCTTCATTAAATTCAAAGTTGTTGAGTTTTAGGACAAGCTCCAGGAGTTGGATTAAGAAGTGTGTGGGTGGATTGTTTACAGTTCTTGTTTCCCATGCTTCGCTGCATGCCTGTAACCCTTCGTTGTGCGGTATGTTGGTGTACAAAGATGTGACGTCTAAGGAAGCAAGTAATGTATCTGGCAGTAATGGTTCACTAGCTTTGCTTTTTATGAGATAATCTGTCGTGTCTTGAAGATATGATGGTAATTTGTGGACATGTGGTCTCATAAAATGATCTAAATATTCTGATATCCTTTCTGTGGGGTGCCCGTTACCTGAGATTATAGGTCTGCCAGGGTTTCCTTGTTTGTGGATTTTGGGTAGAAGATAAAATCTACCTGCTCTTGGGTTTTCTGGGCTTAAGTAGTTTTTGGTTTGCTGGTTTATCCTTCAATTTTTACTATAAGAATAACCGGTATAGAACCAAATATCCGGGATATAATCTGCGTTACATATGTACACAAAGTAAAAATAGATGTCGCTTTGGCTTGTAGACTTTTAGGGAATTATACAACGTTTTCAGTTTCCGCAACTAGTCTATACAAGCTGGTTGTATTTATAGTTTTAGCACATGTGAAGATAGAAATGTAGAGGTTTACAAACGCAACGTTTTTGTGTTTATTTGTTTGTCGTAACTATGTTTTGTATTTGCCTTTGAAAAAGACTCATTGGGAGTCGAAAGCGCTTAGGCTAGTTAGTTACTAGTTTCGTACTGTTCGTCGTCAGTTTATTGCATCTATTTTAATTAATCCCTGACAGACGTGATCCCTTGGTGGATCCAGTACGCTTGAGAGGGTTGTTATTCGCCATATGATTTGTATTCTTTATATTACCTACCTCGTATGGCTCGATCTACCTTTGGTGTGATCTAACACCCTTTTCTGTCTTGTATTTATGTAGTGTTACTGTATCCGTTCCATTGTTTCCTTCTTATATTTAAATTGTTGCCGTATCTCTTAGAATGGAGACGATGTCTCAACAAATACAGAAAACATTCAAAACTTTACGCAATGAAACTAATGCTTTAATTCGCCTAAAGCATCATTGCACTTTCTTGCATCATTTCCTCGAAACAAATACAGTCACTAAAGGTCTTCAAATTCATGTGAAACCGCAAATTATTGGCAAGAGTTCAAACAGATTCAACAAAAGATGGAATAAAATAACTCACGACGCTTCCATGAAACTCACAGCCCTACTTAGTAAAAACGTAAATCATCAATATCTAGCCAAATCAGCAACCATTGAAGAACTAAAACATCAGCTCAATTCCGTCTCAACAGAAGAACAATTGAAAACGTTTTACTCCAAATTAAATAAAGATGAAAAAAGACTCTCTTCGAAACTATACAAAGTCAGAGAGAGAAAATTTAGAAGTCATGATCTACAACCAATGGACTGTTGTGAAGAAACTTCAATTGACGAAATTTCTTCCAAAAACAACCGTAAGAAGAAAAATCGCCGCAAAAGGAAGAATCGCAAGCACTCTGTAACAAACACTAATGCAACTGTTACTAACACAGTAGTCAACATCTCCAATTTAGAACTTACTGATGCAGAAATAAAACTTTTATCGAAAGGTTTGAGTTTCTGTCCCCGTCCTAAAACATACGACAGAGGGAAGCTTAAGAATGACACCGAAGAATTCATCCGCCGACTAAGACTCAAAGCCCATTTTGCCTTGCAACCACCAAGCAAATCAAAGGAAAATATAAGCTGCGACCAACCCACATTTAGAAAGAAAAGTAACTGGACCCCACCAAAAAGTTCAATTCCGAATCTGGAAGCCTTTATCAACTCGGTTGAAAACGATATTTCCAGACATATCAACCATACTAACAAATATTCTAATTTGACAAAAGAAGAAACAGATGCCCTGCACTCACTGAAAAGCAGAACAGACATAATAATTAAGCCTGCAGATAAGGGTTCCGCTGTTGTCGTTATGAATAGGGAAGACTACATTAGTGAAGCAAGTAGACAACTAAGTGACGCTAGGTTCTACCAAAAACTGGACCATGATCCAACGCTGGAATATGCAAAAATCATCACTAATGTTATTGACGAGGCGTACCAAAGCGGACACATAGACCAGCAAACCAAAAACTACTTAAGCCCAGAAAACCCAAGAGCAGGTAGATTTTATCTTCTACCCAAAATCCACAAACAAGGAAACCCTGGCAGACCTATAATCTCAGGTAACGGGCACCCCACAGAAAGGATATCAGAATATTTAGATCATTTTATGAGACCACATGTCCACAAATTACCATCATATCTTCAAGACACGACAGATTATCTCATAAAAAGCAAAGCTAGTGAACCATTACTGCCAGATACATTACTTGCTTCCTTAGACGTCACATCTTTGTACACCAACATACCGCACAACGAAGGGTTACAGGCATGCAGCGAAGCATGGGAAACAAGAACTGTAAACAATCCACCCACACACTTCTTAATCCAACTCCTGGAGCTTGTCCTAAAACTCAACAACTTTGAATTTAATGAAGAAAACTACCTACAAATCAATGGAACTGCAATGGGTACTAAAATGGCCCCTTCGTATGCTAACATTTTCATGGGAAAACTTGAGGGAAAGCTCTTAGCATCGGTTGAGCGTACACCATACCAGTGGGTACGCTTTATCGATGATATAGAAATGAAGTGGCAGTATGGAAGAGAAAGTCTGGATGACTTCATTTCAAAGGCAAACAACTTCCATCCTTCAATAAAATTCACGGCAGAAATTTCCAACTCAAACCATGTTTTCCTGGACACAACAACCAGACTGGTGGAAAACAAATTACACACAGACATCTACTCGAAACCAACCGACAAACACCAGTATCTTCTCCCAACCAGCTGTCATCCAAAACACTGCATTAAGAACATTCCATATAGCCAGGCACTGAGGATACGCAGAATTTGCTCCGACGATGAAAGATTCATAGAAAGGTCTGAAGAGCTGGCTAAACATTTAATTTACCGAGGCTACGACAAAGACCTGATTGCGGAGGCAATCCAAAGGGCCAAACAAACAAACCGTGATGACCTACTCAGATATGGACAGAAAGAAAAGGTTGATAGGATACCATTTATTCTGACCTATCACCCAGACAATCCCAAAGTAGGTAAAATCATCGCAAACCACTGGCCAACCGTGCAATCGTCAGACATACTAAACCTAATACTTCCGAACAAACCTGTA
The DNA here is from genome assembly GCA_016746295.1 of Potamilus streckersoni. Lineage (NCBI taxonomy): Eukaryota > Metazoa > Mollusca > Bivalvia > Unionida > Unionidae > Potamilus > Potamilus streckersoni. The sequence goes on from JAEAOA010002144.1 coordinate 1,036,859, forward strand.
GTAGCTTACCGGAGACCAAAAAACCTAAAGGACATCCTAGTCAGGGCCAAGCTAACAACAATCGCTAGTCAAAACCAACCTAGTCAATCTGGACCCTGTGGCGATAAAAGATGCAAAACCTGTCAACATATGATAGAGACCAAGACATTCACTAGCACAGTGACTAAAGAAAAACTAAACATACATGGTCCACACAAAACGTGCAAAACAGAGAATGTGATTTATCTCATCACATGTAAGATCTGTGGCCTTCAGTACGTGGGAGAAACTGAAAAGCTACACATAAGGATAAACCTTCATAGATCTGATTGGATGACAAAAAAGCTGTACAGAAGCCCGGTCGCAGAACACTTCTCCTCCCCTGGCCACACTTTCAGTGATATAATACTTATCGCTATTGCCAACAACCACAGCTGGAGTTCCGAAACCAGGAAGGAAAAGGAATCATACTGGATACGCCGCCTTAGAACATTGAAACCAAGCGGTCTAAACCAAGAAGACTAGAAAATGAAAACTATGCACTAGTAGAATTTAACATTTTCTAAATCTTCTTATCCTTCAATTTTTACTATAAGAATAACCGGTATAGAACCAAATATCCGGGATATAATCTGCGTTACATATGTACACAAAGTAAAAATAGATGTCGCTTTGGCTTGTAGACTTTTAGGGAATTATACAACGTTTTCAGTTTCCGCAACTAGTCTATACAAGCTGGTTGTATTTATAGTTTTAGCACATGTGAAGATAGAAATGTAGAGGTTTACAAACGCAACGTTTTTGTGTTTATTTGTTTGTCGTAACTATGTTTTGTATTTGCCTTTGAAAAAGACTCATTGGGAGTCGAAAGCGCTTAGGCTAGTTAGTTACTAGTTTCGTACTGTTCGTCGTCAGTTTATTGCATCTATATATATATATATATATATATATATATATATATATATATATATATATATATATATATATATATATATATATATATAGGTCCTTTCAAGTACGTTGGCTCCAGCAAATAATCGCGTGTGTTAGGGAATGATTAAGATAAATGAAATGCAATAAACTGACAACTAACCTAAGTGCTTTCGACTCTAAATGGGTCATTTTTAAAGGCAAGCACACAACAGAGACAAGATGAACAATAATCACAAAAAGCGCTTAGGTTACAATATTTTACATATCTATTTCTAGAGGAATACAACATTGATAATTTTGAAGTTTCGACATGATTCAACTTGAATGATGATGTTGAACACTAGTTCATTAATAACCGACAAATGGATCATTTATATCGCCATGTTTTATATGAAAACTGGCATAACCGTAAATTATATCCGGATATATTTCATTGCTTCAATAGTAATTTTAAGTGAATGACTGACTAATGAGTAAAATGATAAAATTGTGTAAATAAAAATGTAGAGATACTCACCAAACACAGCAGAATGTGTTAACCCTGGATCTTAAAGAAGAATGTTCGATAAGCTAAGCATTATTTTAAATATGGTTAAATATTAATATCATACATGTTAGAAATATCATTAATTCATTCTTAACAGAGATTCGAACCAGGGTCCGAAGCTAAGGCACCCATATATTATTTGGATTTTTTGGGTTGTTATTCAGGCTATGTGTACTCGTATCCTTAGTTTTAAGAATTCTCAAAGAAAACTTGTTTGTCCCATTTGCAATGATTTTTAAGGAGGTGTTTCTTAGTATAAACACATACTGTATATGTACTTAGCATTTATACAGTTGGTATACACATGTATCTAGTATGTGAACAATTAGTACGTACTTGTTCTTAGCATGTACACAGCTAGTACGCACATGTCATTAAAATAACATTTTCAATATCGGTTTCTACTTTGTAGGAAGAACAGGACCTTCAAGCCATCAAGCCGAAGTTTTAATAACTTAGCCTACGATGATACAGATGAAGTGATATTAACTTCGGGTCGTTCATATAGACAGATACATAAGATATAAGAAGGGATAGTGGCATAAAATTATGTTTCGTGTTATTATTTATCTTGAATTTGATTTCGAAATTGCTAAGTAATCTTTGAGTTTAAAAGTATGTTGTAACCAATATAAACTGTTCCAATAATTTCGTCCAGGAAAAGGGAATGTCCATCTGGTTTTAATGGCATAAGTAACATGTTTTATCTATAAAAAATCAAAACCCAAACCAACTGGAGATTTTTTTATCATATAATTAATTTATGTTTCAGAAATGTTGTCCATACAATGAGATATAAAAGTTGTGTCCTAAACATTGAAATATATTACAATCAAATGAACAAATCAGTTTACCGCTCCGGTGGCCTAGTGGTTAGAGCGTCCGCCTCGGATGCGCGAGGTCGTGGGTTCTATTCCCGGTCGAGTCATACCAAAGACTTACAAAAATGGTACTAACAGCTGCATCGCTTGGCGCTCAGCATTAAGAAGTTAGTGTTTAGGACTGGTCGGCTTGGTCTCAGGATAATGTGACTGGATGGGACATCATGCTACATGATTCTCAAGTGTTATGCATCACTATAAACTGCCAAAATGCATACATCGTAGCGATATAACTGAAAAATTGTTAAAGCTACGTCAACAATCATAATCATATCACATCACAAATCAATTGAATATAGTTTGAGGCGCATGTGCAGAGAAAGACAGTACAGGTGATGGATCTGAATAAACTTACTTTCCGTAAGACGTACTTCTAAATTTTAATATGAATTAGTTATATTCACTCAATGGTTAGTCTGATCATGATGTATAATTCTAGTCCTGGCTGCGCTAAGAATCGTTGTGGTTGCAACGAAATAGGGTCTGAAATGAAACTAGTCGTTCGCTGGTGTTTCACTGTAGCAAAGGGATCAACCGGTTGTGTGTGTGTGTGTTTGTGTGTGTGTGTGTATGTGTGTGTAATTTGGATTTTTAACGTAGCTTTAACAATTTTTCAGTCATCTCGCTTCGATGTCTGCAGTGTGACAGTTTATAGTGATGTCAAGCATTGGGGGCATCATGTCACAGACATGTATCACGATTTCCCACCCAGTCACATTATCCTGACCCCAGGCCCACAAGTCTTAATGCTAACCTCTTAATGCTAAACGCCAAGCGAGGCAGCTGTCAGTACCAGTTTGGTAAGTCTTTGGTATGACTGCCGGGATCAAACCCACGACCTCCCGAATCTGAGACGGAGCTCTAACCACTAGGCCACTGGAGGGGTGAGCCTATTTAGTACGTGCAAACGTATGTCGTGACAATGAAGTAAGTCGAGGATTTACAGTCCGTCCTGAATGACACGAGGGAGTACTCTTATCCAAGTGCTCACTGTTCTCCCCAAATGTTCTGGCAAACGTTTGTGATTTCACAAGGGAGCAGTCTGATTTAAGAGTTTACAGTGGTTCCAGAGTGGTCTGGTAAAGGTTTGCCGTTGTACGAGGGAGTAGTTAGTGCCAATGGTTCACAACCTCTCCCGTCTGGTCTGGCAAACATTTCCTGAAGCACGAGCTGGGCAGTCTTAGCTTTGTACTCCTGCAAGAGGCAGTCTTTGCCGAGGATTCAAAATCATGCAATCTCGCAAATGTGTGCATGCAGGTATGAGCAATATTGTTACATGATCAGTTGTCTAGTATACAAATTATGTAACAGATGATTACGAAACATGATTTTTAAACATAAAAAGTACTACTACAGTATACTCTTCACATAGCCCAAATATTTCTGTAGTGGCCTAACGACAGCACGAAAATCGCCAAACTAAACTAAATATTTTAACACGAGAATATTATAAAAGGATGGTCTCTTCTAGATAATTGAGAAATTTGCAAATGTTCAATCCTGTTTTAATCGGATTCACCTTCGGCAAAGATCAGCCACTGACCTATAACGGAATTGTCATAAATGTTTGAAGGAAAACTGTAAAGTTTGTGTATTGAAAAAAGAAGGATTTTAAATTTAAAAAAATAGCGGTGTAAGTGTTTCTTGAAGCAGTATAATAAAGGGGTTTTACTGGCCGTGCTTCACACACATTGCTTTAAACATGGTCACTTGAAAACAATTGAGAACATTGAAATTTGAGAAATGCGTTTGGTAATTCAACGCAATTGATTTTTGTACTATTTTGAAAAGACCGAGGAGTAGTGCCGTCTTAAAAACATTGTAGGCTCTGGGCAAAGCAATGCACTGGGGCACATACTGACCCTACAATTCATTAACAATATAGGCAGCAAGATGCCCCTATAAGCGTGATGCCCTAGGCAACTGCCCAGTGTGCCCATGCCTTAAGACGGCACTGCAGAGGAGTATAGATGACTAGAATTTAATTTGTTTTGTTTATAGGTATCTTAGTAGCTTTCACATTTTTCTTCATTTATCAGAAATGGATTTCTTTTTTTCGTTTTGCTTTGCAAGGTCAACTGTGTTTATTTTGCTCAAAGTTTAATTCATTAGTAAAATTTCAAATAAATATTAATATAATACAATTTTCGTTTTGCTTTTTATAGTAAGTTTAACACGTTATTTATAGTATTATGTCGATGAATTCTAAAGGACGCACCGATGCAACAAATCCAGGCTGAAGGAGCGCAACGCTCTGGCAGTTGAGATACCCTTACTAACTATAAATAACTGAATAAACAATTATATTTGTGTTTTACAGAAGCATTCAAATTTATTCAAAACAGTTTGTAAAAATTATTGATGATATCCATAGGTTTTGCTTTGCAAAGTCTGACGCTATTCATTTTAGTGTGTCGTTTTGGTTTGCAAGGTCTTGTCCTTTTTATTGCCTTTAGATGTTATGCATGGAAAACTAACCTTTGGCAAGGCTCTACAATTCATTTGTTTGCTTCTAATTTTTAAATTCAAACGTTTAACTTTTTGTTTCCCCCTTACGACTTTGATAATGATGTTTGTAAAATATAGTTTAATGCATTATAAACTGTTATTGATGATTAAATTATTGTTTTGCTTCAAAAGGCGGTGTATACCATCGTTATCTAGATGGGTGTTTCCTTCTTCAAGCCCATATTATTATTTTTGCTTGATTCCTTACAGAAGATTTCATTTCAGCATTTGTTTCGCAACAATCTTCCATCATTCTTTTATCTCTAAAACGAATCTAGACAGGCATATGATAAAGAACTTGAATCGAGTTGCCCTCGATAAATTATGATTCTAAACTAAATCAGCAAAGAGCCTATTTGTTCTAAAATCCGTACATGTATCTAGGTCAATTAATACAAAATGACCTATTTGCAGGACAGTGAACTTCAGCCACTAGTCACTTGACTCTGTAAATGTGTTGCAATGAATGTGTATCTTGATTACTAGGTAAATTGCCCGTCCTAGAACGGGAATAAAGAAAAAGTAAAATGAAAATTTAAAAATGATTTGGGTGAATGAGTTTAAAGGATGTTTGAAAATAAAAATACCTAAAAGTATTTTAAAAATTTGAACATAAAAATACCTAAAAGTATTTTTAAAAAATTGAGAATTCACCGCGAGTTTAGAACTCGCGACCTATTTTGCGGCAGTCAGGATAAACAGAAAGAATGTGTGTGTGTTTATATATAAGATGGTGAAATGTTTCAGTGATGACTAAAATCGGAAAATATTGGATACTTTGTGTGAGCTAGCTCACAGTAGCCCATGAATCAGGATAAAGATCACGTGTGAGGCATTCTGTATTGGTTCCACATTTGAACATATATTAAGGTGCGAATTAATAATCAGTGTATCCGAATATTGGACCTATTAAAACGGTGAACGCGTTTGTCGAAGCAAAAATGAAGAGTGTGGCTGAAGTTTCGGAAGGTTTTGTGTAAAGTTCCGGGAAAAAAGTTTATACACAGCAAACATGCATGAGAGTTATTCACACATACCTAATAATTAATTTAATTTGGTACCAGTAGTCAATTTTCACACAGATACGTTGTTGGGTTGGGGGTGTGTGTGTTTAAACATCAAAATGTCTGTACTAAAAAAGCACGTGAAATGCTGACGTTTGAGCACAGTTGACATCAGAAATGAGTACACATTAAACAAGTTGACCGCTGTCAGACCAAATCTATGGGCACTTAACGTTACAAGGTGCGTAAATCATTTCCGCTATTTGTAATATAAGACAATAATGATGAAGTTATTACCATAAAATAGTGCCTTACAATTTAATATGAACGAAACTTGTCACAAAGAAAACAAACATATTCTGCACATGTTCACTTTGCTTGCGATGTTATTTCTTCTTGTATAAGTTATTGATGATGAACTGGGCAGGCAGAGTGAACAAAGAGAAAAATTCTAGAGGTGAAAGCAGACGTAATCTCAAACTACAGGCAAACTCATCGTAATTCTAGATGTGAAAGCATACAGACTCTCATACTACAGCCAAACTCATCGTAATTCTAGATGTGAAAGCATACAGATTTGCATACTACAGCCAAACTCATCGTAATTCTTGATGTGAAAGCATACAGATTCTAATTTTACAGCCAAACTCATCGTAATTCTATATGTGAGAGCATACAGACTCTCCTACTACAGCCAAACTCATCGTAATTCTATATGTGAAAGCATACAGACTCTCATTTTAGAGCCAAACTCATCGTAATTCTATATGTGAAAGCATACAGACTCTCCTACTACAGCCAAACTCATCGTAATTCTAGATGTGAAAGAATACAGATCTCATACTGCAGCCAAACTCATCGTAATTCTAGATGTGAAAGCATACAGATTCGCATACTACAGCCAAACTCATCGTAATTCTATATGTGAAGGCATACAGATTCGCATACTACAGCCAAACTCATCGTAATTGTATATGTGAAAGCATACAGACTCTCCTACTACAGCCAAAATCATCTTAATTCTAGATGTGAAAAAATACAGATCTCATACTACAGCCAAACTCATCGTAATTCTAGATGTGATGGCATACAGATTCTCATACTACAGCCAAACTCATCGTAATTCTAGATGTGAAGGTATACAGACTCTCATACTACAGCCAAACTTATCGTAATTCTATATGTGAAAGAATACAGGCTCTCATACTACAGCCAAACTCATTGTTATTCTATATGTGAAAGCATACAGATTCTCAAACTACAGCCAAACTCATCGTTATTCTAGATGTGAAAGCATACAGATTTTCGAACTACAGCCAAACTCATCGTTATTCTAGATGTGAAGGCATACAGGGTCTCATACTACAGCCAAACTCATCGTAATTCTATATGTGAAAGAATACAGGCTCTCATACTACAGCCAAACTCATCGTAATTCTAGATGTGAAGGCATACAGATTCTCATACTACAATCAAACTCATCGTAATTCTAGATGTGAAGGCATACTGACTCTCATACTACAACTAAACTCATCGTAATTCTCGATATGAAAGCATACAGATTCTCATACTACAGCCAAACTCATCGTTATTCTAGATGTGAAGGCATACAGATTCGCATACTACAGCCAAACTCATCGTTATTCTAGATGTGAAAACACAGATTCTCATACTACAGCCAAACTCATCAAAGTTCTACCTGTGGCAATGTCCGAAAAGTCGAGCCAATTCAAATGTGGCCAAACCGGCATCGTCGATTCTTATCAGCTAGACGCGTGCCTGCCTAAATATAGCTTATCATGCGTCCTCGTTTTATATTTTCTTATTGCATAGTCCAGCCTATCTAAGTTTAGTTTCTCTTGCGTCATCGTTAGATAATATTCAAACCTATTTAAGTGTAGTTTACCCTGCGTTATTTACCGATAATGTTTTCTTACTACGTAGTCGTGCCTATCTAAGTGTTGTTTACCCTGCGTCATTTACCGATGTTTTCTTACTACGTAGTCGAGCCTAAGTTTGATTAATCTTGCCCCATTGTCCGATAATGTGTTCATATTTATCCACTATCATTGTCGAATAAAGATTACTTACTACATAGTCGTGTGTACCTCGCTGTAGAGTATTCCGAGTCATGGTGTGAATTTTTGTACCACATACTCGCGTGTATCTCGGTGTAATATATCCTGCATCATTGTCTGATTATCTTTTTTACACCATATTTGAATTTAGTCTTGTCTCACACAATTAATTGTTAGGAATCAACACACTAGACTTAAAAACAATATTAAGTTTGTCCCTTTTGGTTAAAGTATCGCCTTCGAACATTAAAATGACACTTTTATAAGTATCAATTAATTCCGTAGCTATGTATATTGGTATAATTAAAACTGCGTCTCAAAATTCATGTGGATAAGAATGAAGGTGACATAAATATCGATCATTCAATTCATCTAATACATATATCCCTTACTGATGTTATCAAAGCCACTTATGATTTAATGTAACCGATTTTTTTATAGTCAGTGATTCTGTATATGAAAGAAAAAAAAATCTATCATAAAATAGATTTATCTGGATTTTACGGCGCACCAGCACTGTAAGTCTACCATAAAAAAAAAAACAATAACGTCTGTTGATATGTACAGTCATCAAGAACTAAAATGTAATCAAGTACTCAAATGTGCAGACATCAAGTGCTAAGTAATTTCAACAAGTTCAACGGTTCATGTTGAGCAGTTCACTAATTGAATCTTTCATAGTAGTAGGAGAAAGTAAGAATCCGAGCTCAACAACCCCCTCCAGACCTCCAAACAAATACAAAATACCTAGGTAACGTAATAGAAAACCTATTGCAATCAATAATTGCGTTAAGAATCCGAGCTCAACAAATACAAAATACCTAGGTAACGTAATAGAACACCTGTTGCAATCAATAATTGCGTTAAGAATCCGAGCTCAACAACCCCTCTAGACCTCCAAACAAATACAATAGAACACCTGTTGCAAAATACCTAGGTAACAGGTAAAATTTAATTACGTGATCTTCCAGAATAAGCAAAATGATGTGTCAGACTCAATTTTCCAAATCATTACGATTTAGCAGAGCGTGGCGATTGTGGACTAAATTACGCATTAGAATTCCAGTAAGGTAAGTGGTATTATATAAAATTTTATGTTATATCATACTTCTTTTGATAATCTTTCTCATATTTGCTGATCCTCATGGGAAGAATATCTGTTAACATGTTGTCAATAATACGAAATTCACGTATTAAATCGTCCATACTATATTTTACTCCTCGTAGGTAAGATCTTATTTGATCAAGTAGTTTTTTGTAAGTTATAATTGATGTTAAGCAGCCGTGCTTTTTTATCGAAATTTTAGGTTCAACTTTTTTACAAGCTGCTGTAAGAGAAACACCAACACCGGATATGATTAACAAAAACGGGTTTAATGATATACCACTTGAAATTATGCCAGAACTAGTCATTAACAAGGGTAGATATGATATTACTCGAAGTATTTTGTTATAATATTTGTAGCATTTTTTAACGCACCAAAGTTTTTTATGATAATATTTGTAGTATTGTATTAGTGCGTCAACATCCTGTCCTGGAATATCTTTTGAAATATGATTGAAATCAACTATACTTTTTTTCATTATAATATTTGTTCACATAATCTCAGGCTTGATTAAGTAACTAGTTGAGGTGTTTCAGCCACAAATTCCAGACAATACCAATATGACGCAGCAGTTAATTTTTTGTCATCAGCTATTAGCATAAAAGTTTCTTCAACATCTTTGTTTAACACAATAGACACGGTTCCAGAGAAATTATCAGTCGAGTGACGCCATGGAAATAATGTAAATATATTAAACTTTGCACTGCTCAACACGGACAATCTATACACACCAGTGACCTCTGCAGTATGTTTGAGAGTGTTATTTTGCGGCGACCAAGTAGACATTCCAGAAGCAACAGTATAAACAATATTTTTAATCTGCTTGTGAGGAATTTTAATCATACTTGTTTTCTCAACAATACTAGGAATTCCACTAATAATATCGTTGAGTTTTGTGTTAATATTATCGAGTGTAATATCAACAGACGGCGGACTTCCAAAAAATTCGTTATTGGTTTTGTTTATGTTTCTGCGAAAATTTAAAAACGTGGTGATGTGATTAGTAAAATCAGTTTTGAACTTGGTGATTTCATTGTTGATATCATCAACATATTTCTTTGTTACAGCATCAAAATCAGATTCTGGTGTTCTAAGATTATTGATGCCATTATTGTTCATGTTGAGAAATGCACGCATTATACCGCCATGCGCCGACACGTACTTTGATTCCTGATCATCAACATATTTCTTAGTAGCAGCGTCATTATCCTCAGTTGGGTTTCCAAGGTATGTGATCTTGTTCTGGTTCATAGCAATGTTTCCCGTAAATAAATCACCTGCTTTTCTAACATAATCGTTAACTGACCTACCCGAATCTTCTATCTTACCTTGATTGTTAAAAGTAACAATATTATTAGCAACTGCAGTAGGATTTCGTACTAGTACATCTGATAGTTGTACATTACTCGTCTTTAATCGTCCTTGTTTGTCCTGGAAAACTACAACTTCATTTGGATCTACACTTGCAACGTTTAACAAATTGTTGATTTCATTTTTGAGCTTATCAAGAGTTGCATACTTGGATAAGTCACCCTGGTAACCTTCTGTTAATAAATCTACTGCTAATGTTCCAAATTTTGTATAGTAGCTCATTATACATACCGTTCTACACAAAATTGTTGGATTAATATAACATAAAATTATACGATGGCGAAGATAATAAACTTTGACACCGAGCGATTGGTGAAGCATAAACATAACAATGAACTTCCAGACTGTCATTATCTTATTGTTGGGCGAACTGGATCTGGTAAAACAAATTTGTTATTAAATCTTTTACTCAATAATAACTTTAACTATGATAAGGTGTATATTTACACCATCAACCCCCAACAAGACAAATACAAATTATTAAACGAGTATAATGATAAACTTCGTGATGAACTTGGCATTGGTGATGATATATTTTTGATAAAACAACCAGAAGAACTCGTTCCAGTGAATGAACTCGATTCGTCAGAGCAGAAGATAATCGTCTTTGATGATATTCCGCTAAACAATGAGGAAATGAACAAGATTAGATCATATTTTTCACTATCACGTAATAAAAGATGTAATTCTGTTTATCTTGCCCAAGGTTTTTATAATGTTGATAGGTTTATTAGGCGAAATACGGGTTGTTTCATATTATTTCCCGGACTAGATAATGTGGATGTGAGAAATATTGCAAACGAACAATGTGGTGATGTTACAAAAGATAAATTTATCGAATTATATCATCGAGCAACTAAAGATAGATATAGTTTCTTTTTATTTGACAAGCTAGCGCGTGATCCAACCAAGATGTTTCGTTGTTGTCTTGAGACGTTTCTATGATATAATTTTGTAAAGCGTATAAAAATAATGGACAAACATCAACAGAAAATCGAATTACTAAAAAAGTTTCTCGAAACTCGTGCGGCTTTTAAGAAAAAGGTGGAAGAAGCTCGACGTGGACAAGTTCAAGCAGAAGAAGAAAGAACCAAATTTTTCAAACCTGTTACTGAGGCGATGCTTGGCAAGCAGCCAGAAATACAAACATCATCTCCAGAAGAACTAGCAAAAATGAAAGAAAAGGGTTTGTTTGGTTTACTTGGAGAAAGATCAAAAGAAGAAACTGTAAAAATTGTAAACGAACTTGTAAGAAACATTGCTGATCCTGCTGCACGACAAGCTGAGTTTGACAGGCTAATGAACAATCCTCTTGAACTTCAACACGCAATAACAAGATTGACGGTTAATCCAGATGAGATAAGAAGTATGATGGAAAAATTGTCAGAACAAACTGAGGAATTAGCTGAGAAACAAAAAACGTTACAAGAAAGTATGATAAAAATAATGCCTCTTGAGGATACTATCATATTTTACAGAAGACAAGCTAGGTCTAAAATAGAATATGTTGAGTATGAAGAGTTTATGGAAAATAATAATATCACTAATATTAATAGTATTCGAGATTGGTCAAAAGAAAACTATGATAATTTGATGGAAAAATTAAGAGAAATTATAAAAAATGGTTTACATGCTGATGAAGAAATTAAAGATCAAAAAGATGAAGAAAATATTCCAACATTACTCAATTATATTAGAGATGGAATTATGGCTGAAATTTTACTAAAAACATCAATACAATATCGAAATAAACAAGGAGGTTGTAGTAAAGGATGGGATTTTAAAAGACTACTCAAACAATATGAAAACATGCGAGATAAAAAATTACCAGAGGAAAAGACTGGATCTGGAGTTAAAGTTTTTACATCAAACGCAGACATAGTCGATCGGCTAATGCTGTTGATATCCTCTAAAGAAGCTGGTAATGAAAGTGTAGAGATTGATAACGAAATTATTGATATACTTGATCATCTAAGATCGAGTGGATTACTAACATCATCCGAGTACGAAATTTTACACCGCGATCTTATCTAAAATATTAGTATAATGCAAACAACATTATTGCTTGATTCATCACAAATAACAGGAAACAGCGCGAATTTTACAGTAAATTACAACCCACCAATAGAACTAGATCCTGCAAAACAGTATGAGATTGGATTAATTTCTTGTACTTGTTGGAACGCCATGCCGAATATTAGAACTGGGATTAATGATGAAATTTTAATCGTTAATGTTAAACAATCTCCAACATCACAAAAAGAGTTTATTGATATACAATACAAACTACAGATTCCACAAGGAGCTTATAACATTACTGATCTAAACAGAACAATAAAAGAGCTTCTAACAAAAGCTGGTGGGAATGCTGATAATTTCGAATTAGCGGCGAATTATAACACCTTACGAGCTAGGATAACAGTGAAAAGAAATATGAAAGTCCTCTTTGAAGAAAGAAGTTTTGGAAAGATGTTAGGTTTTACTAGAGTTTTATACTATACCACCGGTGAAGATAAATCTTTGACATTTGATGGAGAACTACCAGTAGATATCACAGAAATAAATACAATACTCATCAATTGCTCTATCGCATCTGGATCTTATACGTCAAAAGGCAACCGCGGGCAAACGATCTACAGTTTCTCACCAGAAGTCCCACCGGGTTCTCTCATGCAAATCACTCCGCGACAGATTATCTACTATCCAATAACACCTGAGAATCAAATTACAAGCATTACAATGCAACTCACAGACCAATCTGGACGACAAATAGACGTGAACAACGAGATAGTCACGTATTACTTACACCTACGCACTGCTTAGGCATGTGATTTTGTGTACATAATTTTATAAAATGAGACGAAGAAAAGTTTATCGAAGAAAAATTGTAGGTGGATTTTTTGGAAATATATTTACAACAATTGCAGAGAATATTCCAGGAATCGCGCGTAAAGTAGCGCCCATTGCACTTGACGCTGGTAAAGCTTTCGCTACAGGGGCGGCATCTTCAGCAGGCACTGCAGTAGGGCAAAAGATTGCTGATAAGATTAAAGGACCTTCAACAACACCTACGGTGTCGGAAATAAAACGAGTAATATCAGATATTGCGCCAACAGAAGAAACAAAACGAGCTATGATAGCTACAACAAAAAAATTATTGTCGCCGAGTGGTGAAGAAATAGTACGTAAACTTGTAAAGAAAACAGCGCCGATGACCCCTGCTGCCTTTTAATTTTGTGTAACGATTATAAAATAAATGTCAGCTAAAAACTATATCGACTTTGCAGAAGAAATTGATACTGACGATGCTGTAACAGAATTAGAGTATGTCGAGTATCTCGATGAGAACTCGAACGAACCGAATAAAACTGGGGTTAGAACTTTTAACACAAGAGACGAGGACGTGTTTCTACTACCCCATAAGGCAATGTTAGAAGTGCGTGGCCGAATATTAGATGCAGCAGGTGCTGATATTGCAGCTAATGTAGAAATCGCTCTCGTCAATAATGGTTGGAGTTTGTTTAAGAGTGCACGATACCAACTGGCCAATCAAACCGTAGAAGATATTTCGATGCACTTACCCATAGCGAGTACAATACTAAACATCGTTTCGTTTAGCGATGACTATTCCAGATCAATAGCCACAAATATGATGTGGTTCAAAGATACTGGACTAGGGACAACTGTGTCGAGCGAGTTTATTTCAAGAGGTGCTTTTGCACACGGAGCTGATGCCGCTGCAGATGCTATAATTGTAAGAGATTTTCTTATTGCTAATGCTAACAATTTTGGTATAGCCGCACCAGGTGCAGCTGCTGATGCAAACGCCACAAGAGTTTCACTTATTGCCGCTTGTCGTAATCTTGGTATAACTCCACCAGCGGCAGGCGCAGATGGTGTTGCAATGTTAAATTTAATAAACGGTGTTATTAGTGCACGTAACATAAGATATAACGAGGGATTTACCAAACGAAAAGCGTTTGCCGCAGAATCTCGCCAAATAACGATGATGCTTCCGTTAAGTACAATCTTTGGATTTTGCCGTGATTATAACAAAGTGTTTCGAGGAATAAAACATACGCTTATATTAGATCGAGCTGATCAAAACGATTGTATAATACACGCCGGTGGAGTGGCTGAGGGACAGTTTTCTATTATAAGATTAGCACTGTGGATGCCTCGCGTTGTCCCTTCATTAGCTAAAATGATGGAGCTCGAATCTTTACTAGCCACCTTTACAAAAAAGATACACTTCCAACAGAACAGGATTTATCAAACAGCCATTCCCAACGCGACTGATTACACATGGCGTGTAACGACCACGCCCAGCGAACAACTACCGCGACACTTGTTCGTCGTATTTCAACGACAAGCACGTCGTAACAATCAGGAAATAAACAACTCCATATTCGATAACCCAGACGTTAGACGAATATTTGTGAGAGTAAATTCCAAACAGTATCCCGAACGTGCAATCGAATGTAACTTTGCCGAAGACGCCAACAAAAACATCTCTCGGCCGTACATGTATCTTATGGAAGCAATGCAAAAATATCAGAACGCGGACAGTGGATCTCAAATATCAATAGATGAGTTTCGAACGCTCTATCCCATCTTTTACTTCGACGTATCAAAACATTTGGAGCGTGTTGTGGGATCGACTGCAGATATTGAGGTCACGTGGACACTGGGCGCTGTGCCAGGTGAACAGTATAACGTATACGCGCTATTGGTTAGTGATCGATTTCTGACCATCGATTCAATCAAAGGAAGAATGACAGTACAAGTTTAATCTAACAACTTGGATATAACATTATGAAAACCAAATACACAACTCGAGAAATATACCTAACATCTGGTCAAGTTGAAAAATTATCAGCAGCTGTTGCTAAACGCAGCTCTGTTTCTTTGATGATCTCTCCGGAAACTTCAAATAAAATTGCAGTAAAAGTCATGCTAACGCAACAACAAATCAATAAACTCGACAAAGGAAAACCATTTGTGCTGAAATTATCTGTTTCTCAGGTAACTGCAATCTCAAAAGAAGGTGGATTTTTTGGACCAGCGTTATCAATAATAGCTAGCAAAGTTTTACCAGTACTTGGTACACTTGGACTTGCGGCTGCGTCAGGAGCAGTCTCTGGCGCAACAAAGAAAGCAGTCGAAGGTCGTGGTATCAAACAAATCTATCGGCAGTGACATAGTCACTCAGTTTTATGTAATAGTATAAAATAAAATGCCAACGAAAAAGTCGCCGAAAAAAACAAAATCATCGAAAAAAAAGAAAACAACAAAACGCAAACAAACAAAACAAGGAGGAATTATTCCTTTCGCTCCACTTCTAGCGGGACTAGCGGGAAGTCTGCTGCCAAACTTACTAGGAATCGGACGCGGATTAACTCTACCAGGGACCAGACGTTATTGAGCAATTTTGACATCATTGAAAAATTGAAGGACGTTGTTGGATTTCGAGGAGTATTTTCCAAGGATGAACTCGATGACGTACCAACAGGCGGTTCTTGTGTTGTAAATATTGAAAACTTCAATGATGGCTCTGGCACCCACTGGGTTGCTGTCCACGATAACAATTATTTTGATTCGTTCGGACTTCCTCCAAGCGATCTCATAAAAAAATATATTTTTAAAAAATTTGATAAAATAAATTATTCGTCTAATCAACTACAGCCGATTGGAACATCAGCTTGTGGTTATTATTGTATCATGTTTGTCAGACAAATGCACCAGAGTAAAAACTCTGGGAGTAAAAATTTTTAAACTGTCTCAAATGCAAAACTAAAACAGATAACAAGGATGAGATGACGGAAAAAAACGAAAAATAATAGAACGATGTTAAAAAGTATTTGTGCAATCTGTGGTAGAAAGAAAAGTATGTTTTTGAAAAAACAAGTAGGATCTAGCGTTGATAGAGTTATCTTGATCGACGATTAATCTTATGAAACAAAATAAAATAAAATGAGATGCAATTGTGATTGTGACAAAGATCTTTGCATAGAACAAGATAAAATCATTACGTACTGTCAACGTTGTAACAACAGAGAAATAATAGGGTTAGGTATAGATATACATAAACTAATTGGTAAATTACCAAAACCAAAAGGCGGTTGGACCTTGCCAGGTCATCGGTATACAGGGCCTTACAATCCGCTAGACCAACAACTAGATGAAAACGACAATCCATTGCCAGGACAAAAGCCTTATAATCAAGTGGATGCAATAGCAATGCGTCATGATATCTGTTATCGTGATCATGAAAACTCGAAAGCAGATTGTGATAAGGTAATGTTAGACGAATTACATGATATGGAGCCAACAAATCTACGAGAACGTTTTGATAGAAGATTTGTTCAAGGAATGATAGGAGCAAAATATAAACTCGGACTCGGACTCGGAAAAGAATTATACGATGATCTTGCAGTCGAACTACACAGACCTAAAAAAAAAAGTTTCCGAGACGTAAAGTTGTTGCAAACGCTGTAGATGATATCTGGGCAATAGATTTGGTAGATGTATCCAATCTGGCTCAGTTTAACGATAATAAGAAATATTTGTTTAATGTCACAGATGTTTTCAGCAAATACGCTTTCAGTGTGCCAGTTTCAGATAAAACAGGAACATCAATCACTGATGCGCTAAAACAAATAATAACGAGTACCGAAAGAAAACCAAACAAAATCTGGACTGATCACGGAGCCGAGTTTTTTAACAAAAAGTTTGAGCAGTTTCTAGAACAAACTAATATTAAAAAATACGTTACAGGAAACGAAGGCAAAAGCGTTGTTGTCGAGAGATTTAATCGCACGCTAAACGAAAAATTACATAAACATATGACAGCTAAAAACACCAACAGGTACATCGATGACCTTTCTCAAATCGTAGGCGAATATAATAACACAAAACATCGAACCATCAAAATGTCACCCAATGACGCTATCAAAAATCCAATATTAGCAAACGAAAACATGTACCGCAGACATAAATTTAAGGTCGGTGATAAAGTTAGAATCTCTTTGACTAAAAAGATATTTGAAAAAGGATTTACTCCAAACTGGAGCGAAGAAGTATTTGTTGTTGATAAAGTACTCTTAACAGTACCTGTAACGTACGCGTTAAAAGATCTGGCAGGGGAACCTATAGTAGGTAGTTTTTACGAACAAGAACTACAAAAAACTGAACAAGATGTTTTCGTTATCGAAAAAGTGATTAGGAAAAAAGGAGATAAAAGTTTAGTCAAATGGCGTGGGTATAGTGATAAATTTAACAGCTGGATTCCAACCCGGTCGATTTTATCGACTGTGAAATAATGCTATTATAAATTTCCTCATACTTTCGTTTGATAGATTTGCATTTTACTGGTTTACATAATGATATTAGATATTGTCTGCGATCGTCAGAGATCGTCATAAGATTAAAAATCTTGACAAATATGAAATCGAATTTGATATTTTTCTGTCGGTCTGGAATTTTAATGTTTAAAAAAGGTCTGATTAACTGCAAAAATACCTGCTGTTCGGTAACGGTAAAATTAAATTTTATAATTTTTTTAGCAATGTGATACTTGACATTATATTTTCCAGTGGTTGGTCTGCTATAATTATATCTGTTAACGACGGTGACTATTTCACCATCATCAGACTCGTTGTTATATAAAATATCATCTTCGTTATAACCAACAGATTTGTGTATCATATCATTAGAGATTGTGGAGACCTTATCGCTAGCAAGTCGTTTCATCATATCCATATTATAATATACTTTTTATCTAATTTGTTGTTATAAGATGACTGACAAGGTAAAATATCACCAAAAAGTTAATATAATAAACTACCACGAACTAACCGAAGCGGTAAGAAAATGCTTGTCAGGTTATAGTTCATATTCCGTTGAGATTTTTGTAATGCAAGGTGATTCTCATAAAATATAACTAACAGAAGCAGAAAAAAATAAAATTAATGAAAGTGCAGTAACCACGCTAAAATTTGATTGCGATGATATTATAGCATTTGCTCATCATTGTTTGACTAAAACCGAATTACAAAATATTATTAATCATCATATCTAAAAATAATACTAGCATCATATTTGTTTGAAAAAGCTGATTTTGTTGCTCCATCAGCTACAAATTTTACTGCTCTGGGATTTATATATTATAATATTTCGCCGCAGCTGTAATTGATTTGAATTTGATCTCCTCATCCGTTTCAAGGTTTAACGAAATAACAGGTTTTATTGGGCATCTAAAATTAATACCACCACCTCGTCCTTTTCTCACATTTTCCTGTTGGGTCACTAGGTCCAGATTTTCCAATCGATTGTCTGTTTTTACATTATTGATATGATTAATAACCAGACCATTGGGTATAGATCCGTTGAACACCTCGTAAACAAACCTATGACCAGTATAACAAACTCGATCTGTCGATGTTCCTCTAACAGTCACACTGATATATCCCATATTGCTCATATTATTAAGAACTTTTTTAGTTTTTTCTGTTTCTAATAATACCGCGATCGTTAGCCTCGTATAAATCAAAGACCGGATGCGGCTGAAACTCGTCTTGTAAGGATAAATTTTCAATATTATCATCAGTGACTTTACCGTTATAATGATATACTCGTTTCCCCTCTGGAATGTCATCGCAAAATAACATGTAAATAAAATCTTTTCTAAACATCGTAATTCTTTCAGTATTATCTCCCTTTACACTAATCGTATAACCCACTGGCGTTGCTTTACCAACAGATATTCCAGTAATGATATTAATAACCGAACCAAGTGCATTTCCAGCGTACAGGTTGTACTTCGGATAAACATGATATACCTCTTGCTCACGTGCGCTTGTCAGATTTACTGTCATTATATTATAGGTGATATTTTTTATCTCTAATTGTTTTTCTAGCGCATGCGCAGTGTGCGGTAAATTATCAATTAGATATTAGACTATAGTATAGCGATGTTGAAATTGCGTGATATAGCCAAGAAGAGACTTATTGGAGAACCTGTTAAAATAGCGACTGCTTTTGCAGGTTTTGATAATAGTTATCAGTTTGATAATCAAAACGTTTTAGTAAATTTTTCTGAAACAAATCTCTTTCATCTGCTACAGACGACTGTAAAACGTGAGCTTGAAAAACACAAGGGTCTAAGATTGTTAGTGCAATATCACGTTATATTTTCAAAACTACTTGTGACGGAAGAATCTACTAACAAGGAAATTGCAGACCCTTACATCAACGCAAAATCTAGACGTGTTTTACTTGGTAGTGATCTTTTGTCACTATCTAATGAAATACACAAAGAAATTTGGAAAAAAATAGAAGAATTTACCGAATTAGGTTCGGGTTGGAAGTTTGAAATGATCAAGGAAATTTTGTTTCACACGATGAAATATGACGCATTACGCGGTAGTTCGTATATCGACCTGCCACCAAAAATAAAAAATAAACAGTGCTGTATAAACATAAAAAACGTCGATAGCAAATGTTTCCAATGGGCTGTTCTTTCCGCGCTATTTCCAGCAGAAAAAAATGCTGATCGTGTTGAGAAGTATATCAGTCACGTGTCAAGATTAAATTGTGCTGGTATTGACTTTCCAGTGGCAGAAAATCAAATACCAAAGTTTGAAAAGCAAAATAATGTTTCGATTAACGTTTTCGGATTAGATGAAAAAGAAAATGTCTATCCGAGGTATATTTCAGAAAAAGCTTCACAATCGACTATCAATTTACTGTTTTATAAAAATCATTACGTTTGGATCAAAAACTTTAACAGACTAGTTGGAAGACAGTATAATAAAAAATAACAACAAAAAGTTCTTTTGTTATCGCTGCTTGCACGGTTGTAGAGACAATGAAACATTACAAAAGCATTTGCAGTACTGTAGTGACGTACAAAGAATAACAATGCCATCTAAAAAAGATAGCGTATTACAGTTTGTCCATCATAATCACAAACTAAAAATTCCTTTCGTCATATACGTCGATTTCGAATGCTTACTTCAACCTGTACTTGGCGTAGAAAATGATCCTAACCAATCGAGTACAAGAAAAATTCAAAATCATGTTCCATGCGGAGTAGCGTACAAGGTAGTTTGTTGCGCTGATTCGAGGTTATCTAAACCAATCAAATTATATCGAGGTAAAAATCCAGCTGTTTGGCTTCTCAAGCAGTTGATTAACGAAGTTGATAATATTACTTATCGTTTGAAAAGAGTAACTCCAATGTTAAAATTAACACCTCAACAAGAATCTGATCACGAGCAAGCGAAAATTTGTTATATTTGTGAAAAAGCTTTTGATGATAACAAAAAAGTACGTGACCATTGCCATTTGACCGGACAGTATCGTGGAGCGGCTCATGATCAGTGTAATTTAAAATTTCACGCTCCAGATTTTATTCCAGTTATTCTTCACAATTTTCGAGGATATGATAGTCACATCATCGTAGAAGCTTTTGGTGATCCTGATATAAAATCTCGTCTACAACTCGATAGCGTCATCAAATGCATCCCAAATAATTTTGAAAAGTACATGTCTGTTACGCTAGGTAAATTGCGTTTTATTGACAGCCTGCAGTTTATGGCAGCATCGTTAGATGAGCTAGTAAAAGGTTGTAGTAAATTTAATAACCTAAGAGACTGTTTTGGAGATAAATTTAATCTATTAGCTAAAAAAGGAGTTTTTCCATACGAATATCTCGACGATTGGAGTAAATTTGATGAAACATCTTTACCTGGCAAAGACAAATTTTACTCACAACTTAAAAATGAAAATATCACTGATGATGAGTACAGGTATGCACAAGATATTTGGAAAGAGTTTGATTGTGAGACTTTTGGTGATTATCACGATTTGTATTTGAAAACTGACGTGTTATTATTAGCAGATGTTTTTGAAAGTTTTCGAGAAGTGAGCTATAATAATTACGGACTAGATCCTTGCTGGTATTATTCTGCCCCCGGACTGTCATGGGATGCTCTGTTAAAGTTTAGTAAGGTAAGGTTGGAATTACTGACTGATGTTGATATGTTCAATTTTATTGAAAAAGGTATCCGAGGCGGTAGTAGCGTGATAACGAAGAAATATGCTGAAGCAAACAACAAATATTTGAAAGAGTATAATCCTGACCTTCCTTCGAAGTATATAGTTTATCTAGATTGCAATAACTTGTACGGGTATTCGATGGCAGAGTCAATGCCGTTTGGTGGATTTCATTGGATCACGGCTGATCAATTTCTATCAGAGACAGAAAAAAAGATACCCGACGATGTTTCGTATTTCGTTGAAGTTGATCTTGATTATCCAACTTCGCTACACAAATTGCATAACGATTACCCTTTCTGCGCGGAATCGATGGTTATAGAATATAGTTTGTTATCAGAAGAACAACAAGCGTCAGCATTACCAAGACAACATTCTATGGTAAAGAAACTAGTACCAAATTTACTTGATAAACGTAATTATGTTTTGCATTACAAAGCTTTAAAACAAGCAGTCGATGCTGGTCTTGTGTTGAGAAAAGTTCATCGTGTACTAAAATTTAATCAGTCACCGTGGATGAGAGGTTATATTAACTCGAACACTACAAGAAGAGCTGCGGCAAAAACTGATTTTGAGAAAAACTTTTTCAAACTGATGAACAATTCTGTTTTTTGGTAAGACGATGGAGAATATTAGGAAACGCGTAAATATCGAACTAGTCAATGATGTCAATCGCAGAAACAAACTTGTGTCAGACGATGATTTTGTGAGCATGAAAATTTTTAATGAGAATCTTGTCGCGGTACAGCGACGAAAGACAAATCTAAAACTAAACAAGCCGATCTACGTTGGAGCTTCAGTGTTAGATTTATCAAAGTGGCTGATGTACGATTTTCATTATAATTTTGTTAAAAATCAGTGGCCGGCTAGTAGATTATTGTTTACTGATACTGATTCGCTCGTATATGAAATCGAATGCGAGGATATCTATCAGGACATGCATGATAATAGATATCTGTTTGATCTTTCCGATTATCCACGTGACAGTAAATTTCATGACGACACAAATAAAAAGGTTATTGGTAAGTTCAAAGATGAAATGAACTCGAGCGCTATCAAATACTTTATCGGATTACGTAGTAAAATGTATGCCGTATTGTTAGACAATAATAAAATAACAAAAAAAGCAAAAGGTCTGCCTCGTGATTTTGTTAAAAAGTTTATAAAATTTGATGACTACAAGTATGCGCTTGATGGCGGTGTTAGTTTTATAAGAGCTATGTCAATTCGGACAAATCATCATAAGCTCGAAACAGATGTCCTTATCAAACGCGGTTTGAGCAATTTTGATGATAAACGTTATTGCGAAAATGGGGTAGATACATTTGCACTTGGGTATTGTCATGATGATAGAGATATATTTGACATTATCTTTGCAAACTAAAATTTTATCTAAACTTTAAAAATAATGTTTGAAAATTTGACAGTAACAAATAGCTACAGTAGCAAAATCAAATATCTAATGATGGACGGCAAACCATTGACAGTTGAAATTAATAATGAAACATCAGGCATATGCTTTAGTGGTACCCGTGACAAGTTAAAACTTTCGCTCATCAGATCTGATGACAGCGAGTATTTTAATTATCTCGAACAATTGTATCAAAAGTTGCTAGCGGAATTTAAAAACTTTCACTGTCCGATTAGTCAGCAAAAATACACCAAACTTACAATTGATCTTGATCGGTCAAAGGTGTATTTTATCCACAAAAATTACCCTCTTAACAAATCACAAATAAAAGATTTGTTTGAGTCCCGTCGTTATGTGAGCGGTAAAGTAAAGTTTAGCCTCTATCACCATGATAATGAAATATTTTTGATATCTACAGTTGAGACATTAACAGTTGGTAATGAGGTATAATACCACTTACCTTATTGGAATTCTAATGCGTAATTTAGTCCACAATCGCCACGCTCTGCTAAATCGTAATGATTTGGAAAATTGAGTCTGACATATCATTCTGCTTATTCTGGAAGATCACGTAATTAAATTTTACCTGTTACCTAGGTATTTTGCAACAGGTGTTCTATTGTATTTGTTTGGAGGTCTAGAGAGGTTGTTGAGCTCGGATTCTTAACACAATTATTGATTGCAACAGGTGATATATTACGTTACCTAGGTATTTTGTATTTGTTGAGCTCGGATTCTTAACGCAATTATTGATTGCAATAGGTTTTCTATTACGTTACCTAGGTATTTTGTATTTGTTTGGAGGTCTGGAGGGGGTTGTTGAGCTCGGATTCTTACTTTCATCTACTACTATATCGATATAATTAAGTTCAAAGCTTCTTTTAAAAAGTTCAAGCTATCCCACTTTGATTTATACAGATAAATTTACATGTACCTAGGTCTATGTATCACTATTTGTCTTGATAAAATTTTTGTTTAATTACAACAGTGCTTATGACTACGAGTAATTGTCATACACACAGACGAACGCGCGCTGTCCAAAAAAAAATAAAAAATGAAAACGTGCACGTCAGCGAAGGAGTAACTACATGAAATAACACAATATAGAGATATTCTAGGTCGGTTAGAGGCTTTGATTGGGAGTTATTGACGCGCGTGTTTCATTTTCTCAGGAACCTTTATTTTGAGAAAATAACGGACAGCCAATTAGAATCAGTTTAGCCTCTCTGCTGCTAATGATCATAGAAATATAAAACGGCTCATGGTCGTTCCGTACCCAAGTCCTTTCGTACCCAGTGGAAATTGATCGTTTCGTACCCAAGGTGCTAGTCGTGTCGTACCCAATGTGCTAGTCGTTTCGTACTCGAGGTCCTGGTACCCATTAATTTACAAGGTCAGGTACACATCAGTTTCATATTTACCGCCACATCTCTAGGCCTAATATTTTTCCTACCTTTAAAATTGCAGGAGCAAAGCATATCCGGGCAATAAATTTAACTAACACTATTAATTACAATAATTATCTTGTTTTTTACTGTGTAATATAATATATGTACGAAAAGGAATTAAAAAAATTCCGTTGACATAAAACATAAAAGAAAACGATGGCCAGGCTTAAAAAATAAATAAATCCATTTTTTTCTATCGTTCAAATTAACAAACATTATCCTACTTCTTGGTATTATTTAGTAATGTCTAATGTGACTGAAAAGAAAAACAAACAAATCCTCTCAAGGCAGCTAGAAATTCTGCGATCTTTTAACAATGGGGTTGTGAGGGTTGAATGCAGATAAAACACTTTTGCTTGATTAAGATTCTGTTCTCCAAGGACCAATACTGGAATACTGGTGTTAATTTCAATTTTTGTCGACTGCTTTTAAAGGTGTTAAACGTGATATATACTATACGGACCGCAAAGCCATTTTTTGGTAGACTATCGGCTGCATAAGCATACTTGTGCAAAGTTTTGGACATGTTCACCAACATCAAGACACTATCAAATAAGGGGCATAACTGAAATTCTCTGTTTTCAAGTAAGTATAAATATTAATAATTTTTCATGGCAAGTGAAAATTTGTTTTCATTGTTTGGCATAATCTGTTTTTTTTTTGTTACCATTCTAAATATAACGCAAAAAATAAATAATCGTGCATAAAGAGAGAGAGAGAGAGAGAGAGAGAGAGAGAGAGAGAGAGAGAGAGAGAGAGAGAGAGAGAGAGAGAGAGAGAGAGAGAGAGAGAGATGATTTAACTTGGTGCTGTATTTTAGATATATTTACTTCTGCGTTTTAAAAATGATGTATTTAATTATTTAATTAATTGAAGATTTACATGCACGTTTTGATTCTGCCAATATTGAAACGTTTATAATACATCATCCCATGTACTATGGCACATATTTTCCAGAATAGAACAGTAAAATTACAATCCAGTGAATGAAGGAGACTTATCAGAAAGCAAAAAGATTAGCTCAAACAGGTTTCCTAAAATACAAATGGCTAAGAACATTATTCCGAATTGTACATTCCTGAGTTTCATTACATACATGTAGAAAACATAATTACTATATTCATTTTTTTCTGGGATCTTCTCATCTTTTTTCTGCTTGAACTTCAACTTCACTAGATACTCTTGTATTTTGACGATAACTTAACATTTCAATTATGCATATTATATATTATATTTTTTACTTTAGGTACGAAACGACAATAGAATTGGGTAGGAAACAACCGGCAACTTCCGAGCCTGACGACAAGTACCTTGGGAACGAAACGACCATTGCTTGGGTACGAAACGAATCATTTGGGTACAAAACGACACGGGAACGGAATGACCTATTTCGATATAAAACAGTCCATAATGATGCATACTAGTAAAAGACCATTTAAGTGTGAAGTATGTGATAAAGGGTTTAGTCAGTATGGAAATTTAGAACAGCACACGAGGATACAAACTGGAGAGAAACTATTTAAATGCAAAGTATGTGACAAAATGTTTAATCATTGTGGAAGTTTAAAGCAGCACACAAGGATATATAATGGAGAAAAACCATTTAAGTGTGACGTATGTGATTAAAGGTTTAGCCAGTTTCTATATTTAGAAGAGCACATGAGGGTACATACTGGAGATAAACCATTTAAGTGTGACGTATGTGATAAAATGTTTAGTCAACTTGGAAATCTAGAAAGGCACGTAAATATACATACTGGAGAAAAACAATGTAAGCTACTTACTAAGTGTGAAGTTTGTGATAAAATGATTTCTGGAACGGAAGGTCTGAAGAGGCACATGAGAATACATACTGGTGAAAAACCAATCAAGTGTGAAGTATGTGAGAAAATGTTTAGTCGGAGTGAACAGTTAAATATACATATGAGGATTCATACTGGAGAGAAACCATGTAAGTGTGATGTATGTCATAAAATGTTTCGTCATTTATTAAGTGTGAATTTTGTGATAAAATGATTAGTCTACCTGGAAACCTGAAGAGACCCCTGATTTAATTAGAGTGAAGATTGGACATTGTATATGAGGATACATATTGGAGAGAAACCATGTAAGTATGAAGTATATCATAAAATGTTTCATCATTGTGGAAGATGAGAATATATACTGTAGAAAACCTATTTCAGTATGAAATGTGTAATGGTATGTAGAGTAAGAGTGGACATCTGAAGAGGTACATTAGATTGCATACTGGAGAGAAACCAATTTAGTATAAATCTGCAGAATCTTTGCTGCAGAACCTTCTGTAATGAGGAGGTAGTTATTGCAAGAAATAGAATTAGTCATACTTCTATAACCCACTCCCATGTATTAAAAGAAGACCAAGCAAAGTGTTTTCTTGAATGTGTCATTCACTATTAGGCACTTTATGATGGAGTGTTTTGACTTCAAACATGTTTGTGATCAGTACTACAATGTGCATGACATGAAGGAACTTTTTGATACAGCAAAAATGGCTTGTATTATAGAATTCCAGAAAAAAGTAAATATCTACATTCTATCCAAAATTATAACTTTTAATCTATCGTCTTCAGTAGTTTTATTTAATGTGTATACCAATTGTAATAGGGAATACTCAAGTGACAAATGGAAAAATACAGACACCTGTAGGATACTCTCGTTACAATGGGAATTTAACATGGAGAAAATTAAGCCTGTCTAGTGAGAAAAAAAAATATTGGACCTGTATGAAATAGGTATTGTGATGTCACAGTACTGGAAGCTTGCAACAATGTAGCAAGTATTGTGACATCATGCCATCTGTTTCATTTCTGTTTTATGCATTCACATTCATGTCAGTGGATAGTATAGTATGTTTTATGCATTTGCATCATGTCTGTGGATACTATAGTATGTTTTATGCATTCACATTCATGTCAGTGGATACTATAGTATGTTTTATGGATTTGCATCATGTCTGGATACTATAGTATGTTTTATGGATTTGCATCATGTCTGGATACTATAGTATGTTTTATGGATTTGCATCATGTCATTGGATAGTATAGTATGTTTTATGCATTTGCATCATGTCTGTGGATACTATAGTATGTTTTATGCATTCACATTCATGTCAGTGGATAGTATAGTATGTTTTATGCATTTGCATCATGTCTGTGGATACTATAGTATGTTTTATGCATTTGCATCATGTCTGTGGATACTATAGTATGTTTTATGCATTTGCATCATGTCAGTGGAATAGTATAGTATGTTTTATGCAATTGCGTTCATGTCTGTGGATACTATAGTATGTTTTATGGTTCGCGTTTGTTTCCATTGATTGATGAACATCAATCTATCCTACCAAAATTTTATGATTGATTAAAAATGGAATTTATGATGATGTGTGTTGGGAGTTTGTTTTATACATATTGATTTTTTTGTTTTTGAAAGAACATCAATCTAAAATCCTAACTTTGTTAAATTATATGATTGACTAAAATGGAATTTAGGTAAGAAAATAATGTGTTTGGGAGTTAAATATAAATTATACAATTGAATAAATTTTTGTTTTTTGGCAAGAAAGAATAAATATCTTTTTGAGGCATATGAAAGTGGCCCTGAAAAGGTCCATTGTTTGTTAACACCATTCCATTATGATAGAAGTTATTGCATAGGTCTTCTTCCCTTCCTCAAACTTTGTCTAAACTTTGGTCCATAGCTGAGGGTCCTTGATGATCTTGCTTACATGGGTAAGTCCTTATGGAAAAACAATGACGATGTGAAAGTAGAGCATTCATTGTTGGTCCACATCATTGTGATGAGAACAGGTGAAGGGAATGAAGTGACCTGTGTTTATTTATAGTGGAATGCTGGATCAAAATGGATTGAAATTGTTCACCAATTAACATACATATTACAAAATTCAGTCACTTCATGGTGTCTGTCTTCCAATTCAAAGAGAGCTACCTGTGATATCACATTCCCTATATAGGTGCAGTAGCATCTGTGTGCAGTGAATTGATGCAACACTGTTTTGTGAAACATAACAGAAACTAATAATTTAATGTAGGGGGGGTTTACGGCTATGGAGTCAGGAAGCATTGAATAGATTTTCTCTGTTCTTTGCAAGAATTCGTTCTTGTACCATAATCTTTGCCACCTTCTCGTTCTATATACCACAGTTAAAAAATTTTAAACAGAGACCTAAAAAAGAATTGGAGAAATTTTTACAACAGCAGAAAAAGGCAGAAGAAGCATTTCTCCTTGAACAACAACAGTGAGAAAAAGAGGCAAGAAAAAAATGACAGGAAGAAGAAACAGAGAAGAAACAAGGTCTAAGAGAGAAGGAGAACAGTGAAACTCAAACAGTAATGGTACTCTTGGACATTTTGTTTTAGACTTCTTTATTATGACCCAAGAAAAAAGAACATTCCTGAGCCAAACAGTCCAACCACGTTACTACACCTGAGATACCATCCCTGGTACTAATTCTACTAATTCATTGACAGGAGCAAGTCCAGAAGATGGCCTTGGCTGTGGCAAAGGCCTAAGACAGTTGTAGCTAGTTGTTTGTCATTGCTAAGTTCATTCTAAAAAAAAATAAAATAAACACCCAACAATCCTTTTAAGGGCCACTCACTTCTCAAAAAGAAATATTATTCATTTTGCCTCAATCTATTAAAACTCAAAGATTCCTTTTGTTTTTCCAACCCTATAATATATGTGTGTGAATGCTTCTATAGGTTCTTATTATTCTAAAAAATCAAAACCAAGAGACACTTATGTTTTATCTGTCTGCTCTATTCTGGTACATAATTTTACAATCCCATGTCATAATACATAACAACATTTTCTTAAGAAGACCATAGATTTTTTCTGTGTCCTTTTTCCTTCACTCTCGCTGTTTTATGAATTTTTTTTACTTTCACAGAGAGAAGTGGAACCGAAATGGATAAGTGAGACCAAAGCAAAAATCGCAATATATATATATATATATATATATATATATATATATATATATATATATATATATATATATATATACACACACAGATAGATAGCTGCATTGTCTTATTTTAATAGTTTTATATTTCTTTACATGCTTTTAACACTTTTAAGCAATACATTTTTTTCAAGTTGAAAATATATTATATGTTTATTATCAAAACATTTTTGTATGTGTATAAAAATTATCATATTCATACCATTCTATTCATACTTGTAGTATACAGTATGTGTGTTTTGATTGCAATAAATGTAGCATGTTTTTGGCCATATAGCTTAAAAAGCATAGCAGAAGCTATACATTGTAATTAATTTTAACTGATAGTAACAAGATTAGAGTCTCGTATTTGCAATTTGGTAAAAATACTTAATAAACTACCATTTAATTATTTTATTTTCTATTCAGCAAATTTTATGTAAAATTATTGTCAAAAAGACTTCAAGTATACTTTGAAATAACCACTAATACATGTACATAGAAATAAATGCAAAAATGACTTCAAACCATACGCTTGGTCTTCATTTCATCCCGATAAAACATTACTGGAACTATTCATACAACAATATAATGAGGCACTCAGGTCGATATATAACTGGTCCCTTTCCTTGCAACTGAGACATCGAAAAACACATATTGCACCATGCATGTGCATCTGTTTTTAGAAAGAAGGCTTTTTTTTTATAGCTACTCACTTTCTTGCTTTATTACAAAAATTCATTAATAGGACTGCATATTTATGATTGTATTGTTTTTCTATCTACTGGTAATAACAATATTTATTACATAGTATTTGCTTTACTACTATATATAGTTTTCATATTTTCTTAAAAATTAAGTACAGTTTGTCAGAAAACAACCTCGACTTTGCAGCTTTTTTTCTAATTCCACAACAGAGATTGTCACATGTTTCTAACCTACATTGTTAAATATTTAGGCTAAATCTCCTATCACATAATATTTAAACTTTGTTTTCATTACATTATATATTTTTCTGAATCTCTTTGCACAAGTTTATTTATGGTTTCAGATTTTATAAATAAAATATTAAAATCTCCATGTTTAAAAGAAAATCATTTAGATAGTGCTCTTCACCGATCATATTTTTTAAAAGCAAATTACTACTTGCTTATTGATCTTTAATCTTGAAACAGAATTTGGTATATTTTCAACATAGTACAGTAGGTCCAACTGAAATAGAACAGTGATATCTTGCTCAGGAAAGGGTAAATGGTAGTTAGCTTTTAAAAGATACATGTGAATGTGCAAGTGTTTCTTTGTTGCTCTAAGCTGATTGGTATCAACACCACATAAATACATTTTGTCTTGGGTTACAACAGTGCCAGAACTGACTGGCTACAGTGAGGGGGCATTTTAAAAGTCATAAGCTACATCCATTTTGCATCCGAAGAGGGTGAAGTCGTTTTAGCTTTCCTAAAGAAGGAAGCGAAGTTTACATTTTTCAGGCGACTTTTCGCCCACCTTGCCTGGTAGCATGACCCCTGGTCTTTTTTTTATGTCTTCTCTTTCAGAAAGTGTTGGGGATGTTCTTTTATCGACGGCACCTCTTCCTCATGCTCCTGTGGTTTCTTAGGACAGTCAGAAGACTGATGTCCTGATGACAACGATAACACATTTCTTGGCTTTTGTCTCTTTTGACTCTGGCCTTGTTTTTTGTCAAGGTCTGGACATTCTGTAACCCAATGTCCTTCTTGCAGATATAGCAAGTATCTTGACTTTTATCTCGAAAGGAGGGGGAGTAGTCAGCCTGACTGTTTGAAGAAAACTTTCTTATGACACCTCGCAAAGCGATAATTAGAAGTTTGATGAATCACCGTCCGTTGGGGATCTTAATGGAATATGGTCAAACTAGTGGTTTAGGATGATGTTGACAAGCAAATTCAGCCAGAATATTTTCACGGGTCATGCATAACAACAGAAGAATAAAAAAGTTTACGTCAGATTACGGTATACTCAGACTCCCAAAGTGAAGCAGCAGGCAGGGTGAACCCTACAAAATTTTGCTCGAGTCATTAACAAAAAAAAAGGTTCCTGCAGAGGCTGAATAAAAAAAGTACGCCAACAACGTTAAACTAAAGTCTCTAACTTTTTCCATGACGCATTTTTTTATGATTTTGTTTACTCGTAAAGCGACCCAATTGATGTCCTTCATCCTGCCTGCCTGCTATTGATAATCTAGGGGAGTTTAACCAAAGATTTTATCTAGACCAATCTTCTAACGAATGTATTAAAATTAAAATATAAAGTTTCGTTTCTCAAATCAATTATATTTCCATCCTGATTTGTGAGTTTGAAATTCATTCTTGACAATAATGGATTATGAACACAGGTAGATTTGATTTATTGGCTCAGATACAATAAGCCACCCTGGAGGTGATTGAATACTGGACGAATATAATATATATATCCCTGCTGAGCCTGATTAAACTTAGAAAGGTCAACGTGATAGTTACTGTCAATTACTTAGCATGCTCGATTTAGTACGATGGTGGATGTTATATTAACAATATTAGGTGAAATATGACCTCCTGTTCCATATGGGTCATTATTATATCTGAGAATAGTTGGAAACGGGATTAATGTCTTCCATGAATCACATATTCTTTTAAAGTGTTCATCAATAAGATCTTTAACTGATTTCTTTAACTCAGACGAGTCAAATCCAGGAATGATAAATGTTGATAGTTGCTCTTTTGTAATTTCAAAATATTTAAGAAAAACTGTTGTGAAAAAACGATTATTGCGTGGAATACGCTGAAATGGATCGTCTTCATTGACTATATAACCAGTATAATAGAGAACTTGAGTTAGTGGTGGTATTACTAATCTTTTCTCTCTGTTAACAAAAGTATTATTCATGAATTCTAAGTTTGAAGTAACTTGATTCAAATGCTGTATTGATTCAATTATTTGATTTTTTAAATCATCGTTGTAAGAAACATTGATACTTAAAAGTAAATTTTGTAGATTTTTAAACCCGCGTTATTGTTCAGATTTAATTGTATTAGCATACGAATTTATTAGGTCAATATCTAGTGTTCTTACTCTAGCTTCTTTATCTTTCTTACTAGCAAATTACTTTTGTAAAATGATTTTCTACTGGATCTATATAATGGACAATTCTATTAGTACCAGAATGTAATTTCCATGGATATGCATTTTCTAGTTTTCGATATGCATTTTCTACTTATCGATATTCTGGAAATTGTATAAATTTTTTTAATATTTGTGGCGAAGTCGGATCTCTTTGGTTCTGGTGGAACCTGATAAACTGGTGCGACTTTAGGCCATCCTAACACTAATCTAATCGAACTTTGATAAATATCCACAGCATAGTCAGGAGAATATATTTCAATCACCGACGATAATATTGGTTCGTATATAGTAATTGACTCTTTTCCTGTTATAGACTTAATTCTGCGCTGGAATTCCTCATTGATTTGCTCTATTTGATAACTGCCAGTTGGAAAACTAACTACTTGCCAATCGAGAGTTCCATCAGATTTATTCTCATTTGCGAATACTAATGAATAATTTGCCTGTAGTCCAACAAATGGTTTTGATCTTATATTAGGCCAGC
This sequence comes from Potamilus streckersoni, assembly GCA_016746295.1. NCBI lineage: Eukaryota > Metazoa > Mollusca > Bivalvia > Unionida > Unionidae > Potamilus > Potamilus streckersoni. The sequence continues at coordinate 1,069,789 of JAEAOA010002144.1, forward strand.
TATAATAAACACGTAACTGAGCTAATGCTATCTCTTTTACTGGAATTGCAGTTGGAAAGTTAACGCTGAATTCAGGATTGGCCGAACTTATTGATATCATATTAGTTTTTGATGTCGTCGTATTAGTGACTATCTGTTGCAATAGTTCTTTTGAATCAGACATTATTATTATGTTTATTATTTAATTCTCCATCCTTTCGTTATTGTCAATAGATGATGCGTTATTTTCCATCACGAATGCTTTGTCGTAGGTTTTCATTATCATAACGAACTCCTCATCAGATATTTTACCATCACTGATGTACAAGGAAAGATGTGAGCATAATTTAGTATAGGGGCTGTTGCTGTGTGTAATTTCATCATGTACTCGCGTAATTTATCGCTAGCGCATGTATATATTTTCTTAGCGATAATACTGAGAATACCTGCACATGTTGTTGTCGTAGAAACGACAATTGTTAAATCCGCAGGAGCCGTCATAGTTAGCGTTGATAATAATAATCCGGTTCCAGTAACAACGGCAGAAACCGAGTAAACTACTACATCGATAACAACCATGCATCTGCGATGTTTTTACTTTCAACGTGTATTCGTCGATGATATTTTTTTTCGTTTACTCTGACAACACGGCTGATTATATCTGTGACGTTGAACGTCAATGAGTGACTCTGTCATTGGATTCATTATACTTATGACGTCATTTAATTAAATAATTAAAATGGGAGCTTTAGTTACAAATTCCAGACACCACCAGTAATTAGCGGATGCCAAATTTTTATCCGACGATTCCAACGTGAACGTTTCTTCAGAATCTTTATCCAACATTACAGGGGCCCCGAGTGGCCGAGTGGTCTAAAGCGCTGTCCGTTACAGATCACTGCCATCTCACCTCTGTCTGCGTGGGTTCGAGTCTAAGATTCGGCGAATGTACATATGTGAGAAAGCTTGCCAGTAGCTGCTCGTGGGTCGGTGTTCTTTCCGGTGATTTCCCGGTTTCGTCCTCCACCATTAATACTGGCCGCCATGAATCGCATATCGTGTGCTGAAAAGTGGCGTTAAGCCCAACAACAACAACATTATCCAACATTACAGATACAGTTTTAGACAGCTATTAGGTAATGAAGATGTGGGTATGTTAAATTACAAACACTAAACACAGACAATCTATATATATCAGCGACTCTGCGGTGTGTTTGATGCTTTTATTTCGTTGTGTCCATGTAGCTGCGCCTGATCCGATGACGCACACGATGTTGATGATCTGTTTGTGAGGAATTTTAATCAGACTTGTGTTTTGAACAATATCCGGAATTCCACTAATAATATCTTTGCGTTTTGTGTTAATATCAGTAAGTTTTATATCAACATTTGGTGGACTTCCAAAAAATTCGTTATTAGTTTTGTTTATAGTTCTGCGAAAATTTAGAAACGTTTGTATGTGATTAGAAAAATCAGTTCTAAATGCAGCAATTTGATCATTGATTGTCGTTAACGAAGTCGTTATTGGAATTTCCTTATCATCGACGTATTTTTTTGTAGCAGCATCAAACTCAGATTCTGGTGTTTTTAAATTACTAATACCATGATGGTTCATATTGAGAAATGCACGCATTATACCATCGTTGGTTAATACGTTCTTAGATTCCTGATCGTCAACATATTTTTTGTTGTAGCATCACTATCTGTGGTTGGATATCCAGATCTGTAATTTTATTTTTGTTTATAATTACGTCTCCACTAAATACACCGCCAGTCGTCATGATATAATCGTTAACAGACTTACCTGAATCCTGTATTTTACCCTCATCAGTAAAAGTTACGATATATTATCAAACTGCAGTAGGAATTCGTATAAGTACGTCTGGTAGTTGTATATTGCTTGTCTTTAATCGTCGTTGTTTGTCTTGAAAAACAACCACTTCATTTTGATACACACTTGTAATATTTAATAAATCACCAGTCTCATTTATGAGTTGTTCGAAGGTTGCATATTTAGATAAATCACTTTGCTGCTGAGCTTTACCACGAGCAGATCTTCCGTAAATATCTACCATTATATTTACTGATGTCTTTTTAAATGTGACAGCATGGTATATTCATGAACGACTTTATAAGGTGGCTTTCCTTGCGGTGCCATGGATACAACATGAAGCACATTAAGTACTTCACGACCACATATTGGTGGATCAGTTAATGTTTGTGTTGGTAGCGTTGAATACCAGATTGGAGCAGTATTATTACTGACATAATGAAGAAATTCTTTTGGTGGTGGTCCTTATCCATATGAATCAAAATAGATAATTCCACGTGGATCAGTTGCATAAGCTACCCAATGCGTGCCAGGTCCAGAGTTTGTTTTTATCAAGATTAATAATACCATTTTCAATATTGTTATGTTGTTTTTTTAATTGATCGCGCATGCAATCTTCTCTGAAATTTTTTATATTTAGTTTTTTTTAGCAGCATCAAGTAAATCAAAATTAGACATAGGCGAGATCAGTAAACTGTCCCTGGAAGTCTTAGACCTGTTCCGTACCATGAAGGCGGGACTCCTGGTAATTTGAGACCTTTTCCTTTTTTTTGATTCCACGTCCAGCTGCTTTCTTTAACGCCAACAGCGCATAATGCAGCTGCTTTTGCAACAGCAGGGGCTGCTGCGGCTATTAATGCTGGTAGAGCTGAGAGAAGGGGAAATATACCACCCATTTTAAAAGTATTTTTTATGGCGCCAGCCGAAAGACTAAGTTTGACTTTTTTTGATTTTTTGCTTCATTAAAGTTTTCGAATTTGCGATCGGTCAACAATAATTTACTTGAACCGCTCATCTCTTCTTTTTTGCAACGATATTTTATTCCACAGTTATTGTTTGATGCTGATTGCGGTCTTTTTATCTGACCAGGAGTCAGACTCACAATAACTTGATGATATGACATTATTAATATTATGAGCGATCTAATTACATGTTCTCTACTGGAGCATCAATGACTCTCATTCGTCCACCAACACCTTCGAGTAACATTGATTTATCGCTGAGTATAACAGGAATTGCTCTGTAATTTGTAATAACTCCAACATCTCTATTAACACGAGCTCGAAAATGTATATCTACAACAGATTGTTTGGTTAAATCTAAATCTTCTAGTGAAAATTAAAAAAAAGGATACAGCGTTGTGAAATCTAGTTGTGATATTTGTAATCCAGTATCAACATTTTGATCACGTCCCATAAACGACATAAGACGTGCTACATGATTTTGATCGAAATTTAACAAAATATCATCGGATGGTTCTTGATGTCCATTTATCCTTAATGAAACCTCAGAAACACCTAGCTTATAAAATATCATGATAATTTGTGTCTGACTATTTACTCGTTGAAAATTTTGAAGCGCAATAAATATATGTCTCGGTGCAGAAACACCTTGCTGAGAAGCTATTTGCCATGCGAAAAACCGTTAATTGTACTTTGAATACTATATGTGGTTGTTGTTAACCATGATAACGCTGATTTACCGCCATGACTCATGAAAGATAGTAACCGATCTTCTTAAGATATTGTTGGAATCATTAATGGCATCCAGAGCGAAAGTTTGGTTAGTATTTTTCGTTGGTTGCTTTTCGTACCAGCACAACTGTATGTTTGACTTCAAAAATCACTTTTCTGACATTTCTACAGAATCCAAAGATATGTGATAGTGGAATCGCACATGAAAATCTTCGACTTCCACCCTGCAAGATCGATCCACGTGATGTGAATCCCAAGTTGAAATTTGCATTCGTCGGTAATACTGCAGGGGTAGTGTTATCTCCGGCGACATTTCTCACATTACCAATAGTTACGTTTCTATTTTCTGGAAAATCAGTTGTATCCTTTGCAAACATCATTAATGGACCAGCTGATCTTAAGTAATCGTCACTGTATCTTGCAAGATCAAGCATTGTTGTAGCAACGTCAACGTCTTTTTGAATTGATTCAATATTTTTTTCCGTCAATCATGTATGTAGCGCTAACAAACAATGCCATAATACCATTATTAACAAAACCAACACTAATATCGGCTGCACATTCAGTATTATCATCTGTTAAAATTTCACCTTCGACTTCAATAAATGCTTCAGCGGGTAAGAAATATATACTTGTGTCTTTAACCTGTAGTTCGATTCGTCCACGCTGATTTTTCGGCAATAATTTTTTCGCGCACACTCATCTTTGAGAACCGGTACCGTCATGTCAAATGCAATGCTTTTACGTTTAAACATATTATTATAATTATTATCGTCTAAAACCAACACTAATATCGGACTGCTTTTTCCGATATTGGTACATCAATAAACTCCGCTAGTTTTTGATCAGCGACTTGATTTATTATTTTACTTACACTTGTGGACATCACTTCAGTGCTGGGCAATTTCACTGGTTTAGGTCAGACGGGTTGTGATTTGCGTATTAATCGTGCTAGTATATCTTTGATCGCTGAGAATGCTTTGCTAGCAAGGTTACAAGCAGCGTCTATACCTTTTTCACGAACAACATCAGTAGCTTTCATATCCAGTTGCTTTGCAATTGGTATTGCTTTTGGGGCTATTATTCTAAACAGACCCTGTACAATATCACCGAGTCCATCTCCGTAGGTTGCTTTGTATACTGGTAATCGAGAGTTTATTACCCTAACCATGGTAGGTCCACGTTGAGTACCATGCACAATCATTTTATTATTAATTGACTTTATCACTAATTGTATCTAATCACTGTGACTTAGTCACTATAATAATCATCAGCAATTTTATTAATGAGAGATTGATACACATCAATGTCCATAATACCGCCACTAAATAATCGTTTACAAATATCTGCTGCTTCATTAATAATTTCTGGGGGAATATTACCAGCTCGTTTTCCTCCAATGAGGATTTCTTGTCGTTCAACATCAGCAAGGACATTATTGGGACAAGTAATAAGACCACTACCTAGACTACTTCCAGTTGCACCAGTAGTGTCTTGAAATACTTCATCTTCCTCTTCAGTTGGTTTCGGTGGTGTTTTTTGTAGTAGTTTTTTTGTGTTGTCGTTTTTGTTCTAGTTCTAGTTCTAGTTCTAGTTCTTGCTGTTGTGAGTGATATTGTTGTGATTTCTTTTCGTAGTCGTTTTTGTAGTCGTATTACTGGTTTTCTTGGTGATGGTGGTTCAGATTATTGTGGTAGTACTTGTGATAATTGTAGTCGTGGTACTGGTCCCTCTGGTATCTTAAGTTCTGGTGATGATGGTTCGGATTGTTGTATTGTTGTTTGTAGCTCTTTTTGTTGATTTATCAATTGCTGTCGCTGCTCTCGCGGTAACAGCACGAATTTCAGCAGCAGTATTTCTTCTGGAAGTTTTTCAAGAATCTTTTTTATTTTCTTAGGTCTATTTGCTTTTTTTTCAGTTGTTTCAGCTGTTTTTTTCTAACACGTGTTGAATACCTTTAGTAGTCTCAGTGATAGGTTTAAATGACTGTTTTGTATCCTCCTCAAATTCAACTGAGATTCCTGACAAGATTGTAGTTGTTGCTTAACAGAATCACGAACAGGTAGATATTTTTTTAATTGCCTCTAATTGCTCTCGAGCTAATTTAGCTGAGTGTGGTTCTCCAATATTATTAATAATATTTATATGGTCGAGCTATATTATATATATATGTGGTTCTAATACACATTATATATATATAAATATATATATTATATATATATATATATATATATATATATATATATATATATATATATGTGTGTGTTGTGTGTGTGTGTATGTGTCTTTAATGTCAAGGGGAGCTTAACTCAAGATTTTATCTAGACCTACAGGATATCTTGATCTTGGATCATGTAGATTTATCCTTATAAATCCAAACGGAACAGATTGTTCTTTAGAAAAGATTTTTAAATTTATTCATATCCATGTCCCCTGAAGACCAGGTATTATAAATATTCTGCAGAGTATAATTATCTACTCCATTAAATACAACCAAAATATTACAGTTATCTCTGATCTCCTTAGGTATTTGTGTATATCTTTGAGCAACATAAATCACGTCTGCATTTTTGAGTCTACCTCGAGAAAATATTCTAGCTGGATTAGATTAAATATTAAAATATGTTCCATTTATACAACAGACAGTTAAAAATATACTTATACAATTGGATTAAAGTTTCATGAAAAGAACAATATGAAGTGCAATAAACCAGTTTAATTTTTTTCTTTTGGGGGTAAAGCTTTTCTTCCAGACATTCAAATTTCAAATGCATTGACGGTCTTTTTAATTGTATCTTTTACTGCAGCAGAAATAACCTCGACCAATCCATCGTTTTCATATCTTCCTTTGACATTAAAATTCTACATGTTTGATTCACCACTTCACCAACCATCAAAGTGCTGTCGACCTATAACAATTGAAAAAAAAAGAGTTGTTTATAGCCTTGCAGTATCATATGTGTCAGAATGCATGGAAAAAACTGATTTAGGAAATTAACGCTATGAACTTGGTGTACAAACTATTTAGATTTCTTTTGCGCACAAAGTTTGTATCATGCATGCCATGCGATTCGGGATATTAAGTGCAATGTGTTAATTATTAAATGCCCGAAATCTTCAATGGAAGAAGCCATTCTTATATTATTTACAAGTAAATATTATTCAGAATTCTGGGAATGACATTTAGATTGGTCTAACGATATCTTAAATGGGCAGTTTTAATTCAGTTTTCTGCATGGAATGAAGTGAAACAAAGGTATAAAGTAATTCCGTTTGGGATGAATGGTTTTCCAAGTGCGTTTCAACGCTTGATGAATATGATTACTTCCGGTCTTGATAATTGTGATGTTTTTATTGATGGCGTCTATTATCTACAACGACACCTGGAAAGGACATCTAGCCACTTTTCAGAAATTATTTGAAAGACTTACTGATGCTAATTTGAGAATCAATTTATCTAAAAGTGAGTTCTGTTGTGCTTGTGCAGATTTCCTAGGACATATTATGGAAAATGGTTACGAAAGGCCTACGTCCTGCGCCTGTCAGTAAAAAGCAATTTTTTTACTTTAAACGAGCCTATACCTAACAGATGTTTCAAGAGGGATAAATTATATTTTATTGCCCCATCTGTAGCTGATCAACAATGTTATGAAGTACATAACGATTTTATTGAAAATGCAGCGTCGGTGACAAGTCAAGATTGCGATGTAGTTGATTTTATTACCAGTATTGATGAAGTTCCATTCATAGATGACCTCTATGGAAGTATTATGAATTTAGTAGTATAGTGATGCTGGACAAACAATATAGTTCAGGATTTTTTCCAGAGGCAAATACAAACACAGATGTAATTTATGTTACTCAAGGATATACACAAATATCTAAAGTGACCAGAGTTAATTTTTTTAATATTTTGGAGGCGGTTAGCGGCTTTGAATGCACTCTCATTGCGAAATACTCCTCATACTTGGTGTTCAGGGGATATCAGTAGTAGATGAAAGTAAGAATCCGAGCTCAACAACCCCCTCCAGACCTCCAAACAAATACAAAATACCTAGGTAACGTATTAGAAAACCTATTGCAATCAATAATTGCGTTAAGAATCCGAGCTCAACAAATACAAAATACCTAGGTAACGTAATAGATCACCTGTTGCAATCAATAATTGTGTTAAGAACCCGAGCTCAACAACCTCTCTAGACCTCCAAACAAATACAATAGAACACCTGTTGCAAAATACCTAGGTAACAGGTAAAATTTAATTACGTGATCTTCCAGAATAAGCAGAATGATATGTCAGACTCAATTTTCCAAATCATTACGATTTAGCAGAGCGTGGCGATTGTGGACTAAATTACGCATTAGAATTCCAATAAGGTAAGTGGTATTATATAAAATTTTATGTTATATCATACTTCTTTTGATAATCTTTCTCATATTTGCTGATCCTCATGGGTAGAATATCTGTTAACATATTGTCAATAATACGAAATTCACGTATTAAATCGTCCATACTATATTTTACTCCTCGTAGGTAAGATCTTATTTGATCAAGTAGTTTTTTGTAAGTTATAATTGATGTTAAGCAGCCGTGCTTTTTTATCAAAATTTTAGGTTCAACTTTTTTACAAGCAGCTGTAAGAGAAACACCAACACCGGATATGATTAACAAAAACGGGTTTAATGATATACCACTTGAAATTATGCCAGAACTAGTCATTAACAAGGGTAGATATGATATTACTCGAAGTATTTTGTTATAATATTTGTAACATTTTTTAACGCACCAAAGTTTTTTATGATAATATTTGTAGTATTGTTTAGTGCGTCAACATCCTGTTCTGGAATATCTTTTGAAATATGATTGAAATCAACTATACTTTTTTCATTATAATATTTGTTCACATAATCTCAGGCTTGATCAAGTAACTAGTTGAGGTGTTTCAGCCACAAATTCCAGACAATACCAATATGACGCAGCAGTTAATTTTTTGTCATCAGCTATTAGCATAAAAGTTTCTTCAACATCTTTGTTTAACACAATAGACACAGTTCCAGAGAAATTATCAGTCGAGTGACGCCATGGAAATAATGTAAATATATTAAACTTTGCACTGCTCAACACGGACAATCTATACACACCAGTGACCTCTGCAGTATGTTTGAGAGTGTTATTTTGCGGCGACCAAGTAGACATTCCAGAAGCAACAGTATAGACAATATTTTTAATCTGCTTGTGAGGAATTTTAATCATACTCGTTTTCTCAACAATACTAGGAATTCCACTAATAATATCGTTGAGTTTTGTGTTAATATTATCGAGTGTAATATCAACAGATGGCGGACTTCCAAAAAATTCGTTATTGGTTTTGTTTATGTTTCTGCGAAAATTTAAAACGTGGTGATGTGATTAGTAAAATCAGTTTTGAACTTGGTGATTTCATTGTTGATATCATCAACATATTTCTTTGTTACAGCATCAAAATCAGATTCTGGTGTTCTAAGATTATTGATGCCATTATTGTTCATGTTGAGAAATGCATGCATTATACCGCCATGCACTGACACGTACTTTGATTCCTGATCATCAACATATTTCTTAGTAGCAGCGTCATTATCCTCAGTTGGGTTTCCAAGGTATGTGATCTTGTTCTGGTTCATAACAATGTTTCCCGTAAATAAATCACCTGCTTTTCTCAACATAATCTTTTGACCTACCCGAATCTTCTATCTTACCTTGATTGTTAAAAGTAACAATATTATTAGCAACTGCAGTAGGATTTCGTACTAGTACATCTGATAGTTGTACATTACTCGTCTTTAATCGTCCTTGTTTGTCCTGGAAAACTACAACTTCATTTGGATCTACACTTGCAACGTTTAACAAATTGTTGATTTCATTTTTGAGCTTATCAAGAGTTGCATACTTGGATAAGTCACCCTGGTAACCTTCTGTTAATAAATCTACTGCTAATGTTCCAAATTTTGTATAGTAGCTCATTATACATACCGTTCTACACAAAATTGTTGGATTAATATAACATAAAATTATACGATGGCGAAGATAATAAACTTTGACACCGAGCGATTGGTGAAGCATAAACATAACAATGAACTTCCAGACTGTCATTATCTTATTGTTGGGCGAACTGGATCTGGTAAAACAAATTTGTTATTAAATCTTTTACTCAATAATAACTTTAACTATGATAAGGTGTATATTTACACCATCAACCCCCAACAAGACAAATACAAATTATTAAACGAGTATAATGATAAACTTCGTGATGAACTTGGCATTGGTGATGATATATTTTTGATAAAACAACCAGAAGAACTCGTTCCAGTGAATGAACTCGATTCGTCAGAGCAGAAGATAATCGTCTTTGATGATATTCCGCTAAACAATGAGGAAATGAACAAGATTAGATCATATTTTTCACTATCACGTAATAAAAGATGTAATTCTGTTTATCTTGCCCAAGGTTTTTATAATGTTGATAGGTTTATTAGGCGAAATACGGGTTGTTTCATATTATTTCCCGGACTAGATAATGTGGATGTGAGAAATATTGCAAACGAACAATGTGGTGATGTTACAAAAGATAAATTTATCGAATTATATCATCGAGCAACTAAAGATAGATATAGTTTCTTTTTATTTGACAAGCTAGCGCGTGATCCAACCAAGATGTTTCGTTGTTGTCTTGAGACGTTTCTATGATATAATTTTGTAAAGCGTATAAAAATAATGGACAAACATCAACAGAAAATCGAATTACTAAAAAAGTTTCTCGAAACTCGTGCGGCTTTTAAGAAAAAGGTGGAAGAAGCTCGACGTGGACAAGTTCAAGCAGAAGAAGAAAGAACCAAATTTTTCAAACCTGTTACTGAGGCGATGCTTGGCAAGCAGCCAGAAATACAAACATCATCTCCAGAAGAACTAGCAAAAATGAAAGAAAAGGGTTTGTTTGGTTTACTTGGAGAAAGATCAAAAGAAGAAACTGTAAAAATTGTAAACGAACTTGTAAGAAACATTGCTGATCCTGCTGCACGACAAGCTGAGTTTGACAGGCTAATGAACAATCCTCTTGAACTTCAACACGCAATAACAAGATTGACGGTTAATCCAGATGAGATAAGAAGTATGATGGAAAAATTGTCAGAACAAACTGAGGAATTAGCTGAGAAACAAAAAACGTTACAAGAAAGTATGATAAAAATAATGCCTCTTGAGGATACTATCATATTTTACAGAAGACAAGCTAGGTCTAAAATAGAATATGTTGAGTATGAAGAGTTTATGGAAAATAATAATATCACTAATATTAATAGTATTCGAGATTGGTCAAAAGAAAACTATGATAATTTGATGGAAAAATTAAGAGAAATTATAAAAAATGGTTTACATGCTGATGAAGAAATTAAAGATCAAAAAGATGAAGAAAATATTCCAACATTACTCAATTATATTAGAGATGGAATTATGGCTGAAATTTTACTAAAAACATCAATACAATATCGAAATAAACAAGGAGGTTGTAGTAAAGGATGGGATTTTAAAAGACTACTCAAACAATATGAAAACATGCGAGATAAAAAATTACCAGAGGAAAAGACTGGATCTGGAGTTAAAGTTTTTACATCAAACGCAGACATAGTCGATCGGCTAATGCTGTTGATATCCTCTAAAGAAGCTGGTAATGAAAGTGTAGAGATTGATAACGAAATTATTGATATACTTGATCATCTAAGATCGAGTGGATTACTAACATCATCCGAGTACGAAATTTTACACCGCGATCTTATCTAAAATATTAGTATAATGCAAACAACATTATTGCTTGATTCATCACAAATAACAGGAAACAGCGCGAATTTTACAGTAAATTACAACCCACCAATAGAACTAGATCCTGCAAAACAGTATGAGATTGGATTAATTTCTTGTACTTGTTGGAACGCCATGCCGAATATTAGAACTGGGATTAATGATGAAATTTTAATCGTTAATGTTAAACAATCTCCAACATCACAAAAAGAGTTTATTGATATACAATACAAACTACAGATTCCACAAGGAGCTTATAACATTACTGATCTAAACAGAACAATAAAAGAGCTTCTAACAAAAGCTGGTGGGAATGCTGATAATTTCGAATTAGCGGCGAATTATAACACCTTACGAGCTAGGATAACAGTGAAAAGAAATATGAAAGTCCTCTTTGAAGAAAGAAGTTTTGGAAAGATGTTAGGTTTTACTAGAGTTTTATACTATACCACCGGTGAAGATAAATCTTTGACATTTGATGGAGAACTACCAGTAGATATCACAGAAATAAATACAATACTCATCAATTGCTCTATCGCATCTGGATCTTATACGTCAAAAGGCAACCGCGGGCAAACGATCTACAGTTTCTCACCAGAAGTCCCACCGGGTTCTCTCATGCAAATCACTCCGCGACAGATTATCTACTATCCAATAACACCTGAGAATCAAATTACAAGCATTACAATGCAACTCACAGACCAATCTGGACGACAAATAGACGTGAACAACGAGATAGTCACGTATTACTTACACCTACGCACTGCTTAGGCATGTGATTTTGTGTACATAATTTTATAAAATGAGACGAAGAAAAGTTTATCGAAGAAAAATTGTAGGTGGATTTTTTGGAAATATATTTACAACAATTGCAGAGAATATTCCAGGAATCGCGCGTAAAGTAGCGCCCATTGCACTTGACGCTGGTAAAGCTTTCGCTACAGGGGCGGCATCTTCAGCAGGCACTGCAGTAGGGCAAAAGATTGCTGATAAGATTAAAGGACCTTCAACAACACCTACGGTGTCGGAAATAAAACGAGTAATATCAGATATTGCGCCAACAGAAGAAACAAAACGAGCTATGATAGCTACAACAAAAAAATTATTGTCGCCGAGTGGTGAAGAAATAGTACGTAAACTTGTAAAGAAAACAGCGCCGATGACCCCTGCTGCCTTTTAATTTTGTGTAACGATTATAAAATAAATGTCAGCTAAAAACTATATCGACTTTGCAGAAGAAATTGATACTGACGATGCTGTAACAGAATTAGAGTATGTCGAGTATCTCGATGAGAACTCGAACGAACCGAATAAAACTGGGGTTAGAACTTTTAACACAAGAGACGAGGACGTGTTTCTACTACCCCATAAGGCAATGTTAGAAGTGCGTGGCCGAATATTAGATGCAGCAGGTGCTGATATTGCAGCTAATGTAGAAATCGCTCTCGTCAATAATGGTTGGAGTTTGTTTAAGAGTGCACGATACCAACTGGCCAATCAAACCGTAGAAGATATTTCGATGCACTTACCCATAGCGAGTACAATACTAAACATCGTTTCGTTTAGCGATGACTATTCCAGATCAATAGCCACAAATATGATGTGGTTCAAAGATACTGGACTAGGGACAACTGTGTCGAGCGAGTTTATTTCAAGAGGTGCTTTTGCACACGGAGCTGATGCCGCTGCAGATGCTATAATTGTAAGAGATTTTCTTATTGCTAATGCTAACAATTTTGGTATAGCCGCACCAGGTGCAGCTGCTGATGCAAACGCCACAAGAGTTTCACTTATTGCCGCTTGTCGTAATCTTGGTATAACTCCACCAGCGGCAGGCGCAGATGGTGTTGCAATGTTAAATTTAATAAACGGTGTTATTAGTGCACGTAACATAAGATATAACGAGGGATTTACCAAACGAAAAGCGTTTGCCGCAGAATCTCGCCAAATAACGATGATGCTTCCGTTAAGTACAATCTTTGGATTTTGCCGTGATTATAACAAAGTGTTTCGAGGAATAAAACATACGCTTATATTAGATCGAGCTGATCAAAACGATTGTATAATACACGCCGGTGGAGTGGCTGAGGGACAGTTTTCTATTATAAGATTAGCACTGTGGATGCCTCGCGTTGTCCCTTCATTAGCTAAAATGATGGAGCTCGAATCTTTACTAGCCACCTTTACAAAAAAGATACACTTCCAACAGAACAGGATTTATCAAACAGCCATTCCCAACGCGACTGATTACACATGGCGTGTAACGACCACGCCCAGCGAACAACTACCGCGACACTTGTTCGTCGTATTTCAACGACAAGCACGTCGTAACAATCAGGAAATAAACAACTCCATATTCGATAACCCAGACGTTAGACGAATATTTGTGAGAGTAAATTCCAAACAGTATCCCGAACGTGCAATCGAATGTAACTTTGCCGAAGACGCCAACAAAAACATCTCTCGGCCGTACATGTATCTTATGGAAGCAATGCAAAAATATCAGAACGCGGACAGTGGATCTCAAATATCAATAGATGAGTTTCGAACGCTCTATCCCATCTTTTACTTCGACGTATCAAAACATTTGGAGCGTGTTGTGGGATCGACTGCAGATATTGAGGTCACGTGGACACTGGGCGCTGTGCCAGGTGAACAGTATAACGTATACGCGCTATTGGTTAGTGATCGATTTCTGACCATCGATTCAATCAAAGGAAGAATGACAGTACAAGTTTAATCTAACAACTTGGATATAACATTATGAAAACCAAATACACAACTCGAGAAATATACCTAACATCTGGTCAAGTTGAAAAATTATCAGCAGCTGTTGCTAAACGCAGCTCTGTTTCTTTGATGATCTCTCCGGAAACTTCAAATAAAATTGCAGTAAAAGTCATGCTAACGCAACAACAAATCAATAAACTCGACAAAGGAAAACCATTTGTGCTGAAATTATCTGTTTCTCAGGTAACTGCAATCTCAAAAGAAGGTGGATTTTTTGGACCAGCGTTATCAATAATAGCTAGCAAAGTTTTACCAGTACTTGGTACACTTGGACTTGCGGCTGCGTCAGGAGCAGTCTCTGGCGCAACAAAGAAAGCAGTCGAAGGTCGTGGTATCAAACAAATCTATCGGCAGTGACATAGTCACTCAGTTTTATGTAATAGTATAAAATAAAATGCCAACGAAAAAGTCGCCGAAAAAAACAAAATCATCGAAAAAAAAGAAAACAACAAAACGCAAACAAACAAAACAAGGAGGAATTATTCCTTTCGCTCCACTTCTAGCGGGACTAGCGGGAAGTCTGCTGCCAAACTTACTAGGAATCGGACGCGGATTAACTCTACCAGGGACCAGACGTTATTGAGCAATTTTGACATCATTGAAAAATTGAAGGACGTTGTTGGATTTCGAGGAGTATTTTCCAAGGATGAACTCGATGACGTACCAACAGGCGGTTCTTGTGTTGTAAATATTGAAAACTTCAATGATGGCTCTGGCACCCACTGGGTTGCTGTCCACGATAACAATTATTTTGATTCGTTCGGACTTCCTCCAAGCGATCTCATAAAAAAATATATTTTTAAAAAATTTGATAAAATAAATTATTCGTCTAATCAACTACAGCCGATTGGAACATCAGCTTGTGGTTATTATTGTATCATGTTTGTCAGACAAATGCACCAGAGTAAAAACTCTGGGAGTAAAAACTCTGGGAGTAAAAACTCTGGGAGTAAAAGCTCTGGAAGTAAAAACTTTTTAAAGTTTATTTTACAATTTGATGAGCTTCCTTCTCATGCGAATGATAATATTGCAATCAATTTTATCTAAACTCCTTGATATAATAATGTCAACATACTGTCTCAAATGCAAAACTAAAACAGAGAACAAGGATGAGATGACGGAAAAAACGAAAAATAATAGAACGATGTTAAAAAGTATTTGTGCAATCTGTGGTAGAAAGAAAAGTATGTTTTTGAAAAAACAAGTAGGATCTAGCGTTGATAGAGTTATCTTGATCGATGATTAATCTTATGAAACAAAATAAAATAAAATGAAATGCAATTGTGATTGTGACAAAGATCTTTGCATAGAACAAGATAAAATTATTACGTACTGTCAACGTTGTAACAACAGAGAAATAATAGGGTTAGGTATAGATATACATAAAATTATTGGAAAATTACCAAAACCAAAAGGCGGTTGGACTTTGCCTGGTCATCGTTATACAGGTCCTTACAATCCGCTAGATCAACAACTAGATGAAAACGACAATCCATTGCCAGGACAAGAGCCTTATAATCAAGTGGATGCAATAGCAATGCGTCATGATATCTGTTATCGTGATCATGAAAACTCGAAAGCAGATTGTGATAAAGTAATGTTAGACGAATTACATGATATGGAGCCAACAAATCTACGAGAACGTTTTGATAGAAGATTTGTTCAAGGAATGATAGGAGCAAAATATAAACTCGGGCTTGGAAAGCCTCGACTCGGAGAGTCTCGTCAATCGCCTCGCGATCGGGGAAAAGAATTATACGATGATCTTGCAGTCGAACTACACAGACCTAAAAAAAAAAGTTTCCGAGACGTAAAGTTGTTGCAAACGCTGTAGATGATATCTGGGCAATAGATTTGGTAGATGTATCCAATCTGGCTCAGTTTAACGTTGGCGCTGATGGCGCTCCAAAGAAGTATTTGTTTAACGTTATAGATGTTTTCAGTAAATACGCTTTTAGTGTGCCAGTTTCAGATAAAACAGGAACGTCAATCACTGATGCGTTAAAACAAATAATAACGAGTACCGAAAGAAAACCAAACAAAATCTGGACTGATCATGGAGCCGAGTTTTTTAACAAAAAGTTTGAGCAGTTTCTAGAACAAAATAATATTAAAAAATACGTTACAGGAAACGAAGGCAAAAGCGTTGTTGTCGAGAGATTTAATCGCACGCTAAACGAAAAATTACATAAACATATGACAGCTAAAAACACCAACAGGTACATCGATGACCTTTCTCAAATCGTAGGCGAATATAATAACACGAAACATCGAACCATCAAAATGTCACCCAATGACGCTATCAAAAATCCCATATTAGCAAACGAAAACATGTACCGCAGACATAAATTTAAGGTCGGTGATAAAGTTAGAATCTCTTTGACTAAAAAGATATTTGAAAAAGGATTTACTCCAAACTGGAGCGAAGAAGTATTTGTTGTTGATAAAGTACTCTTAACAATACCTGTAACGTACGCGTTAAAAGATCTGGCAGGTGAACCTATAGTAGGTAGTTTTTACGAACAAGAACTACAAAAAACTGAACAAGATGTTTTCGTTATCGAAAAAGTGATTAGGAAAAAAGGAGATAAAAGTTTAGTCAAATGGCGTGGGTATAGTGATAAATTTAACAGCTGGATTCCAACCCGGTCGATTTTATCGACTGTGAAATAATGCTATTATAAATTTCCTCATACTTTCGTTTGATAGATTTGCATTTTACTGGTTTACATAATGATATTAGATATTGTCTGCGATCGTCAGAGATCGTCATAAGATCAAAAATCTTGACAAATATGAAATCGAATTTGATATTTTTCTGTCGGTCTGGAATTTTAATGTTTAAGAAAGGTCTGATTAACTGCAAAAATACCTGCTGTTCGGTAACGGTAAAATTAAATTTTATAATTTTTTTAGCAATGTGATACTTGACATTATATTTTCCAGTGGTTGGTCTGCTATAATTATATCTGTTAACGACGGTGACTATTTCATCATCATCAGACTCGTTGTTATATAAAATATCATCTTCGTTATAACCAATGGATTTGTCTATCATATCATTAGAGATTGTGGAGACCTTATCGCTAGCAAGTCGTTTCATCATATCCATATTATAATATACTTTTTATCTAATTTGTTGTTATAAGATGACTGACAAGGTCAAATATCACCAAAAAGTTAATATAATAAACTACCACGAACTGACTGAAGCGGTAAGAAAATGCTTGTCAGGTTATAGTTCATATTCCGTTGAGATTTTTGTAATGCAAGGTGATTCTCATAAAATATTACTAACAGAAGCAGAAAAAAATAAAATTAATGAAAGTGCAGTAGTGACGCTAAAATTTGATTGCGATGATATTATAGCATTTGCTCATCATTGTTTGACTAAAACCGAATTACAAAATATTATTAATCATTATATCTAAAAATAATACTAGCATCATATTTGTTTGAAAAAGCTGATTTTGTTGCTCCATCAGCTACAAATTTTACTGCTCTGGGATTTATATTATAATATTTCGCCGCAGCTGTAATTGATTTGAATTTGATCTCCTCATCCGTTTCAAGGTTTAACGAAATAACAGGTTTTATTGGGCATCTAAAATTAATACCACCACCTCGTCCTTTTCTCACATTTTCCTTTTGGGTCACTAGCTCCAGATTTTCCAATCGATTGTCTGTTTTTACATTATTGATATGATTAATAACCAGACCATTGGGTATAGATCCGTTGAACACCTCGTAAACAAACCTATGACCAGTATAACAAACTCGATCTGTCGATGTTCCTCTAACAGTCACACTGATATATCCCATATTGCTCATATTATTAAGAACTTTTTTCGTTTTTCTGTTTCTTATAATACCACGATCGTTAGCCTCGTATAAATCAAAGACCGGATGCGGCTGAAACTCGTCTTGTAAGGATAAATTTTCAATATTATCATCAGTGACTTTACCGTTATAATGATATACTCGTTTCCCCTCTGGAATGTCATCGCAAAATAACGTGTAAATAAAATCTTTTCTAAACATCGTAATTCTTTCAGTATTATCTCCCTTTACACTAATCGTATAACCCGCTGGCGTTGCTTTACCAACAGATATTCCAGTAATGATATTAATAACCGAACCAAGTGCATTTCCAGCGTACAGATTGTACTTCGGATAAACATGATATACCTCTTGCTCACGTGCGCTTGTCAGATTTACTGTCATTATATTATAGGTGATATTTTTTTATCTCTAATTGTTGTTTAGCGGAGTAAATTATCAATTAGATATTAGACTATAGTATAATAATGTTGAAATTGCGTGATATAGCCAAGAGAAGTCTTATTGGAGAACCTGTTAAAATAGCGACTGCTTTTGCAGGTTTTGATAATAGTTATCAGTTTGATAATCAAATTGTTTTAGTAAATTTTACTACAATAAATCTCTTTCATCTGCTACAGACGACTGTAAAACGTGAGCTTGAAAAACATAAGGGTCTAAGATTGTTAGTGCAATATCACGTTATATTTTCAAAACTACTTGTGACGGAAGAATCTACTAACAAGGAAATTGCAGACCCTTACATCAACGCAAAATCTAGACGTGTTTTACTTGGTAGTGATCTTTTGTCACTATCTAATGAAATACACCAAGAAATTTGGAAAAAAATAGAAGAATTTACCGAATTAGGTTCGGGTTGGAAGTTTGAAATGATCAAGGAAATTTTGTTTCACACGATGAAATATGACGCATTACGCGGTAGTTCGTATATCGACCTGCCACCAAAAATAAAAAATAAACAGTGCTGTATAAACATAAAAAACGTCGATAGCAAATGTTTCCAATGGGCTGTTCTTTCCGCGCTATTTCCAGCAGAAAAAAATGCTGATCGTGTTGAGAAGTATATCAGTCACGTGTCAAGATTAAATTGTGCTGGTATTGACTTTCCAGTGGCAGAAAATCAAATACCAAAGTTTGAAAAGCAAAATAATGTTTCGATTAACGTTTTCGGATTAGATGAAAAAGAAAATGTCTATCCGAGGTATATTTCAGAAAAAGCTTCACAATCGACTATCAATTTACTGTTTTATAAAAATCATTACGTTTGGATCAAAAACTTTAACAGACTAGTTGGAAGACAGTATAATAAAAATAACAACAAAAAGTTCTTTTGTTATAGCTGCTTGCACGGTTGTAGAGACAATGAAACATTACAAAAGCATTTGCAGTACTGTAGTGACGTACAAAGAATAACAATGCCATCTAAAAAAGATAGCGTGTTACAGTTTGTCCATCATAATCATAAACTAAAAATTCCTTTCGTCATATACGTCGATTTCGAATGCTTACTTCAACCTGTACTTGGCGTAGAAAATGATCCTAACCAATCGAGTACAAGAAAAATTCAAAATCATGTTCCATGCGGAGTAGCGTACAAGGTAGTTTGTTGCGCTGATTCGAGATTATCTAAACCAATCCAACTCTATCGTGGTAAAAATCCAGCTGTCTGGCTTCTCAAGCAGTTGATTAATGAAGTTGATAATATTACTTATCGTTTGAAAAAAATAACTCCAATGTTAAAATTAACACCTCAACAAGAATCTGATCACGAGCAAGCGAAAATTTGTTATATTTGTGAAAAAGCTTTTGACCCTGACAACAAAAAAGTACGTGACCATTGCCATTTGACCGGACAGTATCGTGGAGCGGCTCATGACCAGTGTAATTTAAAATTTCACGCTCCAGATTTTATTCCAGTTATTCTTCACAATTTTCGAGGATATGATAGCCATATTATAGTAGAAGCTTTTGGTGATCCTGAGATAAAAGCTCATCTAAAACTCAATAATGTCATCAAATGCATTCCAAATAATTTTGAAAAGTATATGTCAGTTACGCTAGGTAAATTACGTTTTATTGACAGCCTGCAGTTTATGGCAGCATCGTTAGATGAGCTAGTAAAAGGTTGTAGTAAATTTAATAACCTAAGAGACTGTTTTGGAGATAAATTTAATCTATTAGCTAAAAAAGGAGTTTTTCCATACGAATATCTCGACGATTGGAGTAAATTTGATGAAACATCTTTACCTAGCAAAGACAAATTTTACTCGCAACTTAAAAAAGAAAATATAACTGATGACGAGTACAAGTATGCACAAGATATTTGGAAAGAGTTTGATTGTGAGACTTTTGGTGATTATCACGATTTGTATTTGAAAACTGACGTGTTATTATTAGCAGATGTTTTTGAAAGTTTTCGAGAAGTGAGTTATAATAATTACGGACTAGATCCTTGCTGGTATTATTCTGCCCCCGGACTGTCATGGGATGCTCTCTTAAAGTTTAGTAAGGTAAGGTTGGAATTACTGACTGACGTTGATATGTTCAATTTTATTGAAAAAGGTATCCGAGGCGGTATTAGCGTGATAACGAAGAAATATGCTGAAGCAAACAACAAATATTTGAAAGAGTATAATCCTGACCTTCCTTCGAAGTATATAGTTTATCTAGATTGCAATAACTTGTACGGGTATTCGATGGCAGAATCAATGCCGTTTGGTGGATTTCATTGGATCACGGCTGATCAATTTCTATCAGAGACAGAAAAAAAGATACCCGACGATGTTTCGTATTTCGTTGAAGTTGATCTCGATTATCCAACTTCGCTACACAAATTACATAACGATTACCCTTTCTGCGCGGAATCGATGGTCATAGATTATAGTTTGTTATCAAAAGAACAACAAGCGTTAGCATCACCAAGGCAACATTCCATGGTCAAGAAACTAGTACCAAATTTGCTTCATAAACGTAATTATGTTTTGCATTACAAAGCTTTAAAACAAGCAGTCGATGCTGGTCTCGTGTTGAGAAAAGTTCATCGCGTACTAAAATTTAATCAGTCGCCGTGGATGAGAGGTTATATTAACTCGAACACTACAAGAAGAGCTGCGGCAAAAACTGATTTTGAGAAAAACTTTTTCAAACTGATGAACAATTCTGTTTTTGGTAAGACGATGGAGAATATTAGGAAACGCGTAAATATCGAACTAGTCAATGATGTCAATCGCAGAAACAAACTTGTGTCAGACGATGATTTTGTGAGCATGAAAATTTTTAATGAGAATCTTGTTGCGATACAAAGAAGAAAAACAAATCTAAAACTAAACAAGCCGATCTACGTTGGAGCTTCAGTGTTAGATTTATCAAAGTGGCTGATGTACGATTTTCATTATAATTTTGTTAAAAATCAATGGCCGGCTAGTAGATTATTATTTACTGATACTGATTCGCTCGTATATGAAATCGAATGTGAGGACATCTATCAGGATATGCATGATAATAGATATCTGTTTGATCTTTCTGATTACCCACGTGACAGTAAATTTCATGACGACACAAATAAAAAGGTTATTGGTAAGTTCAAAGATGAAATGAACTCGAGCGCTATCAAATACTTTATCGGATTACGTAGTAAAATGTATGCCGTATTGTTAGACAATAATAAAATAACAAAAAAAGCAAAAGGTCTGCCTCGTGACTTTGTTAAAAAGTTTATAAAATTTGATGACTACAAGTATGCGCTTGATGGCGGCGTTAGTTTTATAAGAGCTATGTCAATTCGGACAAATCATCATAAGCTCGAAACAGATGTCCTTATCAAACGCGGTTTGAGCAATTTTGATGATAAACGTTATTGCGAAAATGGGGTAGATACATTTGCACTTGGGTATTGTCATGATGATAGAGATATATTTGACATTATCTTTGCAAACTAAAATTTTATCTAAACTTTAAAAATAATGTTTGAAAATTTGACAGTAACAAATAGCTACAGTAGCAAAATCAAATATCTAATGATGGACGGCAAACCATTGACAGTTGAAATTAATAATGAAACATCAGGCATATGCTTTAGTGGTACCCGTGACAAGTTAAAACTTTCGCTCATCAGATCTGATGACAGCGAGTATTTTAATTATCTCGAACAATTGTATCAAAAGTTGCTAGCGGAATTTAACAACTTTCACTGTCCGATTAGTCAGCAAAAATACACCAAACTTACAATTGATCTTGATCGGTCAAAGTTGTATTTTATCGACAAAAAATACCCTCTTAACAAATCACAAATAAAAGATTTGTTTGAGTCCCGTCGTTATGTCAGCGGTAAAATAAAGTTTAGCCTCTATCACCATGATAATGAAATATTTTTGATATCTACAGTTGAGACATTAACAGTTGGTAATGAGGTATAATACCACTTACCTTACTGGAATTCTAATGCGTAATTTAGTCCACAATCGCCACGCTCTGCTAAATCGTAATGATTTGGAAAATTGAGTCTGACACATCATTTTGCTTATTCTGGAAGATCACGTAATTAAATTTTACCTGTTACCTAGGTATTTTGCAACAGGTGTTCTATTGTATTTGTTTGGAGGTCTAGAGGGGTTGTTGAGCTCGGATTCTTAACGCAATTATTGATTGCAACAGGTGTTCTATTACGTTACCTAGGTATTTTGTATTTGTTGAGCTCGGATTCTTAACGCAATTATTGATTGCAATAGGTTTTCTATTACGTTACCTAGGTATTTTGTATTTGTTTGGAGGTCTGGAGGGGGTTGTTGAGCTCGGATTCTTACTTTCTCCTACTACTTTCATGACTACAGAAATTGTTGCTACGGCAAACTTTATGACTGACTCGCACACAATCAAGTGCTGAATAAATCCCGTACAATGTATCATATCTTGAGGAGTGACAAGTATGAAGTTATCCTCTGTTTGAACATAAAAAGAACAATGTAAGGTGTTGATATAGTCAAAGTTGTAGCTGATCTTGTGAATGCATAGAACTCCATTGTTAGCGATTCATTGAATTGTTACAATTTTGTTTCCTTGTATGAAGAAAAAATAGCCCACTGTGTCCATGCCTGGCGATCAAAGAAACTATCTCTTTGAGCTTCAGTTTGATTTTCCACGATTGGCTGATCAAAGATACAAGCTCATTTTTTATTGGCTAACAGAATTGTCAGGTCAGACACCGGCTGCATAGTTTGATGGTTTCAGTCTAGGTTGAGACGGAAGTGACAGATGAGCCTTAACTTTGGATTTCGATTGTGTGCAGAGAGCTATTGACGTGAAAGATTGTAGTAAATCAAACTGCTAGTATGTCCGGCGAGGTTTAAATATACATGTAACAAACGTAGGAAAATAAAGATTCATAATAATGATTGAAAGCGATCAATCTGTCTCTGTCTGTCTGTCCATCTGTCTGTAAAGCAGATGTGTCCCTCCTTGCCATGATAATGACAGACATAAGGAAGAAAGAGAAAGAAAGTATATTATATCCACTATACACTTTATAAAGACTATATGTACCCCGTGTTAGCCGTTCCTCGTGATAGACTATACGTTTTCCTTTGGTTATAGACAATTTAAACAGGAAGGCTGTATGCATGGGAGGAAGGGTCAGTTTCCAGGCACGGCCCCAAGACAAGGCGAACGAGGTAACCATCATGGCCCCGCACTTCGCCGCAATGCAATTTTGTTGCTTGGGGCTCCGCACTCATCGCTTGCTGCTTTGGCCCAGCACGTCCTAAAGGCTGGGCCTGAAAGTTTCAGTACGTGAACTGTTATTAAATGAATTTAATATATATTATCTCCCTTACTTTTGCACTGTTTAGTATTCCGGACAAGTTTTTCGTTTCAAACCTGTCAGGACAAATATAAAACTTTTATTGATTAATGAACCAGATCAGTGAACCTCGTTTCAAGACTCGACCAGAGTTTCCGCTGTCAATGTAAACAACTTTCCTTTCAACACTATCGGGCACACCCAAGCTGAAACGGTTTGGATATTTAAATAAGTTTATCTGTGTGTAGATTTAAGTTCTTCTGTAGAAGAAGGGAGCGAAAAGGGATGGGGGACAAACAATATCATTTGAAGATTGATGGATCTAATGCCAAGGCCGTAGACGAATACCTGGAATATCACAGGTAGGTAACTATGTAAAGGTACATACACCTGTGTGCATTCATTACGTATAATATATTGTTATAACTTTTTTCTCGGTACTTTAAACACATCATTAACTGTTAATGCCATGGAAATGGGAGAAAAGCGACTTGCCCAAGAACAATACCTGTGCTGATATCTAACACGTGACCCTTGGATTATAAATTTGATCCTATGAGCTAAGTAACCGCACTTCCTTCCTGTGTGATTTTCCTGCATGAAATTTGCATATGTCTGCTATGTACGGATTAAAAATCACCTGGTAGATTACCATTCAAGAATGACCCGTAGCAACCTTAAAATTTATTCCACGAAGAGCACAAATTATGTGGAATGTGACGCATCCTCTGGGAAAGGCATGATAGTCCCAATGATTTTTTTTAATTGCCGTTAAAACCAATAAAAACAAAATGAGCAAAGAAACAAATTTATATAGCCAAACATGGATATCGATCCACTTGAACATGATAAACAGATTTAGATTCAGACGGTACCGACACTGTACATAAAAGAGGTGTTTACGCTGCTACATAAACGGATATACAACTATAACTATTTCTTTTATGCCAATATATATTGTGAATGGAGAAATGAATACGCTCATAACAGAAACTTTTAGATTCCTAAATTAGATAACTTGTATCCTAATGGCCTTAATACCAATTCACTATATAATATAAAATTGTATATATTTTTTTTAAATTGATTAATTGTATAATATAATCATACGCATGACTGTCTCTATTTTATTATTTTGCTGATTTAAGTGTCATTAGAGACTCGCCTATATTTTCGATCCTTTCACACACACACACACACACACACACACACACACACACATCTATCTCTATATATATATATATATATATATATATATATATATATATATATATATATATATATATATATATATATATATATATATTAATGTTATTATGATGCATATCATTTATGACATCATGTAATGACGTAAATGTTATGTTAAAATATAAAGATGTCATCTGTTTCTTTCACACATTTTGTGCCTGAAGAAGCTTACAATTATTGCGAAAATAGTTGCACATTATTATCTGCGTTTGTGTTGCGGTTATGTCTTCTCCTTTTGTTTCTTTTCTTTTTGGAGGAGGGAGGTTGTTTGTTTGTTTTTAATCCCAATTCCAAAATAGACAACTAAAGAAACCCAAAGTTCAAATAGATTTGTAAAAGACAAAGAAACCGTTTTATGTGGGTACTCACTTACCTGGGGAAAGACTCTCTCTCTCTCTCTCTCTCTCTCTCTCTCTCTCTCTCTCTCTCTCTCTCTCTCTCTCTCTCTCTCTCTCTCTCTCTCTCTCTCTCTCTCTCTCTCTCTCTCTCATATTCAAGACAAGATAAGATGTTTTTCGCTCTGTTTTAAAAAAGGTCAATTGCTATGAATTATATCAATGCATATAAAAAATTTGTCATTGTAATATTCGCAACTTTGAGGTTCATCCTACGTACGATGCCTCCGATGTCGATTGGAACATAACTCGACGATTTCCATCAGGTCCTTGAAATAACCTCAGAAGTAATTTCAAGAGTACACATCGAGTGGATGCGTTGTCTCCAGCGGAGTGCAACTCGCATGTTCGAACAGCAAATGTCGATATTATTCCGATTATGACTATGTCTCCTTCCGCAGCCATACAAACGAAAGTAGCTCAGAATATAGTTTTCAATGGCGACCAGTTACATATATCCGAGGTTTATTTCACGAACTGACGGAAATGGCCTAGCGATCTTCCGATCGCCCGAATGTGTGTCGATACCTGCCATTCGGACCACTTGGTCCATTTACGAAACAAAGTTTGTCCGAGACGTTGCAAGTGATCGAATATTGTTTTTAATTCGTAACCCCTCAGTCAATCCGACATTCATTCCAGCAAACTTCACAAGTACCTTTTCTTTTTAATCACTTCTATTTAGGTATTATGGGATTGCGAACTACACGGAATATATACCTACCTCCGAAATTAATGTGCTTTACAAGGTGCAAAGCTACGCATCTCCGAAAATGCTCCAATGATCATCGTCAATTTTACGCTTTGCAAAAACACTCTAGCAAGCTTTTTTTGAAATTACTAATAAGAGATGCATTAGACACGTTTTCTTGAAATAATGTGTTGCTCTTAACATCCAGACGTGACCTTAGAGGTGGTCGGTGTAGGGATAATATCCAAAATTTGATAGTAAATCGCCTGATAGTTGAGTTGCTTACTTTGCTAGTATGGCGCAGAGTGTCAATCCAGTAGCAGAAATATCTGTGATGATGTGAGTATATTGGGCTTTCTTGATTTTGCTGGGAAATTTCTGAAGAATAAAATGTATGATTTTTTCTGTAAATTATCGCATAATATTGTATCCCCGAAGAAGCTATGTAACCATTGCTAGGCAATATGAAAATCAAGGACGTTTAAAGGACATTCCAAATTCCGTTTCAAGGACATCATTCGTGAGACATCACTAGACAGCATAAAGTTATTCCTAGGTTGTTGTTGTTGAAGGAGGGGGTGAAGATATTCTTCTAAAAACAATAAGTGACAGGTCAGTTACCTATTTACAATTACTTGTAAACATTTAGTTTAGAATATGGATCATTTCTATTTCAATTATTGCAGCAAACCAACGTGATTGTAACTTTCTCTGCCCTTCCACCTCGATCTAGGACTGGAACAGGCCTGATGCACCGGCCTGTATTTCGTAAGAGGCGAATAAAGGACGATACGTTTTTGCGGTAGAAATGCTTTCCGTAAGGGCAATCCAGTTAAGGTCTGGGACTTTTTCAATGAGTGTCATTTATATAAAAACGTGCCTCTATTAGAAACATTTATTTGTATGACTAATTTAATGGCGTATGCTCATTTGGAATACTTAAACTTACTGGACGGTATACAATCATTATTCGGCCATTAAAATTTATATATGAATGCAAAACAATTATGTAAGTGGCATTCGACCTTTCTCTAAAAAGTAAATGACATCTAAGCACTATTTAACTTACATCAGTGACGGCGCGAACCAGGTGTATGATTTGAAGGAGGCGTCATCGGGAGCTTTTGTTTTCTTTTCTTAAACTGTAGTTTTCGTTGCATTTCATCTTCACTTTAGCGTAACGATGGCAGTTCTTCACAAAGGTTCTGTTTAGAGGGGAGGAGGAGGGAGGATGGCAACTGACATAAAATATATCCTCTGTAGTAAGGTAGTGGCACCAATAAAGAACATTTCTCTCGGGCTCCTCGAGCCCTCGCGTCGCCACTGGATAACATGTTAAGTCTCAAGTATGTTCAAGGCATTAATTCTTCCATCTTAAAATTGAAACGCATTCAAGACTTTCAAAAACCTTTATTAACCCAATCTAAACTAAAGTAAAACATCCAGCGCAAAGTTTAGAGACCGTGAAGTTACCCTCGTCTTAGGATTGAATATTTGTTTCTATCAGAAAACAAATTTTACTGCTTGTTGATTTTACTAGACCACGTTTTATTTTTATTGAGAAACTCAGTTTTGAAAACGATGTACTCAATTTCGATGAAGACCTGAGCTCAGTCTCGAAAAAAATGTTTCGTATCGTGTTTTGTGCATTTGACGTATTCAATTCCAATCCATGATCACATTAGGTATTTAATTCCAAGCCATGGTCACATTAAGGGTTTAATTCCAATCCATAATCACATTAAGGGTTTAATTCCAATCCATAATCACATTAGGTATTTAATTCCAATCCATAATCACATTAAGGGTTTAATTCCAATCCATAATCACATTAGGCATTTAATTCCAATCCATAATCACATTAAGGGTATAATTTCAATCCATAATCACATTAGGCATTTAATTCCAATCCATAATCACATTAAGGGTATAATTTCAATCCATAATCACATTAAGGGTTTAATTCCAATCCATAATCACATTAGGCATTTAAATTCAATCCATAATCACATTAGGCATTTAATTCCAATCCATAATCACATTAGGTATTAAATTCCAATCCATAATCACATTAGGTATTTAATTCCAATCCATAATCACATTAGGTATTTGATTCCAATCCATAATCACATTAGGTATTTAATTCCAATCCATGATTATATTAAGGGTATAATTTCAATCCATAATCACATTATGTCTTTAATTCCAATCCATAATCATATTAGGTATTTAATTCCAATCCATAATCACATTAGGCCTTTAATTCCAATCCATAATTATATTAGGTATCTAATTCCAATCCATGATCACATTAGGTATTTAATTCCAATCCATAATCACATTAGGTATTTAATTCCAATCCATAATCTCATTAGGCATTTAATTCCAATCCATAATCACATTAGGTATTTAATTCCAATCCATAATCACATTAGGTATTTAATTCCAATCCATAATCACATTAGGTATTTAATTCCAATCCATAATCACATTAGGCATTTAATTCCAATCCATAATTATATTAGGTATCTAATTCCAATCCATGATCACATTATTAACTTCTGTCTCAGAGTGCTAAGAAAAAATGACATTTATATCTGTAGAATTGTTGGGGAAGATGATGGTGGTACACCTTTTAGCCCCGAGGAATACGAGGAGTACAAACAGAAAATTCTTCCTATGGTAAAATAGTATATAATTATTTTCTTTCTTTCTTTCTTTCTTTCTTTCTTTCTTTCTTTCTTTCTTTCTTTCTTTCTTTCTTTCTTTCTTCACACACACACACAAACACACTCACGCACGCACACACATACACATACATATACACAGCAATGTGGTTTATTAAACTCGTGTTTTTTTTAGATGAGTAGCATGTTAAAAAGACATTTATAAGCAAACCAAGGAAATATTTTCCAGAAAATATATATTTTCGAACTTCATAATGGAGACCGCACTGTAGGCACTCTAGATGTTGATGAAATAAAGAAAGAGTTTCAAGATGTAGTCTGAAAGCAAAAATAATCATTAATGTTCCTATTTTATTTTATAATTTGGAGAAAAGAAATGGATAAGTGTTGATTCAAATGGTGAAAAAAATTTGAAAGTAATAGACACAAAAAGCAAAAGTATAGAAATATCAAGACATCGCCAGAGTACGGGCGTCAAGTGTAACAAAATAAAATTTAATAGTGATGCTAAAGTCACAAAGTCCTTCATTTCTAATAACAAAATTGTATCTTCTTACGTAGCGTATGAAAAACAGGCTATACACGTGTTTGGTATCTCCGACGGGCATGGACTGTAAGCTGGTCGGACCTGAGACCCCCTGCTTCTGTAAACACAGGTATGAATTCACAGGCATTGTTTATTCGCATTATGAATTATCCAATTCTTTATTTATGAGTGACTTTTGAACTATTATAATATCTCCCTGGCAACGTCTGCACGTGTCACTTTTTTGTTGGGCGGGGGAGGGGGCATTACTCTATATGCTAAAAATACTTTCATGAGTATATGTTTGTGCAACTTAACTAAGAAGTATGAATTTTACCTTTACGTTTTCATCGGAACTTAGTCTACAGACTGGAATTTTCCTGTATGTATACAGTCTGCAGTCTAATATTTCAATGTAGTCTCATTATGTCGAACCTTCAGTCCACTTACCCAATTTAAATAATGTAAAAACTGAGATAGCTTACACTTTTTGTATGACAAAAATTTGAATGTTGTTGGCGTATGCTATCATTATTTAAAACAGTGGTGGGGGTGGGAAGGTTGCGATGGACGGCTGGTACACCATAAAGATTAAACGCGACAGTTTGTACAACTTTACAAGTCGAATCTTTTTCAGATACAAGCAGCATAAGACAGATTTTGAGAATATTCCCGAGGAACGACCGATCAAGTTGCCATGCCGTGCCGCCAAATGTAAATGTGCGTCGTACCATTACGTGCCATTGAACGGAAGTCAGCCAATCCGATGCAAATGCAAGCACACGGCCGATGAACATAACGAGGCTGAACCATTCGTCTGCAAGAAAGGTACTTTGGAAATATGATGTCTTCGAGCTGAAGGGAAATATTTGGGAATTTTCATGTTTTATGAAGGCAAATTTTCTGTGAATTACTTGCCAGTTTAACATGTACTATTAACAGAAAGGTCTCGAATGACGTCAGCAGCAGCCATGTTTGTGGTATGCTGGTAGATTTGCCATTTACGGCGTTTGGAAGTTGAAACAAATTCATCGAATCCCAAGATACTGTTACAAAATACATAGATAAACAGAACGCAAATTAGCCTTTCTTTTAGTATTTATATTTGTTGTTGTTGTTGCCGTAGGGTTTTAACGCCATTTTACAGCACAAGAGAGAAATAACATGGCGGCCAGTATAAATAGTGAAGGAAAGACCCGAGAAAACCCCGGCATGAACCACCGACACACGAGAAGCTAATGGCAAGCTTTCTTACATACCCACATTGGTCAACCCGAGACTCAGACCCTCAAGCAGAGGTGAGATGGCAGTGATCTGAAACGGTGGGCGCTTTAAACCACTCGGCCACTCGGGGCCCCAGTATCTATATTTGTAATTTTTAATTGGATTTTGCTTCAGTGTGCCTTGCTCAGATTGGTTAGTTTTGGTGGTCGCATATAGGAGAAACTGCCAGGTTACCAATCGTCCAGGTAAAATGGGAGGAATACCATTCTTATCAGAAATTGTTTTGAAACCAATTTATACTTTTGTGGAATACGGCGATCAGTGATCCTCATCTTATCACAATAATTTTAAAAATCGCCAATACCCATCTACTATAATACCACATCATGTGATAAATTCATCCACTGTACCACATACAGATTGAACATTTGCGTAACAGCTCTGTCATTTACATTATAGTCAAATCTAAAGTAACAAAGGTGAAACAATAGGAGCATCCTCGACGTTTTCCATGAAAACATCAGATGTGTCCATTCGAAACGTCTAGGCCAATCCAATAAATCATATCCCGAATTTGTGCTGACAGCTGCCATTCTGACCACCTGGGTTTTAAAAAAAAAGGTTGGACTGAAAAGTTCCTAATGAATCTAAGCATTATTTCATTTGCATATTTTCGGTCAATATTGCTGTCAATCTAATCACACAAATAACCCAGATTGTCTGAATTTATTACGGTTTATCTCTTGCTGAGAAATTTGCTGCCAGCAAAGTGTACGAATTTTCCTCAAATTACTATGCCAATGTACATCGGATTAATTGGTGTCTCGCAAAAATAGCGGAGGTGGCCAGAGTGGGATATGTGCAGAAGCAGCCATTTAAAAGTCCGTTCATGGAAACGGAATCACTTGCCAAAATATTATGCTACTGTGCATATAAAAACTAAAGTGTTAATGAAGTTAATGTTAACAAAAATTAAGACTAAGGTATGAAAGCAAATTACTAATTTCATTTGCTCATATGGGAATTACAAGAAGGTATAAATAACAAATCCAACTCGTTAAAGAACATATGAAACAAAATTCACTCCATCCTTGTTTTAGTTCCATGTGTGTGTATGTGTGTGTGTGTGTGTGTGTGTGTGTGTGTGTGTGTTCGTTCGTGTGTGTTTATACTTTTAGGAGAACTAAGTAACTTTTTAAGAAGTTCCAAATCCTGTGCAGCTCCAAGAGCCGTTCAGCATGTGAAATAGTGTCCAACGCAAAAAACGATTAAGGATTTAAAAGCTGGTTAATAAAAATCCGATTACACGGTTAGTTTGTCAAATACATTTTGTATGCGTTTATATTTTAAAAACTATGAACAATATGCGTATAAACATAATGCCAAAAAATAATAAAATCAAATGTTGTGGCATTAGTCTTGAAGAACATAAACCTTCATCATCCGATTAGTGAGTAAACATGTAAGTATATAAATACTTGCGCATTCTGTACATTATTAACCAGAATATGACCTGCCTTTTATAGGCAGGAAGGACTATAACTCCATAAATATGTCTCACCTTTTACGAACTATACCAAACCTCGTTGTTCTCTTTACACTTCGCAACGCTAAGTCCGCCATGTAATTATATTTTTGTAGGCAAAATATGGGATAATCTAATCGATTATTGAAGAGAATTAACACAGTCTGTGTTTAGTTAAAGTAGATTCGAGGTCAAGGTGAATTTACATCAATATTTTTTCAAACTTAGCAGTTTACAACCTTATCGTACCAAGGATGCAGAAAAATAAATTATTTTTTAAATTTCACTTTTATCTTGTTTTTCCAGCTGGTTGCACAAAGTGCACTGGCTTTATAAGTCCCTTCACGTGTGGCTGCGGAACAGCCATCAGCAAGCACACAATGATCGTGGAGACTGCGGACGAGCGCGAAGCCAGAGGACATCCGCTAGGGGAGGCAACTCCCTACGCCGCCATGGGAGGGCTTACAGGATTCTCCTCGCTAGCAGAGGGCAACATGAGATTAGATCCGAGTGGCAGAGGTAAAACATTTCGAAACAAAATTATTCTTATACCGCACGTTATTTGGAGTAGTTCTTATAATAATCACTGCAAATAAAGGACAAGAGAAGGAATTCTTTACATCACTGTCAAATTTCTCATCATTAGCAGCACAGATTTGTCGCTAAATGAGGGCAGCATGAGACTAGATCCGAAAGGCAGATTTCCGACATTTTTTATATAGAAAATGATTCCTGAATAATTATCCATTGAGAATCCTGGGTTGTTTTTTTTTTTTAATTATTGCAAATAACAAAGACATTATTAAAGGGATAAAACTTGTATCGACAGCCACAAAGATGCGGTAGAAAGATAAAGAAAATACTACTCAGTGACTATTCCTCGTCAAGATTTAAATCTTTGGCATAAATTAAGAGAGTAAAGATCGATTACAAACTTGAGAGACACAATGACTAAGTTATTTTTTGCGTAAAGATTGGTTTTGCATTAAATCAAGTGTTATTAATTTGTATTTTGTGTATGGATGGATGGATGGATGTGTGTGTGTGTGTGTGTGTGTGTGTGTGTGTGTGTGTGTGTGTAATAACATAATTCATAATAAACGTGCATCAGAAATGTCATTATAACTCGGATGTAAATATAGAACCGAATTTTTTTAAAAACTGTTATCATTGAATTTGTAGTTTTTCACAGACTCTTTGAACAGATTATTATTTTCTACGTTAAAATAAAAATAATGAAAATGGGAATTTTTCTTCTATATCTTGAACAGGTGCCCCTAATAGGGGTTTCCTGGAGCAGTCTGTGACGGCCGATGATAACCCCTTCCTCAGAGCCAACGTTCATGCTATTAAAGCACATCAAATGGAGAAGAATAAACAAGGTATCGCAATGTTTGAATGTAACGTACGTAATGGCGTTCAACAAGGGTTCTAGTTATTTTCTTTAGTTTCTCTCCAGTGTGTATAATATGTGATAATAGTGTTTCAAAGTCAGCCTTGTTTAAATTGATCAGTGTTGTTTAAAAGTTTAAAATCGATTGCTTAAAATCACATTTGTCAATTAAAACCCATTTCTGGCATAATTGCAATGTACAGCCAAAATTAGTGTTGAGAGTTGGGCAAGAGGAATGCTATTTGACTTCGGAGCACCCATCGCCGATAAAGTTTTACATTGACACTGGGTAACATTTATGGTTTTTTTTCCATTGTTAATGGACTGAATCGCGCAGAAAAATTAGTGACTTTTAACATGTTTTTGGTACACTGACATTTGTTATTTTAATTCATCTTTATTTTGTTTTCTAACACTATTTGTTTTCACGAAGAAATGCAGACATGATTGTACCGACGACGACTACAACAACGACGACGACGACGAGGTCCTCGGTACTTAATATTAAAGAGAAATTTTGTTGTGATGTTTTCAGATTTGCGAATAAAAAGGTTTAAGATGTCAACAACATCGTTTCATCAAAAATTTAATATCGTTGCGTTGTTTAATGAAGTAAAACGGTTTGAATTGTGGGCGATTTGTTGATGGCATACAATTAAAAGTCTGTATCTTTCGACAGTATTTTGCCTCACTAAAATCTGTTCTGTAGTCGATGATTCCAACAAGCAAGGATGCAAGTATAGTCTTTACCGGAAATCTGGACGAACAGGAAATAGCCTAGCAAAAAAGCAACCCCAAAACCCACAAAACAAAAGTGGCCGACGTTATATTAAATTTAATGCAAATAACTTACATTACTATGTTCATTAGGTAAATAAAATAAGAATAAAATCAAAACAAATAACGTGACAGTAATCTGCTTTAGAATAAACTATCTTTTAGAAGAGAGCACAAGGGGAATAAATCTTGCTGGAATACATTTTCAAGGAATGGGGAGGGGGCGCTCTTAGTATAAGATAAACTTCTGAGATAGTGACAGATGCAAGGTGAAATTTCGTACATTTGCATCATGCACATTCGAGAGAAAATTGGCATACCTCCATGTTACTTTCATGTACCGTGGCCGAAATTTATTTGGATATTGTACTTGTGTAAATCCTACATTCTCTAAGCACACCTAACTTCTCGTGTGCTCAAAATATCAGCCATTATTAGTGTAATGTGCACTATATTAGCAGTTATAAACATCGGGAAAATGAATGACTAAACAATAATAGCTTCTACAAGTGCAATGAATGAAATACAAATTTATAAAATGAATAAGATATATTCGGCAGCTTTTAATACAATTTATCTCAAAGGTTCAGGAAGTGAAAATGATCACGCAGAGCTAGCAGCTTTTTGATAGCTGCACATCTGAAGTAAGGCCAAACTGTATAACAATACCTAAACAATACAAGGTCTTTTTAAAATATCTAGTATAACCAGCAAGGAAAGCTGGGAAAAGGCTTTCTCTTTAAAAAAAAAAAATTTAAAATACGAAACTGTAGAGAGACACCTATAAGAATCTAATATTTCGGAAAGGCTGTAACAATCTAGTTCCATTTGAGTGAATAAAATGTGCATATCCTATTATAAGCCACTTAGTAATCGGAACACGTCGTGGTTTTTCTACCTAAATCTATCGCGGATATACATGCATGGTTAGATAGCGCGCATAAAAGCGGTAGTCTCTGGAAAGAGGCGGGCAAGTTACTGACGTATGCTACACAAAATAGAACCATGTCCAAAGCTTTATGATACTTTATGGAAGTATTTGC
Source organism: Potamilus streckersoni (assembly GCA_016746295.1). Classification (NCBI taxonomy): domain Eukaryota; kingdom Metazoa; phylum Mollusca; class Bivalvia; order Unionida; family Unionidae; genus Potamilus; species Potamilus streckersoni. Next base: position 1,105,057 of record JAEAOA010002144.1, read on the forward strand.
AGGGTGTTTTTAATGCTCTCTTGTTCATCCATACTTTACAATGGAAACTTATTAATGTTTTGGATAAATTATAAATCATCTCAATCAATAAGTAGATGTAATAAGCACTTCGATGCTGTATGGCGTGCGCATGACGTCATTTGGTAATCAAGGTGCATATATAGATGATCTCAATGATTTAGTATTGAATTTAAGAAACGAGTTGAATAATGTCCAGCTTTTACCCATTTGAGATTCTGTTTATCACATTCTTTTTTTTAATGAAAATGGTTTCGAGAGAAAGAAAAAGAAATAATTTCGTTCATTCTGGAGTTCATTCTGGCTCAGATATTGCACCTTTCATTTTTTGCGCGCGTTTATATTGTCCCAGACACTAGTTGTATTAATAATGCACAGTTCAATAACGAGTAGCATTTAAAATTTGATTTCTTTACAAATTATAATTCAAAGAGCAACTGTCCTTCCAAATCTGTATAACATTTTAAACAAACATCATTTTTCAACATTGGATCTCCATTGGAAATACCTGTATGATGTAAAATAGTTGACTCATTAGTTTGGATGAGCCATATACATCGCTGTTTCTTGTAGAATATTTACAGTGCTTCCACCTAAAATGTCAATTACACTACTAAGTATTCCAGTTGTTGAATATTTATGTGAACAGTTGATTACTGTATGCAGAATTCTAGATTTACTTGTATTTGTAAGTGGATTTGCATATTTTGATTTGGGACAGTAGAAGTAAACAAATAGGCATAGAAGTAAACAAAATTTAATCATTTTCGGAACTGAATAACATAATAAGAAATATTAACTCGTTGAAGCTATTTTACCTCGTAAACAGTAATGTGGTTGGATATATTTTTCTCAGTTGGGAGACCGGTATATGTTCACATCCTTCTCTAAACAGCAGAGTTTATTTATTCTTATAAGTTAACATTAAACCACGCTTGGCTTAGAGTGGGCTCCATGCTACGGGCTCACCCATCATCCCCAGCTCTCTATCCATTGACCAATACTTTTAGTTGTAACGAGACCATGTTGGATAAATTGACCATATTCAGACAGACTTAATATTTATTTTTAGTTCCATTTGGGCAATCGGTTAAACAAACGGCTGCTAAAATGTTCATAGTAGTAGTAAAAACAAGAAGTTCCAAAACGCAGTTAGTAAAAATTACCAAGTTTTCAGGTAAATATTCAAGCGAATAGTGTGCAATAATTTAATGGGTTTCTTTGGAAGTCATATTCATATAACGTGATATGTTAATATGTTGACATATGAAAAGTATTAAACTTCGCACACTGTGTGTAAAGTGTACGAACTATGTGTGATAAACAGCGCATATGAAATGAGAGCAAGTGTAATATTTCTTCGATTTGTTTCTGTTCATTGTCAGAAAGGTCCGAATACTTGCATTATTGCTTTAAGGCTTTAAAGTCTGCTTGTGGTATTTTAGGACTGACTGGTCCTGACGACGAGGTGTTTGACGACATAACCGAGAGAGTGTCCTCCATGAGACGGCCCGGGGAAGATGATATGGAATACTATGAGCGCAGGTACCAAGAAAAGGTAATCTACTTTTCAGACATGTTTCTTTGTGAGCCTAGATCCCAAATAAATAGTATTATCTAGTATTGTTAAGCTAAGCACCATGTTCATAACATTCAAAATGTAAATATGTTACACAGAATTTTTTTTTCCTCACATGTATTAGCCAAAGAACTCTGTTGAATTTTTGTGAAAGGTACTACATCCGTTGCCTGGCTGAATATTCATAAGAGCGAAAAAAGTGATACAACCTTGATAATAAATTACGTTCTTATAAAATAAAAATATTTATTTTTAAACTTAAATTTACAAACGGCTTGAATACGAAAAACCAGTAAGTAAAGAAACACGCTATATTTTCAGAGGAAAACATCAATATCCGATACCTTCATAGTTTCCAGTGCAAATCAGTTTGATTTCAACAATATATTTACATGCTTTATGCTCCTCCTTGACCAAAGTGCATGAAAATTCACTCCCCTGATCACTGGGTTCCTTACAAAAGTTCCATAAAGGTCAATGGTCATCTTCAATTTTTCAGCAAAAAAATAGACCAGCAGGTGTGAAACGGGAAGATCTGGACACAAAACGACTTCAATCTGGAAATAGGGCGGCCATAGAAGACAAGCCAAAATCCAGTAGAACCCAACAGAGAAAGTGAGACGTCCTAACCTCGTGATGGATTTGTTGGCAATTTTCGTTTCTAATGTTCTTAAACGTTCATTTTAAATATCAATATTAGTTTTTTTAATTAATTATTTCAATACACATAACGGTATTTTCATTTTTACGACACTACTTGCAATCAAAGCCTTATGGTGGAGGTATCTATTGAACTTTAAAGTCAAATGTTATTCTCAATTACTTGGCATGATAAAAAAGATATGATGCTACACTTAATGCTGCCCTGTTAGTTGGTCATTAGATTGTAAAATTGATCCCAATATTAACGAAGTATTGCTGCTGGGTAGTCAAATTACGCTTGTATAACAAACTTAGCAAAATAGTTTCAAATTATTTTATTTGCATATCAATGCACATATATTTCTATTTCTCGGTTATGGTGCTTTGTTTTATATATATATATATATATATATATATATATATATATATATATATATATATATATATATATATATATATATATATATATATATATATATATATATATATATATATATATATCTGTGTGTGTATGTATGTATGTATGTATGTATGTATGTATGTATGTATGTATGTATGTATGTATGTATGTATGTATGTATGTATGTATGTATGTATGTATGTATGTATGTATGTATGTATGTATGTTTCTTGTTGCAGTCTTTTTATCTTCAAAGAAGTTTATCTGTATGAAATATTGAAAGGATTGCAGAATGTAATACGTCTAAAACCTGTGCGCTTTATTTATAATTTAATTAAACACTACCTTGTAAGCCCAAACTCACGTGTAATGCAGTTGTAAACGGTAAATGTAAAAAGTATATGTTGGCATGTAAAGGTATGAGCTATCTACGTCCCACGCCATGGTTTTGTCTACTTATTTTTATCCTATGGCGTGGCTTCAAAATTCTATTATCTGGCCCGTACCCATGAGGAAGTTGCGCATGCCTGATGTATGACTTACTGTCTGAATTAAATTAAATATTGGATATGAATTATAAGAATTCCGTCTACTCCATACCAAAACCAGTCATACCTGATTTTAACAAAGCTACGATGAGAAAAATGGTATTAAATAAGCTAGGAACGTTTCGAAGATCCTATTTTGTTATGGCGTTGGTTATGTTTGGTCAGCTCAGGATAAGAGAGATGAAATGTATTTTTTTCGATTTTGTATATTTTTCTGCAAAATATGCAAGAATAGGCGTGCGGAAAATTTTCTAAGTGATATTTTAGATTCTAACAAATGAACATGCAAAACACGTTTGAATCTGAAAATAATATCTCTTGCGGGCAGCTGTATATATTAAGAAAATGTTTAGCCCAGTTAGATATTCAGTATACAAATAAAAAGTGGAAGACATGATTACATTGACAAGAATGGGAGACATTGTAGTCACTTACTTTAAACTTTCATTTAGTAGAGGATGAATTTGATTCTAAATTTGTCCTGTATACGAATATTTAAGAAAGAATGGCCTTTCTTATGTCTATTATGTGAATAGAAATATTTCTCTCATTCTGAGATGACGAGTTTATTATTGTGTTAATGGGTTGTAGTTTTTGAATTCAGTATTCCGTCCTTGAGAAACGTTGATCTCTGAAATGAGACCAAGTTTTAACTAAATTCTGTTTTTATCATTAGATTTGCTTGTGTATAATCTTAATGTTATTTATTTATTCACGAGTTTCAGATTGTAATTTTATCCTAAAATTTGAGGAATTGATACACCCTGATATTTAACTGGACAGACAAATTGTCGAACAGACCATTAAGACGCGGAAGCTAATTTATTTTCTTTGTATTATGTATTATATATTCTCTGTATTGTATATTATATATTCCTTGTTTTATATTTTATTTATATTTGTATTGTATATTATAAGCCAAAAAACAAAATTAATGAATAAATATATTTATGGTTTCAAAAAACTCTTAACTTTTTCTTAATTTTGACCCTTTTAGCCATCCTCAAAATTTGTGTTACTTATCCAAAATGGCACTCCAAAATGTTTGAGTTACGTATCCAAAATGGGACTCCTTAAAGTTTGAGTTACGTATCCAAAATGGCACTCCAAAAGGTTTGAGTTACGTATTCAAAGTGGCACACCAAAAGGTTTGAGTTACGTATCCAAATTGGGACACCTTAAGGTTTGAATTACTAATCCAAAATGGCACTCCAAAAGGTTTGAGTTACGTATTCAAAATGGAACTCCAAAATGTTTGAGTTACGTATCCAAAATGGGACTCCTTAAAGTTTTAGTTACGTATCCAAAATGGGGCTCCAAAAGGTTTGAGTTACGTATTCAAAATGGCACTCCAAAAGGTTTGAGTTACGTATCCAAAATGGGACTCAGAAAGATTTGAGTTACTTCACCAAAATGGCACTCCCGAAAGATCTGAGTTGCGTATCTAAAATCACGCTCCGAAAGATAGACGCTAATACAGTAAACGAGATTTTGCGATTTTTAGCTCTTGTCCTCTGAATCTGGAGTTCATCATTAATGGTAGATGCAAACTGCGCGGAGTATTTTTATGCTCTCAGCGAGATCTAATCTGTATAAATATTTTTTGAGATTTTTATGTCATGATTCCTTAAAATAAAGAATGTATTTGTGGGCAGGTAATCAGTACCTGATTTAGAAATAAGCTAAACAAGGTACAGCGTAGGGCCCCAAAGACTGAACTCAGTCTGAAATGGCCCCTCAAATGTATTTTATACCAAATATGGCCTCTATACCTTCCCATAGCTTAGGTCCCCGCTTTGCCTAATCCGGCACTGCGGGTAATCATCACAGACATACGAACAGAACATTAGAGTGGAAAAAATAGTGTTAAAATATTCGTGCTGCAATATTCGTGATGCTTTTTTCTGGAGACTGTCAGTGTTGGATGCGTTATAATTGGGTATGTTTCTCCATATGAAAGAGCTCTAGTCTAGCATTTGTAGCATACGAACGCATTTGTAGCATACAAGGGCATTTGTAGCATACAATGTCATTTGAAGCATACAAGGGCATTTGTAGCATACAAACGCATTTGTAGCATACAAGGGCATTTGTAGCATACAATGTCATTTGAAGCATACAAGGGCATTTGAAGCATACAATGGCATTTGAAGCATACAAGAGCATTTGTAGCATACAAGGGCATTTGTAGCATACAAGGGCATTTGTAGCATACAAGGGCATTTGTAGCATACAAGGGCATTTGAAGCATACAAGGGCATTTGAAGCATACAAACACATTTGTAGCATACAAGGGCATTTGGAGCATACAAGGGCATTTGTAGCATACAATGACATTTAAAGCATACAAGGGCATTTGTAGCATACAAGGGCATTTGTAGCATACAAAGGCATTTGAAGCATACAAGGGCATTTGGAGCATACAAGGGCATTTGAAGCATACAAGGGCAATTGTAGCATACAAGGGCATTTGTAGCATACAAGGGCATTTGAAGCATACAAGGGCATTTGAAGCATACAAACGCATTTGTAGCATACAAGGGCATTTGTAGCATACAAGGGCATTTGGAGCATACAAGGGCATTTGTAGCATACAATGACATTTAAAGCATACAAGGGCATTTGTAGCATACAAGGGCATTTGTAGCATACAAAGGCATTTGAAGCATACAAGGGCATTTGGAGCATACAAGGGCATTTGAAGCATACAAGGGCATTTGTAGCATACAAGGGCATTTGTATCATACAAGGGCATTTGTAGCATACAAGGGCATTTGTAGCATACAAGGGCATTTGTAGCATACAATGGCATTTGAAGCATACAAGGGCATTTGGAGCATAAAAGGGCATATGAAGCATACAAAGACATTTGAAGCATACAAGGGCATTTGAAGCATACAAGGGCATTAGTTGCATGCAAGGGCACTTTAAGCATACAATGACATTTGAAGCATACAATGACATTTGAAGCATACAAAGGCATTTGAAGCATACAAGGGCATTTGAAGCATACACGGGCATTTGAAGCATACAAACGCATTTGTAGCATACAAAGGCATTTGAAACATACAAGGGCATTTGTAGCATACAAGGGCATTTGAAGCATACAAGGACATTTGAAGCATACAAGGGCATTTGAAGCGTACAAGTGCATTTGTAGCATACAAGGGCATTTGTAGCATACAAAGGCATTTGAAGCATACAAGGGCATTTGGAGCATACAAGGGCATTTGTAGCATACAAGGGCATTTGTAGCATACAAGGGCATTTGAAGCATACAAGGGCATTTGTAGCATACAAGGGCATTAGTAGCATACAAAGGCATTTGAAGCATACAAAGGCATTTTAAGCATACAAGGGCATTTGTAGCATACAAGGGCATTTGTTGCATGCAAGGGCACTTTAAGCATACAAAGGCATTTTAAGCATACAAGGGCATTTGAAGCATACAAGGGCATTTGTTGCATGCAAGGGCACTTTAAGCAGACAAGGGCATTTGGAGCATACAAGGGCATTTGTAGCATACAAGGGCATTTGTAGCATACAAGGGCATTTGTAGCATACGAGGGCATTTGAAGCATACAAGGGCATTTGAAACATACAAACGCATTTGTAGCCTACAAGGGCATTTGTAGCATAAAATGCCATTTGAAGCATACAATGGCATTTGTAGCATACAATGTCATTTGAAGCATACAAGGGCATTTATAGCATACAAGGGCATTTGAAGCATACAAGGGCATTTGAAGCATACAACGGCATTTGAAACATACAGGGGCATTTGTTGCATGCAAGGGCACTTTAAACATACAAGGGCATTTGGAGCATACAAGGGCATTTGGAGCATACAAGGGCATTTGAAGCATACAAGGGCATTTGGAGCATACAAGGGCATTTGTAGCATACAAGGGCATTTGTAGCATACAAGGGCATTTGAAGCATACAAACGCATTTGTAGCATACAAGGGCATTTGTAGCATACAAGGGCATTTGAAGCATACAAGAGCATTTGGAGCATACAAGGGCATTTGTAGCATACAATGTCATTTGAAGCATACAAGGGCATTTGGAGCATACAAGGGCATTTGAAGCATACAAACGCATTTGTAGCATACAAGGGCATTTGTAGCATACAAGGGCATTTGTAGCATACAAGGGCATTTGAAGCATACAAGGGCATTTGTAGCATACAAGGGCATTTGTAGCATACAAGGGCATTTGAAGCATACAAACGCATTTGTAGCATACAAGGGCATTTGTAGCATACAAGGGCATTTGAAGCATACAATGTCATTTGTAGCATACAAGGGCATTTGTAGCATACAAGGGCATTTGAAGCATACAAGGGCATTTAGAGCATACAAGGGCATTTGTAGCATACAATGTCATTTGAAGCATACAAGGGCATTTGGAGCATACAAGGGCATTTGAAGCATACAAACGCATTTGTAGCATACAAGGGCATTTGTAGCATACAAGGGCATTTGGAGCATACAAGGGCATTTGAAGCATACAAGGGCATTTGAAGCATACAAGGGCATTTGTAGCATACAAGGGCATTTGTTGCATGCAAGGGCACTTTAAGCATACAAAGGCATTTTAAGCATACAAGTGCATTTGAAGCATACAGGGGCATTTGTTGCATGCAAGGGCACTTTAAGCATACAGGGGCATTTGGAGCATACAAGGGCATTTGTAGCATACAATGTCATTTGAAGCATACAAGGGCATTTGGAGCATACAAGGGCATTTGAAGCATACAAACGCATTTGTAGCATACAAGGGCATTTGTAGCATACAAGGGCATTTGAAGCATACAAGGGCATTTGAAGCATACACGGGCATTTGTAGCATACACGGGCATTTGTAGCATACAAGGGCATTGTAGCATACAAGGGTATTTGAAGCATACAAACGCATTTGTAGCATACAATGGCATTTGTAGCATACAAGGGCATTTGAAGCATACAAGGGCATTTGGAGCATACAAGGGCATTTGTAGCATACAATGTCATTTGAAGCATACAAGGGCATTTGGAGCATACCAGGGCATTTGAAGCATACAAACGCATTTGTAGCATACAAGGGCATTTGTAGCATACAAGGGCATTTGAAGCATACAAGGGCATTTGAAGCATACAAGGGCATTTGTAGCATACAAGGGCATTTGTAGCATACAAGGGCATTTGAAGCATACAAACGCATTTGTAGCATACAAGGGCATTTGTAGCATACAAGGGCATTTGAAGCATACAAGGGCATTTGAATCATGCAATGGCATTTGTAGCATACAATGTCATTTGAAGCATACAAGGGCACTTGAAGCATACAAGGGCATTTGTAGCATACAATGGCATTTGTAGCATACAATGTCATTTGTAGCATACAAGGGCATTTGTAGCATACAATGTCATTTGAAGCATACAAGGGCATTTGAAGCATACAAGGGCATTTGAAGCATACAAGGGCATTTGTAGCATACAAGGGCATTTTACAAATAATGAATATCAGTGCACTGTGCGATAAAAATTTTATTTATTAAGGAACAGTACGTATACGTATCCCTCAAAGTACTTCCCATCAGTCTGATAATCAAATTATTAATTACTATGTTGTATTCACTTATTTGTATCTAGTTCCAACCGATTGGTGGTTTTCAAATTGTCTGCCAGTCAGCGACTCTTTCATAGCTTTCATAGCAAAATGAAGCTAAAAATAACTTGGAGTTAAACCAGGACTGTATGGAGGATTTGGCAGAGGACATATAATGTGCTTCTTCTGGAAGTCTGTCAAGATGGCGGACTTATGTGCTGATGCCTTGCCGTGGAGTAGATTGGTATTTCTGATACTAGTGCGTGAACGGGTGTTTAGGCATTGTTCTTCAACTTTTACAATATTTTAGAGGCCTAAGATCGTCCAGTGACGCTACCAGAATCCGACAAACCATATAGAGCCTGATATGATTCTTCAATACATTTATTAAAAACAGCTGTCGAATGAATGCCCATGATAAAAGAACTATCTTCCGCCATGTATCGAGCGGCTTCATCAGTTATTCCGTCCACAGCAGCTACACCCTGCTCACTAATGGCAGACGACGACCCTTCAGAATATGGGTCATCTTCCGTGGATTCGTGACAATCTTTAAACCACCTCAAAATTGTAAGAAATCACAGAGAATCTCATCCGTAAACGTAAAAGTCGATTTTTATATCAAATGAAGAGTAATTAACAGAATGCGCCCAATACCAGAAATATTTACCTACGGTATATTGCATGTATATCTGCAGCTGATTGGTGTGCTTAATTTGCATCTAGAGATTATTTGATAGAACATTTTTCGGTCCATCAAACGGTGTTAAATTTGATAAAATATTTCTCGGTCCATCATACGGTGTTAAATTTGATAGAACATTTTTCGGTCCATCAAACGGTTTTAAATTTGATAGAACATTTTTGGGTCCATCGACCGTGTTAAATTTGATAGAAAAGTTTTGGGTCCCTCGACCAATTGTTAAATTTGATAGAACATTGTTGGGTCCATCGACCGTGCTAAATTTGATAGAACACTGTTGGGTCCATCGATTGGTGTTAAATTTGATAGAACATTGTTGGGTCCATCGATCGATGTTAAATTTACATACAAGTCCAAAGAGACAAAACTGTGATAACAAAATACTCAACTACATATTCAGAACCATTTAAACCCCTCGCATATTCTGAAAAAAAAAACGAAGTTCAAGTAACTGAAGAGGTACAAATTCGACAGAAAATTTGGAGGAGTACTAATTTTGGCGAACATTACTCAAAGTTGATAGATATATCTAGTCATGCTGAGGTATTGATCAATGCCGACTCCAATAGGTTTTATATTCATTGCTAGATAATTGTGAGCCATGCATTCAGAGTGAGAAGTAAGTCTGACATTTTGTAATAAGTTTCGCACCATTTGGTTTACATTTTGTGTTGGATGCATTCAAACATGTATACATTTTATTTTACTTACATCAAACAAAAAATGATTCAAATCAATTTTGAGGTTTGGGTTCAGTGGAGTTGAGAGATTTTGCATATGTGTGTAATATATAATTGTCAGTGAAGTGATCAGCATTAGATTGCACTGGATGCAAAGCTAGGACGTTGATGAAAAGAAATGTCTTAATATCTAGCATCTGGGAAGACCACAGAGAAAAGTATCCAAATGGGAAGTAATTTTACCCATACAAACAACTGTAACTTTCTTTAGTTAGATATGATTTGAACAAAAGATGAGTTCGAGAAAATTTAATGTCAGATTATTTTATAAAGATTACCTAATGATCAGTTACGTCAAATGCTTTCTGACGGTCCAGAAAACTGCACCATTACCTAGGCCCGATTCATTGACTAGTTGTCATTCCTCTACATGTTTCGTCAATGTAGTTTGACAGCAATGAACTTGTCGGAAAACTAATTGCGATTTATAGTAGATGGCACTTGGTAAGATATCGGAAGAAATGCTTATTGGGTTGTTTTTAAATAATGTTGGAAAGTACATGAAAACAGGCAATGTTCTTGTTTTTAAATAATGTTGGAAAGTACATGAAAACAGACAAGGTTCTTGTTTTTAAATAATGTTGGAAAGTACATGAAAACAGACAAGGTTCTTGTTTTTAAATAATGTTGGAAAGTACATGAAAACAGACATGGTTCTTGTTTTTAATAATGTTGGAAAGTAGATGAAAACAGACAAGGTTCATGTTTTTAAATAATGTTGGAAAGTACATGAAAAAAGAAAAGGTTCTTGTTTATAAATAATGTTGGAAAGTACATGAAAAAAGACAAGGTTCTTGTTTTTAAATAATGTTGGAAAGTACATGGAAACAGACAAGGTTCTTTTTTTAAATAATGTTGGAAAGTACATGAAAACAGACAAGGTTCTTCTTTTTAAATAATGTTGGAAAGTACATGAAAACCGACAAGGTTCTTTTATTAAATAATGTTGGAAAGTACATGAAAACAGACAAGGTTCTTGTTTTTAATAATGTTGGAAAGTAGATGAAAACAGACAAGGTTCTTGTTTTTAGATAATGTTGGAAAGTACATGAAAAAAGACAAAGTTCTTGTTTTTAAATAATGTTGGAAAGTACATGGAAACAGACAAGGTTCTTTTTTTAAATAATGTTGGAAAGTACATGAAAACAGACAAGGTTCTTGTTTTTAAATAATGTTGGAAAGTACATAAAAACAGACAAGGTTCTTGTTTCAAAATAATGTTGGAAAGTACATGAAAACAGACAAGGTTCTTTTATTAAATAATGTTGGAAAGTACAGGAAAACAGACAAGGTTCATTTTTGAAATAATGTTGGAAAGTACATGAAAACAGACAAGGTTCTTCTTTCAAAATAATGTTGGAAAGTACATGAAAAAAGACAAGGTTCTTGTTTCAAAATAATGTTGGAAAGTACATGAAAACAGACAAGGTTCTTGTTTTTAAATAATGTTGGAAAGTACATGAAAACAGACAAGGTTCTTGTTTTTAAATAATGTTGGAAAGTACATGAAAAAAGACAAAGTTCTTGTTTTTAAATAATGTTGGAAATTACATGAAAAAAGACAAGGTTCTTGTTTTTAAATAATGTTGGAAAGTACATGAAAACAGACAAGGTTCTTTTTTTAAATAATGTTGGAAAGTACATGAAAACAGACAAGGTTCTTTTTTTAAATAATGTTGGAAAGTACATGAAAAAAGACAAAGTTCTTGTTTTTAAATAATGTTGGAAATTACATGAAAAAAGACAAGGTTCTTGTTTTTAAATAATGTTGGTAAGTACATGGAAACAGACAAGGTTCTTGTTTCAAAAAAATGTTGGAAAGTACATGAAAACAGACAAGGTTTTTGTTTCAGAATAATGTTGGAAAGTACATGAAAACAGGCAAGGTTCTTGTCTCAAAAAAATGTTGGAAAGTACATGAAAACAGACAAGGTTCTTGTTTCAAAATAATGTTGGAAAGTACATGAAAACAGACAAGGTTCTTTTATTAAATAATGTTGGAAAGTACATGGAAACAGACAAGGTTCTATTTTTAAATAATGTTGGAAAATACATGAAAACAGACAAGGAACTTGTTTCAAAATAATGTTGGAAAGTACATGAAAACAGACAAGGTTCTTTTATTAAATAATGTTGGAAAGTAGTTGAAAACAGACAAGGTTCTTGTTTTTACATAATGTTGGAAAGTACATGAAAAAAGACAAGGATCTTGTTTCAAAATAATGTTGGAAAGTACATGAAAAAAGACAAGGATCTTATTTCAAAATATTGTTGGAAAGTACATGAAAACAGGCAAGGTTCTTGTCTCCAAACAATGTTGGAAAGTACATGAAAACAAACAAGGTTCTTGTTTCAGAAAAATGTTGGAAAGTACATGAAAACAGACAAGGTTCTTGTTTTAAAATAATTTTGGAAAGTACATGAAAACAGACAAGTTTCTTGTTTCAAAATAATGTTGGAAAGTACATGAAAACAGACAAGGTTCTTGTTTCAAAATGATGTTGGAAAGTGCATGAAAACAGACAAGGTTCTTGTTTCAAAATAATGTAGGAAAGTACATGAAAACAGACAAGGTTCTTTTATTAAATAATGTTGGAAAGTACATGAAAACAGACAAGGTTCTTGTTTTTAAATAATGTTGGAAAGTACATGAAAAAAGACAAGGATCTTATTTCAAAATAATGTTGGAAAGTACATGAAAACAGACTAGGTTCTTGTTTTTAAATAATGTTGGAAAGTACATGGAAACAGACAAGGTTCTTTTTTTAAATAATGTTGGAAAGTACATGAAAACAGACAAGGTTCTTGTTTTTAAATAATGTTGGAAAGTACATGAAAACAGACAAGGTTCTTGTTTCAAAATAATGTTGGAAAGTACATGAAAACAGACAAGGTTCTTGTTTCAAAAAAATGTTGGAAAGTACATGAAAACAGACAAGGTTTTTGTTTCAGAATAATGTTGGAAAGTACATGAAAACAGACAAGGTTCTTCTTTTTAAATAATGTTGGAAAGTACATGAAAACAGACAAGGTTCTTGTTTCAAAATAATGTTGGAAAGTACATGAAAACAGACAAGGTTCTTTTATTAAATAATGTTGGAAAGTACATGAAAACAGACAAGGTTCATTTTTGAAATAATGTTGGAAAGTACATGAAAACAGACAAGGTTCTTCTTTCAAAATAATGTTGGAAAGTACATGAAAAAAGACAAGGTTCTTGTTTTTAAATAATGTTGGAAAGTACATGAAAACAGACAAGGTTCTTGTTTTTAAATAATGTTGGAAAGTAAATGAAAACAGACAAGGTTCTTGTTTTTAAATAATGTTGGAAAGTACATGAAAACAGACAAGGTTCTTGTTTTTAAATAATGTTGGAAAGTAAATGAAAACAGACAAGGTTCTTGTTTCAAAATAATGTTGGAAAGTACATGAAAACAGACAAGGTTCTTCTTTTTAAATAATGTTGCAAAGTACATGAAAACAGACAAGGTTCTTGTTTCAAAATAATGTTGGAAAGTACATGAAAACAGACAAGGTTCTTGTTTCAAAAAAATGTTGGTAAGAACATGAAAACAGACAAGGTTTTTGTTTCAGAATAATGTTGGAAAGTACGTGAAAACAGGCAAGGTTCTTGTCTCAAAAAAATGTTGGAAAGTACATGAAAACAGACAAGGTTCTTGTTTCAAAATAATGTTGGAAAGTACATGAAAACAGACAAGGTTCTTGTTTCAAAAAAATGTTGGTAAGTACATGAAAACAGACAAGGTTTTTGTTTCAGAATAATGTTGGAAAGTACATGAAAACAGGCAAGGTTCTTGTCTCAAAAAATTGTTGGAAAGTACATGAAAACAGACAAGGTTCTTGTTTCAAAATAATGTTGGAAAGTACATGAAAACAGACAAGGTTCTTTTATTAAATAATGTTGGAAAGTACATGGAAACAGACAAGGTTCTATTTTTAAATAATGTTGGAAAGTACATGAAAACAGACAAGGTTCTTGTTTTTAAATAATGTTGGAAAGTACATGGAAACAGACAAGGTTCTATTTTTAAATAATGTTGGAAAGTACATGAAAACAGACAAGGTTCTTGTTTTTAAATAATGTTGGAAAGTACATGAAAACAGACAAGGAACTTGTTTCAAAATAATGTTGGAAAGTACATGAAAACAGACAAGGTTCTATTTTTAAATAATGTTGGAAAGTACATGAAAACAGACAAGGTTCTTGTTTTTAAATAATGTTGGAAAGTACATGAAAACGGACAAGGTTCTTGTTTCAAAATAATGTTGGAAAGTACATGAAAACAGACAAGGTTCTTCTTTCAAAATAATGTTGGAAAGTACATGAAAAAAGACAAGGTTCTTGTTTTTAAATAATGTTGGAAAGTACATGAAAACAGACAAGGTTCTTGTTTTTAAATAATGTTGGAAAGTACATGAAAACAGACAAGGTTCTTGTTTTTAAATAATGTTGGAAAGTAAATGAAAACAGACAAGGTTCTTGTTTCAAAATAATGTTGGAAAGTACATGAAAACAGACACGGTTCTTCTTTTTAAATAATGTTGCAAAGTACATGAAAACAGACAAGGTTCTTGTTTCAAAATAATGTTGGAAAGTACATGAAAACAGACAAGGTTCTTGTTTCAAAAAAATGTTGGTAAGTACATGAAAACAGACAAGGTTTTTGTTTCAGAATAATGTTGGAAAGTACGAGAAAACAGGCAAGGTTCTTGTCTCAAAAAAATGTTGGAAAGTACATGAAAACAGACAAGGTTCTTGTTTCAAAATAATGTTGGAAAGTACATGAAAACAGACAAGGTTCTTGTTTCAAAAAAATGTTGGTAAGTACATGAAAACAGACAAGGTTTTTGTTTCTGAATAATGTTGGAAAGTACATGAAAACAGACAAGGTTCTTTTATTAAATAATGTTGGAAAGTACATGGAAACAGACAAGGTTCTATTTTTAAATAATGTTGGAAAGAACATGAAAACAGACAAAGTTCTTGTTTTTAAATAATGTTGGAAAGTACATGGAAACAGACAAGGTTCTATTTTTAAATAATGTTGGAAAGTACATGAAAACAGACAAGGTTCTTGTTTTTAAATAATGTTGGAAAGTACATGAAAACAGACAAGGAACTTGTTTCAAAATAATGTTGGAAAGTACATGAAAACAGACAAGGTTCTTGTTTCAAAATAATGTTGGAAATTACATGAAATCAGACAAGGTTCTTGTTTCAAAAAAATGTTGGAAAGTACATGAAAACAGACAAGGTTTTTGTTTCAGAATAATGTTGGAATGTACATGAAAACAGACAAGGTTCTTCTTTTTAAATAATGTTGGAAAGTACATGAAAACAGGCAAGGTTCTTGTCTCAAAACAATGTTGGAAAGTACATGAAAACAAACAAGGTTCTTGTTTCAGAAAAATGTTGGAAAGTACATGAAAACAGACAAGGTTTTTGTTTCAAAATAATGTTGGAAAGTACATGAAAAGAGACAAGGTTCTTTTATTAAATAATGTTGGAAAGTAGATGAAAACAGACAAGGTTCTTGTTTTTAAATAATGTTGGAAAGTACATGAAAACGACAAGGTTCTTGTTTTTAAATAATGTTGGAAAGTACATGAAAAAACAAGGTTCTTGTTTTTAAATAATGTTGGAAAGTACATGGAAACAGACAAGGTTCTTTTTTTAAATAATATTAGAAAGTACATGAAAACAGACAAGGATCTTATTTCAAAATAATGTTGGAAAGTACATGAAAACAGACAAGGTTCTTGTTTTTAAATAATGTTGGAAAGTACATGGAAACATACAAGGTTCTTGTTTTTAAATAATGTTGGAAAGTACCTGAAAACAGACAAGGTTCTTGTTTTTAAATAATGTTGGTAAGTACATGAAAACAGACAAGGTTCTTGTTTTTAAGTAATGTTGGAAAGTACATGAAAACAGACAAGGTTCTTGTTTCAAAAAAATGTTGGAAAGTACATGAAAACAGACAAGGTTTTTGTTTCAGAATAATGTTGGAAAGTACATGAAAACAGACAAGGTTCTTCTTTTTAAATAATGTTGGAAAGTACATGAAAACAGACAAGATTCTTGTTTCAAAATAATGTTGGAATGTACATGAAAACAGGCAAGGTTCTTGTCTCAAAAAAATGTTGGAAAGTACATGAAAACGGACAAGGTTCTTGTTTCAAAATAATGTTGGAAAGTACATGAAAACAGACAAGGTTCTTGTTTTTAAATAATGTTGGAAAGTACATGAAAAAAGACAAGGTTCTTGTTTTTAAATAATGTTGGAAAGTACATGGAAACAGACAAGGTTCTTTTTTTAAATGATATTGGAAAGTACATGAAAACAGACAAGGTTCTTGTTTCAAAATAATGTTGGAAAGTACATGAAAACAGACAAGGTTCTTGTTTCAAAAAAATGTTGGAAATTACATGAAAACAGACAAGGTCCTTGTTTCAAAAAATGTTGGAAAGTACATGAAAACAGACAAGGTTCTTTTATTAAATAATGTTGGAAAGTACCTGAAAACAGACAAGGTTCATTTTTGAAATAATGTTGGAAAGTACATGAAAACAGACAAGGTTCTTGTTTTTAAATAATGTTGGAAAGTACATGAAAACAGACAAGGTTCTTGTTTTTAATAATGTTGGAAAGTACATGAAAACAGACAAGGTTCTTGTTTTTAAATAATGTTGGAAAGTACATGAAAAAAGACAAGGTTCTTGTTTTTAAATAATGTTGGAAAGTACATGGAAACAGACAAGGTTCTTTTTTTAAATAATGTTGGAAAGTACATGAAAACAGACAAGGTTCTTGTTTTTAAATAATGTTGGAAAGTACATGAAAAAAGACAAGGTTCTTGTTTCAAAATAATGTTGGAAAATACATGAAAACAGACAAGGTTCTTGTTTCAAAATAATGTTGGAAATTACATGAAAGCAGACAAGGTTCTTGTTCAAAAAAAATTTTGGAAAGTACATGAAAACAGACAAGTTTTTTGTTTCAGAATAATGTTGGAAAGTACATGAAAACAGACAAGGTTCTTCTTTTTAAATAATGTTGGAAAGTACATGAAAACAGACAAGGTTCTTGTTTCAAAATAATGTTGGAAAGTACATGAAAACAGGGAAGGTTCTTGTCTCAAAAAAATGTTGGAAAGTACATGAAAACAAACAAGGTTCTTGTTTCAGAATAATGTTGGAAAGTACATGAAAACAGACAAGGTTCTTGTTTCAAAATATTGTTGGAAAGTACATGAAAACAGGCAAGGTTCTTGTCTCAAAACAATGTTGGAAAGTACATGAAAACAGACAAGGTTCTTGTTTTTAAATAATGTTGGAAAATAGATGAAAACAGATAAGGTTCTTGTTTTAAAATAATGTTGGAAAGCACATGAAAACAGACAAGGTTCTTTTTTCAAATCTTGGATATTTAAATTCCCTCGTGAATTTGGAACACCTTGTCTAATATCAATGACTAACGACATCTTCCTGAAGTAAAACAATATTTAATCACATCTTGCAAAGAATAAGAATTGAACAAAATCCGAATTCGAACATTTTGTGTTGACATTTCATCTACATAATCTGGGTCTGTTTTAGAAAAGGGTTACGAGCTAATGTTTTGTCACATATAGAGAAGAAATTCACTTTCATCCGTATATTCATATAGCAATGTGTCTTAACCTTTTTACCCTGTACTGCTGGCTAGTCACATAATGATCACTAATAGTCTAATGGAAAACAAAGTTAATTAATCTCGTACAGATTGGCAAGGTGGGTCGTGTAGATATAGTCAGTCAGGTTAGATAAAATGGACTTTAATTCTTTTGGAATGTTCACCACATGTGTGAGTCGGATATTTGCATCATAGGAAGCGATCTGGAGTAAATATCGTAACTGAAGTTAATATTGAAGTCTTTCGTGATGACACTATGAATCACATTTTTTGTTCCTTGGTAAGTGTTATTTCGCAATTGCTTTTGCCTAAAAAGTATAGAAAATTGTAGTATTCCCCCCAACCTTTGCTTTTGTGACCAGAAAAGTGATATTTTAAAATTTACTTATTTCCAATGAGAAAACTGACGAATTTGTGTCTTTTCGTTCACATAAAGTCAGGGCAAAACAACATATGAATCAAAATTAACATTTATACTAAACTAATACAAAATTGATCACAATTTTTTTAAAAGTGAGTAGTTTTTCTAGATTTACGATTACACTATAAATCCCTTTTACCGGGGATACACCAGTGGCTCCCACTTGACATCGTATCCCCACCCACCCACCCACCCACCCAGATAACTCAGTCCGCTGTGGCTAGTTCCGCCTTTGGCAGTGCGCCTTGATGTTCCTGCTGTCCCAAAGGCAAATATAGGAGGGAAATGGTGAAACCGCCTTGGAGACCCATCAGGAATGTTGAAGTAGCAAATTTCCCAAAGCTTAAAACGCTGGAATCTGGTGTCAATAGAATATGACCGTGGAAACGTCAACACTAAATAGGCCTTTTGTTTGCAACATCTCTAAAGTATCGTATAAGGTTTGCACAAAGCTTCATTAAAACTGCGACTAGATTACATTTCAGCAGAACGCGAGACAGTTGTTAGTTGATTTCATGGTTTAGATAGTTGATTCGGTGTGTGACGGCACGTCAAGACATGATTTTTATTTTGTCATAGCAATTCATTCCTTGACAGATACTGCTATTAGTGTAGTCGCAATATGTCGTACGTGTTAGGTAGGATTTAATAAATGCTTTATATTGACATACGCCGACATATATGGTTTCTTCGTCAGTTGCAATTTGTTTGTAATCAAATGTGTGTAAATTTGTAATACACTCCGAGTCATTTAAAAAAGTTTATTCTACTTGAGAAAGGAACAAACAATTACGAAATACACTAGAAACCGGTATAAATTTTATATCATGAAATACACTAGGAACCGGTATAAATTTTCAGCGATGAAGCACAATATAGACAGACGTAAATTTTCTATCATAAAACACACTATAAACCGGTATGAATTTTCAACGATGAAACACAATTTAAACCAGCATTAATTTTCTGTCATGAAAACACTATAAACCCGTATGAATTTTAAAAGATGAAACACACGAAAGACGGAATTAATTTTATGTGATCAAACATTTATGCATTTTTAAACATAAAACACTGTAAACGTATATGGATGTGCAAAGATGAGACACATTATAAACCCATGTCTATGATGAAGCGCACTATAAAACCGGTATGAATATTTTATGCACACCTCACTGATTTGGTTCGGTCCGGATAATATTCAAAAAGTTAATGTTTATATATGCGAAGCAATGGTATAAGACTTCCTGATGTCAGAGACTAAGTTCGTTTTAACTGGCATTTTGTTTCTCTCAAGAACATGCCGATGGGAAATAGTTACAGGGTAAAAGTTGAGGCTCAGGGCGTGAATTTAAATTTTAATCTGCAAGAGGTAAGCTTTTCTCTGATCAAGATGTTCATTTGTGTATTAATCTCTTGCGAAAACCAATTCCTCCATTCACCAACCTCACCTGTAAAAAGACAACATTAAATAAAAAAAATTAATAACACTGACGACTTGTCACTTTAATGCAGTTATAAGAAACCAAATAGTGTGTGGACTAGAAAAAATGCAAAACAATAAACAGTATGAACGTGTTTGATATTTTTCTTCAGTCTCAATGTTCAGGTGAAACAGAATTTGTATCATTGTTTAAATCATTCATCATCCTGTATATGTTGACATCATTCGTCCCCAAATTCATACGGAACGTAAATATAGGACAACTAATTGTGGACTATTAAAATACAAACAATAATATTTGCTTAACTATTATATGGAATCGTTATCAAGAATATCACAAAAATGCCCCCGTTTATTTCAAGCATTTAACAGCTTTAAACATTGTACAGATTATATAATCAGAGAGTTGGGATGAACCTTAAAAATGTAGGCCAATCACTGCAGGTGATTAGGATTTTGAAACAGCCTCTTGTCTTGATGCGCATGAGTTTACACTGTTATAGACAATAAGATGTAGTTCCAGGTACTTTCTACACTTGCATAATGCTGAAAAATTCGACCGCAAAAAATATAGGTACATATATCCATAACTATCCTACAAAAAAATTGTATAACTGGAGGAGAAAAAGCTTTATATGGTCATTTTTTAAAACTCTCGCCTTGTCTTTTAAGCGCTGGCAGCTGATTTGCAACAGACTTCACGTGTCTCTACTGTCTCGGGTTCAATAACTATATCTGCAAGTGAAACTGTCGCTCATCCATTGGGATTGGTTTTATACAGATTGTCTGATCTTCTCCACCTCCGTGTCCGCCCTGTTCCAATATCTAAACAGTCGATATAACTGTAACACCCGTGACCGCCCTGTTCGAAATACCTAAACAGTTGATATAACTGTAACACAAGTTTTAAGAACTTGTACCAGCGATTAATGATAACTAAAATCTTCAGGGAGAATAAATGGATATGATTGGAGTTACTTTTGCATGGATGATCGTATACTGGAGCAAAGATAACCAAACCAGGGATCAACAAGTATCGTGCAGTAATGAATCGCCGATAATTACTGCATGGAAGCATACAATAATCGATGAATGAACCAGTGGCGTAGCTTGGGGCGGGGGTGTGGCAATTGTCCCCGGGCGTCATTTGCCAGGGGCACAAAAATGAGGAAAATAAAACTATTTGTTATCTCAGATGCACTCGAAGACGGCGCCAAGTTCATGTTTTTTTTGTCCCCGAACGCTGAAGTACCCTCACTACGCCACTGGAATGAATACTATATTATTCACCTTTGCGATAAATGAAAGACTTCCCGCCAAGATAATATTTAGCTGAATCATCATCCTTTAGGATCTCGGTAGCCATTTTTAACTTGTGAAATTCCACCTTTTCCACGACTTCTTCTATAAAATGGTCATCTGACCTGGTACCAAGGAATCGGGCAATTTTCAATATTTCTTCTTTTGGATACTACAAAGATGAAAGTAACTGTGAATACACATGTGTATTTCCAGCAGTTATGTAGACTTTTACCTTCTAGTTTTGCTTAGATGAAAAACGTAAGAAGCGAGAAAACTATGTCGGGTTGTTACAATTTCATTTAATAACAATTCTGACATAAAATTACATTAAACGTAAGGTAATAGATTAATATTGGAAATCGCTATACAGGTAAGTTACAATTGATAAACAATAATGAGCCAAATCAAAATTAACTAGACACTTTTTGAAGGGATAAAGAGGATATCAATGATTTTCAAAACCAATATCTTTTTATTGATTTTAATCTTGTAATGGACACGAATGAAGCTCTATTGTGTATGTGTGTGTGTGTGTGTGTGTGTGTGTGTGTGTGTGTGTGTGTGTGTGTGTGTGTGTGTGTGAGAGAGAGAGAGAGAGAGAGAGAGAGAGATTTGGAATTTTAACGTAGCTTTAACAATTGTTCAGTCATATCGCTACGATGGCTGCATTGTGGCACTTTATAGCAATGGGCATCATGCCGCAGATATGTATCATCACGCCCCACCCAGTCCCATTATCCTGACACCAGGCGATAATTACTTCATCGAAATAAGAATGGGAAAGTTTCTGTGTCTGTTCTTGAACTGTTCATATTCGAGTCATAACACTAACCTCCTAATGCTGAGCGCCTACAGAGGCAGCTGCTACACAATGTTTATGATTCTTTGGTATGACTCGGACGGGATTCGAATCCGCATCCAAGGCGGACGCCCTAAGCACTAGGCCACGGGAGCAGTCTCTGTATCTTATGAAAATAGTGTTAAGAAATAATATATATTTCACTCATACAAGCACACAAAATATTTCACCTATACATACCCACAACATGTAAGCCCACATATATCACTCACACATGCCTAGAACATGTCACACATACATTATCGCGTGTCACTCATGCCCCCATTTTACCGATAAAACGTGACCATTGTCAAACAAACATGTCTCTCACACATGGCCACAAAATAACATTCACACATGACCACATATTTCACTTTTATGCCAATAATATGTCACCCATACAAGCCCCCATATGTCACTCACACATGCCCACATATCATGCATACATGCCCACATGCCACTCTTACAAGCCCACAACATGTGATACATACATGCCCACATTCCAATCACACATGCCCACAATATTAATCACCACGTATGAGACTAACACATGCACACATGTCACACATAGAAACCCACAAATGTCACTTATACATGTCGACATGTCACTCACCAACAACATGTCACCTACACATGCACACGTCACCCATACATGCCCACCTATAGCACTCACGCAAGTCCACAACATGTGCCACCCATACATGCCCACACCAGATTACTCATACATGATATTTAAATCACACATGCCCACAACAGGTCACCCATATAAGAGCGCGTGTCACTCACATATCCACAACGTATATCACCCGTACGTGTTCACATATGAGACTCACACATGCCCACAACATATCCACCATACATGTCCACATATGTCACTCATATATTCTCCCAACATATTTCACCCATATATGCCCACTTATATCGCTCACATATAACCAAAACATGTCATCCATACATGCCCATATATATTTCACTCACACATACCTACAATAAGTCACCTATTTAAGCCATGACAAAATCCCATTCTCACCTTTTTCAAGTTCTCATAAAAGACGGTAAGAATAGGAAATTGTCTGTGTCTGTTCTTGAACTGTTCATATTCTATGATGTAGTCAAACCAATAATAAAGTATATCTGGAAAAAATATAAAATAAAATATAATCCATCACCGTTTGTGAGTATCACAAATTCAATATTTCTATGACAGTTCAGTATGATTACACTAATAAACCCATTAGTAAATTTTCCACTTGAATATCATAAATTCTTGGTAAAGTAATAGCATGCAACAGAAAAGACAATGACATAGTCCAAGGACAAAGGTATACTATTTCTTGACCAAACCATGCCCCCGCCAAAAGGTCTTCAAACGCGATTCGCAGGTTAGACCAAAGCATAAAAAGAAATTCAGTTGTACGCTCACAATTTAGAACCGAAAATAACAAAAACCAATTTCATATTTTGAAACAGCAGCATTGGATTTTAGGATTTTGAGATGGGGAAGGGGGGTCGCTTTTTGGAGATGGTCAGCTGTGAAAATCCGTTATAAAGACGAATAAAGGAACGAAACCTTACAGTTATTTTCATCCATGAAAAGCGGAAGAAAACCATGGAATCCTCCTGGGTATGATCTTCCGCCTGGCGCCATAGCTTTGATGTGATGGTAAAGGGAAACGGCCACGTCTTTGGGATTCCGCATGATATGAATGATACTGATGCGTTTCGACAATACATCGCTAGGTAACATGTCGACTGGCAGATGAGTGTTTAGAACTCTTGGAGAAGCAATGGCGTCAAGTTCTTCTGGTGTCCGGATGTCAATCATGGCGGAGAGTTTTGTTTTAGTTTCGTACTCGGCATTACCTCGTAACAACATCTGGACGATCTCCCATAGCCAATGGGTACCTGGGATATATATATATATATATATATATATATATATATATATATATATATATATATATATATATATATATATATATATATATA
Source organism: Potamilus streckersoni (assembly GCA_016746295.1). Lineage (NCBI taxonomy): Eukaryota > Metazoa > Mollusca > Bivalvia > Unionida > Unionidae > Potamilus > Potamilus streckersoni. The sequence goes on from JAEAOA010002144.1 coordinate 1,128,970, forward strand.
TATATATATATATATATATATATATATATACACACACACATTAACTTCATGATTATATGTTTACAAATTTCTGTCATAAATTGTGTATGATGTGACAGTCATAAATTGTGTATGATGTGACGCAGTGTATGATGTTGTGACTCGGACATACTGTGTATATGATGTTGTGTGTTTTGTGCGTTGTTCGTCCATCGAGTCGACGAAGACCACTCTAGTCATCAATGAGTTGGATGGGCTGGTTCTTTTTTTGTGTGTGTGTGCGCAGGTGGCTGATAAGGCCAATACTTGCACGGAAGGTTCTTTTGCAAACGTGATACGGGAAGAGTGGGACATCTCCAGGAGGGTCGCTGGCACGTGCTTTTCTGCCTTGCCTCTTCATCTCTGCAGCTGCTATCCTGCTAGATTCGCACAGCTTGGAGCCTTTGTGCAGATAGGAACGCCAAGTGACTCGATCTCTAGCTGTTTGCTATCCTTTAGTCAGGGTTTATGTTGAACGCTTTCAATGTAGCTTTAAAATTGTCTTTGAAGCGTTTCTTCTGACCTCTGTGGGATCGCTGTCCTTGCTGGAGCTCGCCATCGAAGAGTCTCTTAGGTAACCGGTGGTCTGACATGCGTACAACATATCCCGCCCAGCGTTGCTGAGACTGCATCAGGATGGTGTGAATGCTGGAGAGACCTGCTTTGGCTAGTACCTCGGTGTCTGGGACTTTGTCCTGCCATTTGATGTTGATTATTTTCCTGAGGATTGTGGTGTGAAAGTGGTTCAGCTTCCTGGCATGGCGTTGATACACCGTCCATGTTTCGCATGCGTAGAGTAATGTAGGGAGTACAACTGCCCTGTAGACCTTTAGTCTGGTCGTGATGCTGATGCCTCTTCTATTCCCGACATGCGAATGTGTATGCGAATATGATGTTGTAACACAGTCATGAATTGTAAATGATGTAGTGACGCAGTCATAAAACGTGTATGCCGTAGTGATCCGGTCATAATGTGTATATGATGTGACGCAGTCATAAAAGTGTATATGATGTTGTGACCCAGAGTGTATATGATGTTGTGACGCAGAGTGTATATGATGTTGTGACGCAGAGTGTATATGATGTTGTAATGCAGCCATGAAATGTATATGATATTATGACGCAGGCATGAACTGTATATGATGTTGTGACGTAGCCATGAAGTGTATATGATGTTGTCACGTAGCCATGAAGTGTATATGATGTTGTGACGCAGAGTGTTTATGATGTTGTGACGCAGAGTGTATATGATGTTATGACGCAGTCATGAAGTGTATATGATGTTGTGACGCAGCCATGAAGTGTATATGATGTTGTGACGCAGCCATGATGTGTATATGATGTTGTGACGTAGCCATGAAGTGTATATGACCTTGTGACGCAGCCATAAAGTGTTTATGGTGTTGTGACGCAGTCATAAAGTGTTTATGGTACCGATGGAATTGCAAAGATATAACGCGAAGGCACTTTTAAATCAATAACTTCTATTTCTGATTATCTTCACAGGAAAGTAAAACAAACACATTATAGGGTCGACTGCAAAGTCTTTTTTCGTTTATATAAGCAAATATATATAAAAGGTATCCAAATAAGAATTCCTAAATTAATTGTGAGAAAAAACGTTTCAAGATTTTAAGACACTTACCCGATTTCATAAATGCACATACTAAAACGTCATCGTTCCTCATTGAGAGGTTCTGAATGTCTTTTAGATGACCGGCTATATCACACTTTGGGATCCTATAATTGATAAAACCGAGAGGAAAATGGGATTTCCCAACAGCAACTATGGGTATTTTTCTTCCATTCCCATCAACTACTTCCGTTTGCCGCGCAATCACTTCAAGCTTGTGTGTCATAGAGCTATAAACTAAAAATATATCAGGCTTTTAAATTATTCATTACCCAATCACCACCACCATCACAGCCATCATTACTTTTGTCTAACTGAAATATGCTTATATTCGTAACAAGCAACCACAGTTTTCTATTTATTTATTTTTTTCTTTTTCTGCGGATATTCACGAGATGCTCGTACAAATATGCTGTCTTAATAGGTACAGCTGGACTCGCAAAACATCATGAACACGTGTTTAAATGGACAGGTTGATATTTTAAAATGACTTTAACCCAATATTAGCTCCGTCATGCCGAGGAAAATGGTAGCTATGTGCCATTCCCAAGAACAATTAGGCAACTAACCTCGAATGGCATTAGCGGGTATCAAACGTGTGACCCAAGAATTACGAATCCGACTCAGCCAACTGAGCTACCGCGGCTCCCCATATAGATGGAGGGGATCACAGTGGAGAATAATTTGGAGTTTTATTGATCAAAAAAGCAGCCAACAAAAGTACATTTTCATAGTCAGTCAGCGTTATTAAAATTCCAACAAAAGTACATTTTCATAGTCAGTCAGCGTTATTAAAATTCCAACAAAAGTACATTTTCATAGTCAGTCAGCGTTTTACAAATTCCAACAAAAGTACATTTTCATAGTCAGTCAGCGTTTTACAAATTCCAACAAAAGTACATTTTCATAGTCAATCAGCGTTATTCAAATTCCAACAAAAGTACATTTTCATAGTCAGTCAGCGTTATTCAAATTCTAACAAAAGTACATTTTCATAGTCAGTCAGCGTTATTCAAATTCCATCAACAGTACATTTTCATAGTTAGCGCTATTCAAATTCCAACAAAAGTACATTTTCATAGTCAGTCAGCGTTATTCAAATTCCAACAAAAGTACATTTTCATAGTCAGTCAGCGTTAAATTCCAACAAAAGTACATTTTAATAGTCAATCAGCGTTATTCAAATTCTAACAAAAGTACATTTTCATAGTCAGCGTTATTCAAATTCCAACGAAAGTACATTTTCATAGTCAGTCAGCGTTAAATTCCAACAAAAATACATTTTAATAGTCAATCAGCGTTATTCAAATTCCAACTAAAGTACAGTTTCATATTCAGTCAGCGTTATTCAATTCCAACAAAAGTACATTTTCATAGTCAGTCAACGTTATTCAAATTCCAACAAAAGTACATTTTCATAGTCGGTCAGCGTTATTAAAATTCCAACAAAAGTACGTTTTTCATAGTCAATCAGCGTTATTCAAATTCCAACGAAAGTACATTTTCATAGTCAGTCAGCGTTTTTCAAATTCCAACGAAAGTACATTTTCATTGTCAATCAGTGTTATTCAAATTCCAACGAAAGTACATTTTCATAGTCAGTCAGCTTTTTTCTAATTCCAACAAAAGTACATTTTCAGTCAATCAGCGTTATTCAAATTCCACCTAAAGTACATTTTCATAGTCAGTCAGCGTTATTCAAATTCCACCTAAAGTACATTTTCATAGTCAGCGTTATTTAAATTTCTATGAAACCAAAATGCATAGTAATAAGTTGTGCATAATATTTAATGCAAAATCCTTATAAAGTTCAGAGTATAAATATAGCTATTGTACCCTCCATTGAAAATTGATAGAAACCTTATTATAAAAATAAAACAAATGGATTTGGATTATGAACAATACACTGTATATAGAAATTTTCGTCTTGTTAAATTCTTCTTTCTTGTACATCATTTTATTTTTGCAATTTGTTTCAGCTGTAATACACGTGCTAAATCTCTAAGAAGTGTAACCGTTACCATTTCGCAGAAAATGCGAAAATTAAAACCGCGACATTTTGTCACATGTGGTAACCCATATCTCTTGGTTATTAAGCCAGTGTTGTCATTAAAAATCTTTTGAGAAACTAGGAACTAATACTTTCATCAGGATGGAACGATTTAAAAAAAATATTTTAGCACATTATGTTCCCTTTGGAAGCTAACTGTTATTTCATGACACACAAACAGCACCACTAAAAATGAATAGAAAATTGAACGCTCACTGGCCACATGTACAAAACGTGTCACATTATTATTGTCATAACAAAACACATTTGTTTTGTATGCACACCATAAAAATGTTTGATTAGACTTAAAAATCCGCTTTTTTAAATGAAAAAAGTTATTCTGCAATCTTTGTAAACAATAGGTAGCTTCCGCGTGCCAAAACGAATATGACGTACATTTACCCATTCTATTCAACCTAGATATTCAAGTGTTTACTTTCCCTGCGTAAATTTCCATGTGATATACCTTACGATGGTGCTGTTGTACATAAAATATAGTGCACTGTGTTGCATATGAATGTAACCAAAGGAGTGATGATCGGACAAAAAGTGTTTTTTTTTCCAAATGACCAGAAAAAGTGGATGAAGCTATAGGATCAATAGTGTGAGGGATGGGATAGTTGTATCACCTATGCCAACATCGAGCTTGTGCATATGGCATTTGAGGACAGTTGCTTTTCACACCCTCTTTCGGTAATGAAATTCATTGATGAACAAACGAAATTGAATTTCATAAATACAGCAGTGACTACAATTTTTCCAGAGACTGTCAAATGTAAGAAAAAATCATTTCCGTCACTCGAGAAGTCTGGAAATCCCGCAGAAAACTCTATAATGCATGTGAAACGTGGTATAGAAAGAGAGTAAGCAAAATATATCAAATAAAGAATAGAGTACAGTGACGTTACTTCAGCTGTAAAATAATAATATTTAACATAATCATAATACTTTTTTAACGTATAGAGTGTAGACCTTGATCAAACTCTTTATTTAGCATTAATATAATCAATATGAACTCAAACGGATTTTTAAAAAAAGAAATATGAGGTATTATTCTGGGATATTTATCATTTGTTGGTGTACCAGTCTATAGAATCAGTAAATGCATGGTACAATAATAGATAAACAAAACTTATTGGAAAATAAATAAAATAAACTAACCTTGCGTTGTTATCATTTATTCCTTCATTTTTCATTATGCGAATTTATTACAGAAAAAATACATCCAGGAACTCCGTATATGCAGATAACAGAATCGCAAAAGAGACGGGAATAGCACCCGCTTGCTTGAAGGCGCCTACCATTCACGTATGTTACGTTATAAGGTGGAAAATGATCATGACTGTATTGTACCCAGGCTAACTATACAACGTCATCTCGCAAAATAGAAAAAAATATTTTAAAAAATCATTACCTGAAAATACATTTCACTGCAAGTGCAAATGATTATCTTTTCGTTAGCATGCGTTACAAAAATATTAAACCCGTGTGGCCGATTGGTCTAAAGCGCTGACTGTTACGGATCACTGCCATATCACCTCTACTTGCGTGAGTTCGAGTCCAGACTCGGCTAACGTGGGTCTGTGAGAAAGCCTGCCAGTAGCTTCTTGTGGGTCGGTGGTTCTTCCCTGGGTTTTCCAGGGTTCTTCCTCCACCAATAATACTAGCCGCCATGTAATAGCCTATCTTGTGCTTAAAATGGCGTTAAACCATACAACAACAACAATATTATTAAATCATGTTATTGCTCTGAACACTATTTACCTTATTATTATTATCAATGCCCATTCTTATCAATTATGATTGCATATGGCAAACAAATAGAAGCCCAGGTGATGAATAAACACAATTGGCAACAAGTAATAAACTCATTACTTAAACTTACCGACAGGATATCAAATACAAAGGTTTTTTTAATTACAAAGAAAGTCAACCCTGGAAAATGACTTTGGATTCTTTTAAGTTTTTATTTCAATGAAGTCGGCCCATATAAGGAAGCCAACTTTGGTTAATTAGACTTTTTTAAGGGTGCCGATTTATTTTAATTTTCTTTTTTTTTTGACCAGGTCGGCTTGATTGTTGGATACTAATTCGTAGCTTCCTCATAACTATCTCATTGTGGGATTGCTGTCTTGGGCGACATTAATACATCTGACATCTTGAAAACCTGCGATTGCATCAATTGTTCCCACTAAATCCACATTCATTATCCCATTAGTACCGTGTGACTAAAAGCACCAGTCTTTGTGTGAAAACCCACATTCTGGCATCAATAGTGCTGCATTACTTGCTTGATGTATCACTAAAAACAACAGAGCCTTGTGAGAGAATCCTCATTCGTGGCATCATTATCGTGTGTCCAGTTTAGGATCGTGCATGATATCTACATTTGCAGTTAATGAATTTTCACTTGATAGTCTCGAAATGTGTATAAAAATACATAATTCGTTTTGTGAACGAAGTTTTGCAACGTTATTTGCATTGATATATTGAGCAAGACCATTCGTTATATACATGCTGAAATAGTGGATAGCCCAGGGACTTGAGAAGCCGAGGTACAATGTTCTGTTGTGGCGCCCCGATGAAGCGTTAGAGGACAATGTTCTGTTGTGGCGCCCTGATGGAGCGTTAGAGGAAAATGTTCTGTTGTGGCGCCCCGATGAAGCGTTAGAGGACAATGTTCTTTAGGTGGCGCTCTACAGTTCTTATTTTGCATAGGTTAGAACTTTAAGAAAAATAATTTCCATGGGTTTCCTCACTGGTTATACTGGCTATTTAAAAAATCTCGTATATCGTAGCTATTGTTCTAAGTACCTTAAATTCCCTTTGTTTTGGTGTATTTGGTATATTGGTCTCAAGATCATATGGACTGGCTAAAACAATCTTGCAAGGCACAGTGCGAGGTGCAGAAGAAGATTCAGACAGAAAAATTGGGAAGACAATATTAAGGATTGGACAGGCATGGTATTTAGAGATTCCCAAATGGCAGTAGGGAATAGGGAAAGAAAGAGAGAATTGGTTGCAGAGTCAACTATGGTGCCCCAACGACCTCTTGGGTTAATGGATTAATGATGATGATGATGATGATGATGGTGGTGGTGGTGGTGGTGTATGATGGGTGTAATATTAGTTATATAGTATAAAGCTTGGCCTTACTCCAAATGTGCATCTTTTAAAAAAAAAAAACCTGCTAACTCCACTTGGTCATTTTCACTTTCTGGACGTCAGAGATAAATTGAACAAAAGAGCCGTTAACTGTTTTATATTTGATATATTTGGTAATTCATCCATCGCACTCTCGGAGGCTGGTATTGTCAAAATGTGCAAGATTCATTTTCCCAGTTTTAATAGGTGCTAAATATTTTGTTCTTAAGACTAATTTAGGGTGAGTCTTTGGCACGGGGAGCAGTCATTTTTAGTTAGAATTGTGATTAGATCATGCACAATTCACATAAGTACAATATCCAAAGAAAGGACTGCCACATTACATGAAAGTAACATAGAGGTATGCCAATATTCTCTCAAATGTGCATGTTTCAAATGTAAACAACTTCACCTTACATACGTTACTCTCTCAAAAGTACATAAATTTTGAGCGCCCCCTTATTGCAGCCCTAATTTGCCTTGGGGAAAATTTTATGTCAGTTGTCGACCTCCCTTCCCCTTCTCTATCCCCTTCCTAAATATAAGTTATGGTAATTACTTTAAGTCTGTTCATTAAATGATCTGTCTAATAATTATACGATGTGTGTTCACCTGTGGAAAGTAGCCTTTCCTACAACTGTTCTGCCCTGTATCAAAACTGGACTCTTCCATAACTCCAGGTCTACTGCGTGCACATACTACTTTATTGGCATATCTCGAATGAGTGGTTTTGAAATCATTCGTGCGTTAATTTTAGCTGTATTTAAAGACATATCTCATGAAAGGTCAGAGCTACTGACACGGATATCATTCGCGATCCTCACTAAAGGCTCCGTGAGCTGTGTATCATAATCCACATTCGTATAATTATTAATATCTTATTATTCCAGAAACACATTACAAAAGCTCCGGAAACTCGGAATGACAACCCCCACTATCGTTATGACCGTATTTACCCCTACGAAGTCTCAATAAAGCACCTTAGGTGCAATGTTTAATAAGCAAAATCACACTTTTTAAGCTATTACATATGGAACACAAACATGTAAACTTTCGTATATGAAAATAAGGTATAAAAATGACCCAGGGCCCCGAGTGGCCGAATGGTCTAAAGTACTGTCCGTTACGGATCATTGCCATCTCACCTCTGCATGAGTTCGAGTCCAGGCTCGGCTAACGTGAGAAAGCCTGCCAGTAGCTTCTCGTGGGTTGGTGGTTCTTCCCGGGATTTTCCAGGGTTCTTCCTCCACCAATAATACTGGCCGCCATGTATAGCCTATATTGTGCTGAAAAATGGCATTAAACCCTATAACATCAACAATAACCAGCTTCTACATTATTTACAATATACTATCCGTTTCATACATGATTCTATAGTGCACTTAAACCTGCTTCCCGCTGCAATGAAAGGTTATTATTCCCCAAAACCTGTATTAAGAGACATTTCAATGGTAGGCGAGTAATACAGATACATACTTACAATGAGCTATGAGGTATGCTTTCCCTTGTATTATATCTGTCCCAATTTGTTTGACTTTAAACATCTATCAGCCCACAGATGCAATGGAAGATAGCTCTATAGCCATTGTTAACTGAGTTATCAATGACGGTGCTCTTGTTTCTGTTTTAATCCAACGACGTTGAAACTATGATAGTAGAAGCTACGTGTGTATCTCGCCTTTCTACGCAACAGTGTGTGCACACATGCGCGACCAAAGTACCAGCTTTACAAAATAAACCTTTTGCTTTAAGCTGGTTACAATACGTTAATATGCTAGTGCGAGTTTTATATTTCAGTTGTCATATTTTATAGGAAATCACTTCCTGCCGTGTTCGCATGACTGATTTCTCGTTTCGTTGTACAGAATTAACACTCACATGCTGGGATTCGTTTTAATTTCAATATTTGTATGTGCAATATTTTAAAAGCTTTTTACTTCCCGATTCATATTATTAAGTGAACAAAAAAAAAAAGAAGGTAACAAGTAGAAATCGCTTTGCTCATTGTAGTCCGAAGTATCGTATGCACACTGCTCGTCGGTAGTAGATATATTCTTAGCCTCGCTGGCAATAATAATAAGGCAGGGCTAGCCTTTGACAATGTGACTCTCCAATGGTATTGGTCTAATTATTTCGATTATATGACAGATAGGCAGACACGCACACCTCACCTACTGGATGGAATTGAGGATTAAAATATACTGAATGCAACAGAGACAAACTGATGTAGGATGTACAAAAGTTTAAAGAGGAGTATTAAAACTAATAGAGAACAAACACAAACTGATGGAGAACACTCACAAGTTATAGAGGACACGTAAAAACTTATGGAGGGCACGCAAAAGGTAATTGAGGACACGTAAAATCTGATACAGGACACGTAGAACTCATAGAAGACACGTAAAAATTGTTAGGAGATACATACAAACTGATAGAAGACACGTACAAACTGAGAGAAGACACGTAAAAACTGATAGAAGACATGTAATAACTGATAGAAGACACGTAAAAACTGATAGAAGACATGCAATAACTGATAGAAGACACGTAAAAGCTGATTAAAGACAAATACAATCTGAATGATGACATGTAAAACTGATAGAAGACACGTAAAAGTGATAGAAGATATATTCAAGCGACTGCTACATACCAGGAATGTTAAGATTATACGATGTCTACAACGCTAATATGGCCATGTTAATTTACAACAATGTTGTTAAATATTTTACTAACAAATCATTTTGATTTTTATGTATTACAGATCATAGCACTGGACTAAGTAGATCAATAAAGAGCACAGAGTGGATCAATACAAAACACGGAGTAGATCAATACAGAGCACAGAGCAGATCAATTTAGAAAACGGAGTAGATCAATACAGAGCACAAATTTGATCAATACAAAACACAGAGTAGATCAATACAGAGCAAAAATTTGATCAATACAAAACACAGAGCAGATCAATACAGAACACAGAGCAGATCAATATAGAACATAAAATAGTTCAATACAGATGACGGAGTAGATCAATACATATCACAGAGTAGAGCAATACAGAGCACAGAGTAGAACAATACAGAACATAAAATAGTTCAATACAAATCACAGAGTAGAGCAATACAGAGCACAGAATAGAACAATACAGAACATAAAACAGTTCAATACAGATCACAGAGTAGATCAATACAGCACACAGAGTAGATCAATAATTGAGTATATTAATATAGACCACAGAGCTAATCAATACAGAGTAGATCATTAGCAAATAATAGACCTATATAGATCACAGAGTAGATCAATACTGAGCACAGAGTAGATCAATAGCATATAGTAGATCAATAAAGATCACAGAGTAGATCAATACAAAGCACAGAGAGACAATATATTTTAGCAACATCAATTGAACATAGCTCTGAGGATATCAACAACTAACTGTGACATTTCGTACATGTATTTAATAAATACATGTATTTAATATATCAAAGTATACCTACCTTAGTAAAATCAGTTGACATATTTCACATTCATTTTGAAATAGAAAAACTGTTCTATCGATGTAAAATACATTTACATGGTAAGGATAAAAATTAATCCAGCCAGCAATGTCACAGATCTAAAGCTAAATTAATTTAATCCTCAACAATTTTAACGTGCCACCTTATCTTGACTGGAAATAAGTCAAGGCCAATAATGGAACAGATAAAGAGGCTACTGTGTTGATACGGGCCTTTTAAGAAAATAAATTCCAAATTAAAGATAGTGGTAGTTTTGTTTATCGTAATAATGATGAATATGCATCAGTGTTTCTGACAGAAGTCAATACACAGGTTGAAAATTTGCCTTTGGAAAATGGTGGTACTAGATACGGTTGCTATACTTTTATGAAGCTGGACGACATTTTCATTTTCTTTTGTTTGTATTTTCCTCTGCAATATAGAAATAGATTAAAATATGAATCATGTGAAGGTATTATTAAGTTGATCCAAAAGTTGCAGATTATATATGATTTCTATTTTTAGTTCACAGGTACAATACAAAATATCTATTACAATGTGTCTGACATGTAAGTGAACAAGTTTACGACTCAGATGACAAGATTTTAATTTGATTTTAAAGATATATAATCAACAGTGAACTTGAACCATATTGTTAGTTGTGATCGTGTCCTACTGTTATAGAGTGACATACTTGATGAAAAGAAGTATTGTTAGATACAATAGATTAAAGAATGTCTCGTTTATATTCAAATCAAAACTCGACGACAAATAACAATGTAAGAAAAAACGGTATTCCAATGGCTGATACACAATATCTGAATAAAAAGCAAAATATTTTTGTGGACGAAGAAGAACACAGTGTGAGTAAAAGCTCTATGGAGACGGTTATTATTATCCGGTAGTTGAACAAAAAGATGACACGTTGCAACTAAAAAGCACAAAAGTAATACAGACCATGAAATATGCACTAATTTACAGTGATACTGATAGAACATGGAATTGACATGGTGACATAGCTATAAATAATAACACCTACAATAAAATAGCTATTGTACATATGAATACTAATCGGACGTATATATAACACATGGAATTTTAGTCAAATGAAATAAATACCAACCATGAAATAATCATTTATATTTACACTGTTGAAACGTATAAATGACACATTGCAATTCTGACAACAAAAAAAATAAAAATAAAATTACACCCCTTCCAATCCATAAACAAAAACAGTTATGTTGATACATAAGCTATTATGGCTGCTGTTTAAAATAGTTTAATAATTTACCACCCCAAAAATGTTGGCCTTTGCTAATTATGGATCGTACTCAGCACATGAACATTTTGTAACACTCTTTGATGATGTGCCGTACACACAACTTTGATGGAAGAAAAGAAATAACAAACCTGATAAATGCCACAACAAGTAAAGAAAGCACGTTCAATAGGGAAAAAATACCTATCGAGCCGTTTCCTAGCGCCAGCTGATTTTCGGTCTTTCTGTAATTTTGTCATTAATCATTTTAATAATTTCTGTACAATAAGTCTGTCTCTGGATCTTTTATGTGTCTAACTAATTATGATCTTATGCTATCATGCTTTGCAACTATTCCTGGTTTTGGGCTTTTTTGATTAGTCTGTTTCTTTGTTGTTGTCTTTTCAACTCTTCAATCCCTTTTTCATGCATTTAATGATCAGATTTCCCCATATTGCAATTTGTATTTGTCATCCTCCAATTTATTCATGTAGATTCTAATTTTGTTTTCTTATTTGCAGGGAACAGTCCTTGTAACTGCAAATGATCTTTATAGAGATCGACATATATTGAGTATTTAACTTCCTTTACATGTTGTTCAAACGGATCACTTGTGTTAATTTATCGCATCTATTTTTCCTCAGGCGTTTTTCATTGTTGTCTTTTTACAACAGTGACGTCAAGCAGATATTTACGTTGTTTCCTCCAGAAGACGTTGTCATTATGATTCGTCACCTGTTTTCAAACATTCATCTCCAGTCTGATCTATCGCAGTGATAACATCATCTTGATGTTGCCTTTTATTGAGATCTGAATTGTTCTATAAACAGATTTTTCATAATAGTGTTCATTTTTATATTTCTCTAAAGTTATTTCCTTCCAATTGGTATTATGTTTTTTCCGTACCATGTCCCTTTTAATCTGCACATTGGTCTCTTCAACAATTTAAATAAAACATTTCTCAGTCCGTCTGACATGGTATCAACAAGACCTCGTACGATTGGCTAACAAACAGAGAGAGAGAGAGAGAGAGAGAGAGAGAGAGAGAGAGAGAGAGAGAGAGAGAGAGAGAGAGAGAGAGAGAGAGAGAGAGAGAGCATATTTAGGAATTTTAAAAGGAAATAACATGAAACTATTCGCTCTGTTATTTAAAATATATTACGTTGCAAATAATGAAAACGTAAATTAAATTCTGGGGACAAATCATGCTCGTGGGCATATTTTAATTCAAATTTTACAAAATCGTTTTTTAATGTGTGAGGGGCAATGTCGTTTTGAATAGGTCAACTGCATAAATTATATTCACATCGAACCTCTCGTTATACTGACATCTAATTCAAATGTGCCTCGTTTTGCCATCAATGAGCTTAGATATATATATATATATATATATATATATATATATATATATATATATATATATATATATATATATATATATATATATATATATATATATATATTCGCCATTAATGTGCTTAGTTATAGTTACTTTTACTTCAATTGTGCCTTGTGTTGCAAACAATGAGCAAATGATGACTTCTAAATTGAGTTTGAACCAAAAGACGATGCTTTGATTGCTAGAGATATCGGATAAAATCCGACAAATCATGCTCTATCCTGGACGTAAATTAAAGCCATCGGTTCCTACTTTATCTTCTCTATCATGATTATAAATTCTTGCTATTGCAGTCATGTGATCACAGGTTTCCAAGGCATAATACATATAGCTTTTATAAACATAAACCGATTTATGACGTCACATGTACTTCATGTCCACTAACAATAACGATAATAATACATTCCATTTGTGCAATTTCTTTTGTTGAATGCAAACTATTTTTCCTGATGGCGTGGTGATTACACAAAATTTGTCTCCTGCATTTTATATGTCATAAACAAAACGCAGCATGGATTTATTGTTTCAAATAGTGTAGATACTGAACTCACCTACGATGTCTAAAATGAAGAAAATCAGTTGTCATCTGAAGTCGATGATTGCAAAAACTAAAATGAATTGAAAAATCAAACTTACAAATTGATGTATTAATGGCGTTTGTAAATTTTTCTCACGTATTAGTCTATGTTTTACATATTAATTGGTGCATCATGTATCTAAGTTAACAGATCTTCCCTAGCGTTTTAAGCAGGTGCCCTACTGATGATCTCAGAAGCCCTGCGGTTCAAGGAACACCTCTTCTGTGTACTGTTACTAAGGAACTCGCACCATTCGTTTGCGCCGTCAGCTCGAAGGGCGGGAGTTCCGAACTGTTAAGTCCTGTTGCGATTGAGGCAATGACACCTAATTGCTTACTTGATATCTAAGAAAGACATTGTTGTAATCTGATGCGGTTTTGAGAATCTGACTTGTATCTTTTAAACAATCTTTGCAATCCAGGGACAAAAATACGTTACGTTCCTTTAGTTTGCCAAGATTTCCTCGACTTTGATGAATACCAATAAACAAAAATATGTCAGCAACAACGCAACGTAACAATCTCCTGCGCATCATTTAGAGTGACTGTTCTAGAACTCAATAAGCGATTGTCTAACACTGCGTGTCATTCGATAGTGCGTTAATTAAGTTAAATAATAAGTCAGAAAAAAGTCCAATATGGTCAACTAAACGGGTTGAAACGATAGTATTTGAGTAAGACCGAAATATTTAAATTTATTAAAATATTGTAATGCCTATCGGCATGATGCCCGCAGTTTAATATTAAATAAAGAAATTTAATAATTAAAATTTATAACCTCCAAGTTCTTTACAAGAAACAGTAGCATCTCCGTCTTTTCAGAGGATATGCTCGATCGTTTGTCACTGCAAATAGCACCTGCAGTGCTAAAACTTCTTATGATTCATAATATACACATGAGAAAGGGTACAGCTGTTTATACTTATATTCACGCAAGAAAAGGGTAGGGTGTAAAGATACTGTACACACTATACCATACAAACATACTGTTACAGGCGTGCAAGGGTAGGCGTAATTATATACACTGTTCCCACGCATGATCCTCGATCCTGGATCGGGGTCCATAGGCAATGGCGATGGTTTTTATTCGTAGAGGATGCTTGAAAGTCGTTCTTTTCAGAATCTTACTGATGTTGTTTCCAACGTTAGGTCAAACTTCCACATGACGCACATAAAATCTGTCTTCTTCGATGTTTGTTTCGTGTTCGTTAGAATTGTCCATCAAACAGAATACGGTACTGTTACGACTCGATGGTCTTAAGTTAAGCAACAGAAAAGAGCGAAAATCAACAAGTTTCGTATAATTCGATAAAATCAATTATTCCCATAGAATATAAAGTGAAATTTAAAAGGAACTTACAATATTGGGAATTAAATACCAAATAATTCTAAAAGTTATATAACAAATTTGAAGTGTTGATTGTTCGAATGAATTCCAGTGATGTTCTAAATGAATTATAATCGTGAATGTGATGATGTATCAGTAGCCTGGAAGTGGTGATGTGCTAACAGTCTGGCTGTATCATTATTATATAATCTATAATATCGGTAAATGAAATGACAATAATACCAACATATTATTTTAGTTCAAAACTATCAATAATCACTTTGTAATTCAAAGGAATAATTACATAAATAAAATCCTCTCACATTAAAACTGAACACAGCTAAAGTACTGATTCCACTGCAGATGTTCAGATAGGATTGAGTAATTCACTGTCGTAAAATTTTTTTTTCCACTGCAGATGTTAAGATAGGATTGAGTAATTCACTGTCGTAAAATAATAAATGTTCTAGAAGAGAGCCGTAACTGTGAGTGGAAGTCATGGAAGGTCGTGGGTTTAGATGGGGAAAGTCGTGGGTACGATCCAAAGACTTATAAAAATGGTATTAATATCTGCCTCGATGTATGCAAAGCATTAGGAGGTTAGTGTTAGGACTGGTCGGCCTGGTGGCAAGATAATGTGACTGGGTGGGAAATCATGCTAAATGTCTGCGGCATGATGCCCCTGTGCTAGACATCACTACCAACTGTCATACTGCAGACATCGTAGCGATATGACTCAAAAATTGTTAAAGCTACGTTAAAAATCCAAATCACTCCCACACACACACACACACACACACACACACACACACACACACACACACACACACACACAATTTGGTTGAAATCCAACACACGAAGATAAAGCTATGCTGCGGGAGCCATAACGCCATTCAATTATGACATACATAGTTGGAAATAAAACATAACGGGTGCCCTGCTATACAAAGTCGCAGAAACTAAGCGCTAGATTATAGACATCAAGGTCCATAACTCATACAATATCATTTATATGTTGTTTAGAAAACTAATTTAAGATTTCAATAATGTAAAGCTACATAGTGATGAAATCGAATAATAACCAGTAAAGTTAATCTCTGGAAACATGTCACGGTTAGTCAGAGGCCTTAAACTCACGTCAACTATTTAATGAAGCGCAGAAAATCAACGTCACGCAAGTTCATATTAACAGGGCCGTGTAGAGGATTTGGGGCCCCGAGCATAATTCAGATTTTGACCCCCACCCGAAGCTTTCAACAGACAGAATTTGCGTGTTTGACTGCGGGAGGGGGGGGGTGCAAATTGCTCGAGTGTCTCGACCTCTACACGACCCTGCTTAGTAATATAAAGCTGCATGCCAAGTGTGGCAAAATCTCACAGACTTTGGGAATCTTCCACTTCCGTAAATTTGTGGCAAAAGTTTGGAGGATCGACAATCAGTGTCAGAATCTCCAAAACAATGGTAAAGTTGTGGCAAAGGTTTGGAGGATGGGCATTCAGTGCAAAACATGTCTAAATGATGATACAACACGTTTAGACAGATCAAGTCAGCGTTGTATACGAAACCTAGATGAAATTCAAATATTCACATTGCCATATTTTGTGAGAATCAATTTGTTGAAGTTTATTACGATATGAACTTCACGATTTCAGCCAGCTGGGCTGTAATTACAATTAATAAATTATTAATCTTCAAATGCTATGTTCACATGCCATTAAACCATCAACCGCTGAAGTCTACCTTCCTCTATTCGTGTTATATGTATATTGTGCTTTGCCGTCAATGTAGATATTTACCTTGTCAATAATTTCCTGCCAATGTATTGATTAACTTGACCATCTGTTACACGATAACGTTTTGATTCGTCAACTTAGAGTTTAATGTAACTATTGACTCACTGTGTTTTTTTTTTCGACCAAAACAAAAATTGATCTAACTTTTGCTGGATTTCACAACACTAACAAATAACGATTTTACTTTGACTTTATTTACATCAAATTCGTGTGTGTGTGTGTGTGTGTTTGTGTGTATGTGTGTGTGTTCCGCTCGTACTTTCCTCTTCTTTCATTTTCCTACAACCTCCTGAATGGGTTCATATTCATTTTACCTAACCAATCATGGCAAATTAAGTGCGTGCAAATGCAGTACATGTTGTTGGAATGCTTATATAAATACTGTGTATAGTGTATTCGATTCATTTCAAGTTTTAATTTGCACCGAGTCCTGAATACAAACAAATAGCACAACTTAGAAGAATAATTAACCAGCTTACACGAGATTAGGTTTTAGATTTCAAATACCATAGACATATATGTCTCAGTAAGGTTACACTTATGAGTAAATTCTTACTTAATCCCCCCCACTCCTGCTTGACAATGTTCTATGCCAAGCTTCATTACATACATACATACATACATACATACATACATACATACATACATACATACATACATACATACATACATACATACATACATACATACATACATACATACATACATACATACATACATACATATGCTAAAACATACATACATACATACATACATACATACATACATACATACATACATACATACATACATACATACATACATACATACATACATACATATGTACATACATACATACATACATACATACATACATACATACATACATACATACATACATACATACATACATACATACATACATACATATGCTAAAACATACATACATACATACATACATACATACATACATACATACATACATACATACATACATATGTACATACATACATACATACATACATACATACATACATACATACATACATACATACATACATACATACATACATACATACATACATATGCTAAAACATACATACATACATACATACATACATACATACATACATACATACATACATACATACATACATACATACATACATACATATGTACATACATACGTACATACATACGTACATACATACATACATACATACATACATACATACATACATACATACATACATACATACATACATACATACATACTCTCTCTCATTCTCTCACACCTATATATATATATATATATATATATATATATATATATATATATATATATATATATATAATTTGTTTACAGCCGTTTACTAACACTTTGTTTGCCTGCTTGAATTTAATCCTCTAATTTCTGAGAGAGAGAGAGAGAGAGAGAGAGAGAGAGAGAGAGAGAGAGAGAGAGAGAGAGAGAGAGAGAGAGAGAGAGAGAGCAGTTTTGAGTCTTTTTATGTTTGACTATGAAGTTGACTTTTGTTTTCATTATTAGTGGAACTGCTGCACACATTATTAAATTATAACCACGAACTGAATAGCTGAATAGCTATTGCTGAATTGCAGAATAGCGCTTGAAATTCGACGCGTTTTCGTCCATTTCTTTGACGTTATGTATTTTGCGTACCTAACCGTGTTTTTGTTAAAGACGACATTGACCAATATAATGTATTTTTTATCACTGTTCAACAAACATACAAAGTCACAGGTAAACTAGGAGTAGAAGAAAAAAGAAATCAATAAATTACCTCCCCTGGCTACTTCCATAGAGTAATAATGCCAGTTAACACGTAAACAACGAGTTATCACGATGGGATTACCTTTTGTCTTTCCCGCTATTGAATAGGTATCTCCTGCCTAGGTTGACAGTTACCTGGGTATGCGCGTGCTATAGACTCTTACTTTGGTAAAACAAAATTTTTTCGTTTAACAAAGATAATTTTTTAGCCGGATAAACTACCCGTCAAATTTAGGCAAACCGACAGTCTTGCCAAGTAACCCGCAATGGCTGGCAGCGGTACATAAAGAGAATTCAGTGTGAAATTGATGATTTTCCAGGATTAAAGGAAGAATGTTTTAGAAATAGATATATATATATTTATTTCTCAATATTTTTGGTTGGATTTTCGCAATGCATAGTTTATGGAGTGTTATTGTGCAGTTGCAGCTGTATTGGAGCCTAGCAACTTCTCAAGTGAGTCCCAGTATTATTGGGAACGGTTTGAGTACAGGTAAGGAGTACTTATTCGAATGCATGATCTAAATTTACATTGTATTTATGAATGAAAAAATGCATTCATAGTATCATCATAGTAATGATTGTAATATTATTAATATTATTATAATTATTGTTATTATTTTATTATTATTATTATTATTATTATTATTATTATTATTATTATTATTATTATTATTATTAGTTTTATTATTATTGTTATTATTTTATTATTATTATTATTATTATTATTATTATTATTGATTTTGCAAGGTGTTATATATATATATATATATATATATATATATATATATATATATATATATATATATATATATATATATATATATATATATGGAATTGTGCAGCACCAGGAAACTATTTTGCCCAGTGGTCTCATTGTATAAACTTTCTGGGGCAAAACAGTTGTTTAATTGCTAAATTTTTATAAGATATAGTTGCTATGACAGCAATAAGTAATATGTATCTCACCAGAGTTAACAACCCATTTTGAAAATTAATTCAGTACAGACAGTTTATCAGAGCATGAATGTGACCTCTTCATACATCAGTAAATATGGTAAAAAAGGGATCCAATAGTTTGAGTAAAAAAGGATCCAATAGTTTTAGTAAAAAAGGGATCCAATACAATAGGGTATAAACGAGATTAACTAAAATAAGGTAAATATGGGATGGAATGTCATCGTCTAATGAGGATATATTTCGTTGTGCAGCTAATGACAATTATTCAAACTTGAAGCCGATCTGAGTGTAAATATATTGATATTTTAATCATGATATAAAACTATGTAATTTTTAAAAAATTCTTCATACACCATTAACCTTTACTGTCTTCTGGATCATTTTGGCATATTCTCTGTTTTTTTCTCCATATACTAAAACTAGTTACCAATAATTTTCTACACACACACACACACACACACATGTATATATATATATATATATATATATATATATATATATATATATATATATATATATATATATATAAGCTACTTAAATTTTTTTCCATATGACTTGTATATATTAAAAGAATTTGTAATAAGTAATATAAAAAGATCACTTGTGTGCATTTTTGTGTTTATACTTTTATTTTTATGGTTATTATTCACAAATTTTACCAGTAAATTTTTTTTTATCTATAGTTGGTATTCACAACTTTAGCTTCATCATATCTACATCTTTATCTTAGTGAAAGGACATTACAGCATGGTTGTATTCCTGAAGTCCTTAAAAAGATTAATTCGCAAAGTCCTCACAATAATGCATTCTCAAAGTCCTCAAAATGATGCATTCTCAAAGTCCTCACAATGATGCATTCTCAAAGTCCTCAAAATGATGCATTCTCAAAGTCCACATAATGATGTATTCTCAAAGTCCTCATAATGTTGCATTCTCAAAGTCCTCATAATGATGCATTCCCGAAGTCCTCATAATGATGCATTCCCGAAGTCCTCATAATGATGCATTCCTGAAGTTATAATAATGTTGTAATTGTAAAGACCTTGTATCCATTAAAATTGTCACAACTTAAGTTACAACTTGTCTAAACATTTATGTAATTATATCAGGGCATTACAGACCTTTTTGCATGCCTTAAGTCCGTTTAATGATGTATTCCTGAAATTCTTATAATGATGTATTCTGGAAGTCCCTATAATTATGCATTCCTGAAGTCCTTATAATGCTGTATTCCTGAAGTTCTTATAATTATTAACATTGTATCAAAACTATCTAAACAAAGGTGACATTCCTGAACAGAATTATATATTTTTTTTTATAGTGAAATAAAGAAAGAAATTATCATTTCTTTTTTCTGGTGGATTCTTTGCAGATTTTTTTTTCCTTATTGTAGAGACTTCTCTTGATAGATTCAGTACATATGAGTAATGTAGATGTATTGGGATTTCTTCTGTTTAAGGTCAAGGTCATAAATCAAGCATTCCTTCATTTTTATGCATCTGCTGCTTAATAGTTGTCCTTCCAAAATGACTCCATTATTTTAAATATGGTATTAGCTTGAGGGATGTGTTTCACAAACATATAATAAAAATTATAGATATTTTGACTCTTTGTAATCATGATTGATAGCGTGATATATGTACTCATAATTGATATGTCCACTGATTCTGTGATATCTCCTGACTCATCATATCTCATGATATGTGTGTGTGTGTTTGTGATTTGGATTTTTCAGTCATATGACTATGAGATCTTCATTGTGGCAGTTTCTAGTGATATCTAGCACTGTGGCATCATGTCACAGACATGTAGCATAATGTCCCACCCAGTCACATTATCCTCACACCATGCCAAACAATCCTAACACTAACCTCTTAATCCTGATTACCTATCCAGGCAGCTGTTAGTACCATTTTTATAAGTCATTAGTATGACTTGGCTGGGGTTTAAGCCTGTGACCTTTTGCATCTGAGGTTGATGCCCTAACCTCTAGGCCACCAGTCTAATATCTTTAAAGTGATATCTCTACAGATTCTGTTATGTCTCTATCAATTCAGTGATATCTGTTTTTATTTTCTGTGTGATTTCCATTACATTCAGTGATATCTGTACTGATTTTCTTTGTGATTTCCTTTACATTCAGTGATATCTGTGCTGATTTTCTTTGTGATTTCCATTACATTCAGAGATTTTTGTACTGATTTTCTTTGTGATTTTCATTACATTCAGTGATATCTGTGCTGATTTTCTTTGTGATTTCCATTACATTCAGTGATATCTATACTGATTTTCTTTGTGATTTCCATTACATTCAATGCTATCTGTACTGATTGTCCTTGTGATTTCTATTACATTTAGTGATATCTGTACTTATTGTCCTTGTGATTTCCATTACATTCAGTGATATCTGTACTGATTTTTTTTCCTGATTTCCATTACATTCAGTGATATCTGTACTGATTTTCTTTGTGATTTCCATTACATTCAGTGATATCTATACTGATTTTCTTTGTGATTTCCATTACATTCAATGCTATCTGTACTGATTGTCCTTGTGATTTCCATTACATTCAGTGATATCTGTACTGATTTTTTTTCCTGATTTCCATTACATTCAGTGATATCTGTACTGATTTTCTTTGTGATTTCCATTACATTCAATGCTATCTGTACCGATTTTCTTTGTGATTTCCATTACATTCAATGCTATCTGTACTGATTTTCTTTGTGATTTCCATTACATTTAGTGATATCTGTACTGATTTTCTTTGTGATTTCCATTACATTCAATGCTATCTGTACTGATTGTCCTTGTGATTTCCATTACATTTAGTGATATCTGTAATGATTTTCTTTGTGATTTCCATTACATTTAGTGATATCTGTACTGATTTTCTTTGTGATTTCCATTACATTTAGTGATATCTGTACTGATTTTCTTTGTGATTTCCATTACATTTAGTGATATCTGTAATGATTTTCTTTGTGATTTACATTACATTTAGTGATATCTGTACTGATTGTCCTTGTGATTTCCATTACATTTAGTGATATCTGTACTGATTTTCTTTGTGATTTCCATTACATTCAATGCTATCTGTACTGATTGTCCTTGTGATTTCAATTACATTTAGTGATATCTGTACTGATTTTCTTTGTGATTTCCAGTACATTCAATGATATCTGTACTGATTTTCTTTGTGATTTCCATTACATTTAGTGATATCTGTACTTATTGTCCTTGTGATTTCCATTACATTCAGTGATATCTGTACTGATTTTTTTTTCCTGATTTCCATTACATTCAGTGATATCTGTACTGATTTTCTTTGTGATTTCCATTACATTCAGTGATATCTATACTGATTTTCTTTGTGATTTCCATTACATTCAATGCTATCTGTACTGATTGTCCTTGTGATTTCCATTACATTCAGTGATATCTGTACTGATTTTTTTTCCTGATTTCCATTACATTCAGTGATATCTGTACTGATTTTCTTTGTGATTTCCATTACATTCAATGCTATCTGTACCGATTTTCTTTGTGATTTCCATTACATTCAATGCTATCTGTACTGATTTTCTTTGTGATTTCCATTACATTTAGTGATATCTGTACTGATTTTCTTTGTGATTTCCATTACATTCAATGCTATCTGTACTGATTGTCCTTGTGATTTCCATTACATTTAGTGATATCTGTAATGATTTTCTTTGTGATTTCCATTACATTTAGTGATATCTGTACTGATTGTCTTTGTGATTTCCATTACATTTAGTGATATCTGTACTGATTTTTTTTCCTGATTTCCATTACATTCAGTGATATCTGTACTGATTTTCTTTGTGATTTCCATTACATTCAATGCTATCTGTACCGATTTTCTTTGTGATTTCCATTACATTCAATGCTATCTGTACTGATTTTCTTTGTGATTTCCATTACATTTAGTGATATCTGTACTGATTTTCTTTGTGATTTCCATTACATTTAGTGATATCTGTACTGATTTTCTTTGTGATTTCCATTACATTTAGTGATATCTGTAATGATTTTCTTTGTGATTTCCATTACATTTAGTGATATCTGTACTGATTTTTTTTCCTGATTTCCATTACATTCAGTGATATCTGTACTGATTTTCTTTGTGATTTCCATTACATTCAGTGATATCTATACTGATTTTCTTTGTGATTTCCATTACATTCAATGATATCTGTACTGATTTTCTTTGTGATTTCCATTGCATGCAGATTTCTTAACTGGATAAATGTAAAGATCTATAGCAAAATCCATGTAGGCACCCAGCAATGGCAGCCATGCCAGAATATTTATAAATATTATTTTAAATTTGAATAAAGGCAGAAGGAAGAATGGGATAAAGATAAAGTCAGTTTTGATGACATATCAGTAGTACAAGGAATAAAATATTATTTTCTAAAGTAGATATTATCAAATATTTGTTCAGATCTGTTGAGAAGTAAAAAAATAAGCACAAATTATTGAATACATTTATTGTTTGGTACAGAAGGATTAAGGTTAGGTATTGATTATTTTTAAAAGAACTTGATTCACCAATACCCAAGTTTGAAGCTTCAAGATCAAAAGAAAAAGCAAAACAAAAGGATTAAAAATAAAAGCAAATTTTTGCTGTTTTCTACCAGGTTAATTAATCAACATGTTACATGATGGCTGCCACTTAATGTATTTTTTTAGGTTTTGTTGATTTAATTAACAACACAACTATTCAGTTATTACACTGCAGTCAATAGATATACTGATAACCTTCTTATAGTCACAAAAACATAAATATTGAATGATTCATTGATTACAGCAATGATTAAGTTGTGTCTTTTATGGCAGGCATGTCAGGAGAAAAATCAGATATAGTTATTTCTGTTCCTTTTTACCAGATCAATTCATTAATTAGTAAATATTTTAGGAAATATTCTTATATAGTTACACCATGTGGGCATGCTGATGTAGAATAGGCTAGATATGAGGTGGTTTAAATAAAGGCAGGAGCCACAATGGCTCAGTGGTTATTATGCTTGTCACATGACCAAAGGGGTATGCCAAAATGGCTCAGTGGTTATCATGCTTGTCACATGACCAAAGGGGTATGCCACAATGGCTCAGTGGTTATCATTCTTGTCACATGACCAGAGGGGTATGCCACAATGGCTCAGAGGTTATCATTCTTATCACATGACCAGAGGGGTATGCCACAATGGCTCAGAGGTTATCATGCTTGTCACATGACCAAAGGGGTATGCCATAATGGCTCAGTGGTTATCATGCTTGTCACATGACCAAAGGGGTATGCCACAATGGCTCAGTGGTTATCATGCTTGTCATGTGACCAAAGGGGTATGGATTCATTTTCTACCTTCAGATCAGTCCAGGATGATGTGTTCTTGGGCCAGGTGACCTCTGTACTAAATATTCTACATGTGCTGAAGTGTCATTAATCATCAAACCTCATCAAATCTTATGTTGATAAAAAAAAAATAAAAAAATTACTTACAGTACTTGTATTTGTGTTACTTCAAATTGGGTCTGAACAGTGTTACAATTGTTATTATTACACATTATGCAATGTCAGAAGAGGGCAGTTTTCAGTTGGATCTGACTTATAAATGAGTATATTTGTTACTTTCAATAATATCAGACTCACCCATCCCCACAAACACCCTCAAACTCCATAATAGATTGTTGTTGTTGTTTGGGCATAACACCATTTTCAGCACACGAGAGGATATAAATTGCAGCGAGTATAGTTGGTGGAGGAAGAAGCTAGAAATCCACCGGGAAAAACCACTTGCCCATGGGAAGCTAATGCTAACTTGCCAAGCATTGGTGACAAACCCACATTGACCCGAGCGTGCCACTTGAACCCATGTAGACGGAGGTGAGACTGCAGTGATCCCATAGTAGATTGGATTTTTACAAGTTTTGTGTGTATAGTAACAGGATAGTTTCAAATCGGATTTTAACATGTTTTGTGTGTATTTACAGGATAGTTTGGATTTTAACACGTTTTGTGTGTATTATCAGGATAGTTTGGATTTTAACATGTTTTGTGTGTATTATCATGATAGTTTGGATTTTAACATGTTTTGTGTGTATTATCAGGATAGTTTGGATTTTAACATGTTTTGTGTGTATTATCAGGATAGTTTCAATTTGATTTTTGGTCTCTAGCTGAAATAGTGTAAGTTGAGTACATGATTATACCAGTACACCTGCACTAATGCATGGATATTTTGGATCACATGAAGCAGAGAGACACTTACCATCTTTATATATGATGCAGATCAAAGAAAGCACAGAGCCACCTACCATCTTTGCCTACAATACCAGAACACATGAAGCAGATCCACTTACCATCTCTACCTATGATACCAGATAAAATTGTGCCCAGAGCCACTTACCATCTTTATCTTTGAAGCCAGATAAAATGAAGCACAGAGCCACTTACAGTCTTTATCTATAATGCCAGATAAAATGATGCCCAGAGCCACTTACCACCTTTATCTATGATGCCAGATAAAATTGTGCCCAGAGCCACTTACCACCTTTATCTATGATGCCAGATAAAATGATGCCTAGAGCCACTTACCACCTTTATCTATGATGCCAGATAAAATTGTGCCCAGAGCCACTTGCCACCTTTATCTATGATGCCAGATAAAATGATGCCCAGAGCCACTTGCCACCTTTATCTATGATGCCAGATAAAATGATGCCTAGAGCCACTTACCACCTTTATCTATGATGCCAGATAAAATGATGCCCAGAGCCACTTACAGTCTTTATCTATGATGCCAGATAAAATGATGCCTAGAGCCACTTACCACCTTTATCTATTATGCCAGATAAAATGATGCCCAGAGCCACTTACCACCTTTATCTATGATGCCAGATAAAATGAGGCCCAGAGTGACTTACCACCTTTATCTATGATGCCAGATCACATGAAGCATAGGGACACTTGATATATTTACCAGTTCATAATGCAGAATCAAATGAATCAATGTGAAGCTTACCATCTTGATCGGTCACTACTGCAGTATCACATGAATCAAATGGTTGTTTACCATCTTGATCTGTCACTAATACATGGTCACATGAAGCAGAGGAACACTTAACATCTTTACCTGTCTATGATGAAGGATTATATGAGGCATTGAGATGTTTTCCATATTCTCCTGTCTGTAATGCAGGGTCAGATAAAAAAACAGGAACACTTACCATCTTGTTCTGTGCTTTTCATAGTTAAAATTTAATGGTAGTCTTTCTGACATCAATCAATCATATCTAGATGTTGGTGAAGGAACTTCAGGACCTTCAGTTTATTAGTGGCATAAATGATTATTTCACAAATGATAAAAGACAATACATGAAAAACAGATCTGGACCAATCTTTGTGGATGGCTTACTCTTTGGGTAAGAAAGAAGGCTATAACTTCAGTGCTAAATGACCAAAGTAAAAAGAGAACATTTATATTTGTTGTAAAGTAAATTCCCTGACTAAACTTTGTGGATGTCTTTGCACTTGTAAGAAACACACTTATTGATATGTAGGTATAAATGTCATTATAGATTTGATAAGAACAAAATATTGTAAGGACTGTAGGAACTAGTTCAAAATGAAATAGCCTTGATGAGAGGTCAAGTCTAGAGCTGTTGGTGAAGAATCTCCAGGACTGACTGTGCCTTTCACATGACTACACAGAGAGACATTAAATATAGGGTGGGTACATCTTGTCTTGTTTCAAAATACTAATCCTATGTTTGATCAAATCAATAATGTAAATACATGAAGTGGTAAATAAGTTGATACCTATTAAGTACAGTCAACAGCAACAGATGGCGTGTCATGATGATACATCTGGTTGTATTAAAAAACCAGCTGTAATACATGTAGTATTTCTATATTTTCCATACACTGATAATGTTTTTGACATAAAATTGTACATATAGTTAAGTTTTGTTGTAGTACAAGTCCTGTATTGTTCTAGGAAAGTAAAAATTAAATTAAAATTGCATCTTTTTTTATTTAGAAGTTTTTAAGAAATGTAATGCTGCCTAATTGCATATATTATTATGTAGAATTTGCGAATATTGTGCCACACCCAATGACAGCTGTTAAATGCTTGCATTTCATATTAACATGGCAAGCTGACAACTTTATATATTAATAGCATTCGTTATTAATTTTATAATAAGAGTCATATTGTATTATAGCAACAGTACCATTTATTTTTGTTGCAAGGTATAGTAAAAGATGCTGTTTGAAAATCTTTTTCTGCCATTATATTACTTTCAAAATGGTTTCCTTACTTGATTAAACATTAAATGTAGGCACATCTTGGCATTCTTTTGGTAGTCATTTAGCAGTACATACTATTTATGTAACCTTTGTGAGCAAATTGAATATGTGATGTAAAACTATATATATATATATATATATATATATATATATATATATTCAAACTTTTAAATTGATTTATTCCCATATTCCCACATTTAATGAGGAAATGTTGTGATACCATCTGCCCATAACCAAATACTCCCCATAAAATTCACCAAACTTGGTAAATAGGTTACTCATATGCTGATTTTAATACAAATTTCTTGGAAGGGAAAATGATTGCTTAGTGCTCAGCATTAAAAGGTTAGTGTTAGGACTGGTTGGCTGGTGTCAGGATAATGTGACAGGGTGGGACATCATTCTACATGTCTGCGGCATGATGCCATAGTGTTATATGATCATTATAAGCTGCCACACTGCAGACATCATAGCGATATGACTGAAAATTGTTAAAGCTACGTTAAAATTCTAAATCACACATACACATACACCTTCCTATCACTGTCACCTTGCTTTAGGAAAGTACATCATAAAGTTGTTACAGCAACATATTGCTTACATCCTCTTGAATTGTACAGCAAACAAACAAAGTGGAACATTTTTCAGATTTATTTAGCAGTTTAGTTTTTTTCCCATATATTTAATTGCAACATCATGTGTGGAAATAATGAGATTATACTTTGCTTTAATACAAGAAAGTCTGTATAGTTAAGTGGTTTATTTATGATTTCTGTTTCAGATTCTGTGAACTTGTCATCAACATGGATTGACAAGCTTGATTCTAACCTAATAACATCCTCTGCATCTGACTTGTCATCTGGTGCTACCTTAACAACAGGCCTGCATGTAACAAACATTTTTGATAGGACTAATATTATATGTAGTGGTCTCACAACTAACACTGCTAACATCGTGTGTAGTGAACTCAAAACTAACACTGCTAACATGGTAATGTCATCTTCAGGCATGTTTAAACAAACAGATATTTCATCACAAACGGTTCTGGTAACTTCTTCCACATATGAATCTCAGAGTTCTGACACAGTTTTTTCATTTCCATCAGAGGTAATAAGGAGCAAGCCTTTAAGTCTGACAGTTTTCTCTACTTTTCCTGTTCAAACTCTTCAGACAGTTTCCTTTAAAATGTCCTTTTCTGCCTCTTCTAATGCAATAGCATCAGAACCATCAAAGATGTCTACAGAGCCAATAGGAACAGAGATGAGTTCAGTTCTGGCAACCATAGAACCAAGCAAAGCACTTGTGTCTTCCTCAAGTGAGTTGGGACTGGCAACCATAGAACCAAGCAAAGCAGTTGTGTCTTCCTCAAGTGAGTTAAAAAATACAAGGAATGAGACATCAACTGTCATAGTACTATCTAGTGGAGAAGTTGTGCTAGCAAATACCAGTATTGAACCAACTTTAACATCAGTTAGTTCCTCCAGAAAGACTGACACACCTTCTAGGACATTAGCAGAGGCATTTTCAGTTTTGAGCCTGTTTACTGCTTATACTCGTGACTCTCAAAATGGAGTGCTTCAAGACTTGCTCACAATTTATGAGAATTCATTGAGCGACTTTTTTCCCAAAAAGACAATGTCCTCTTATTCAGCATCAATTTTTCCAGAACAAATAATGTCATTGTCTTCAACAATAGAAAATACAGTATTAGTTTCAGCAGTACCCCCACTGTCAGCATCAACAGATTTGCCTGAAAAGGTACCATCTCTGTCATCAGCTGATTTGGTGCAGTCAATTTATTTTTCAGTTGCATCAACAAAGACAGGTGTTTTCAATCCCTTTGGAACATTTATCTCTCAAGACTCTGCAAAGAGTGTCATTGGTTTATTAGGTATGGCTTCTTTGGAAACTTATGAGGTGCAAGGTATCTCCATAGAAACAGTTCGACCAATTGAAATACATTCTTCATCTGTAAAATCTACAATGTTTTCAAGTGTTTCTGAGGCTAGTAGCTATTCAGGGTTGCCTTCTGTCACCCATGCTATTACTGAAAAAACAGGACATTCAGAGTTAATGGATTTATCAACATCTATAACAATGCCACCTGCAGATTCCTATACTGTATCTGGTGACCTGGTATGGCTTCTTTCAACAGTGGAAGTTCCAAAAAGTTCTGATGGTTTTACTTTAGAAACAGAAACAAACATTTTGATTACAGTTCAATCACCATCATTAGAGACAGTTTATTCCACCTTCATTATCAATGATTCAGCTGTTTTAAATCTTATAAGCAGTGGTACTATACTGGTTGAATCAACTTTACAGATGTCAGTTATTCCTGTTGTTAACACTTCAAGTGCAGTCTTCATTACTTCAATAAAAGAAGTTTCAAGTGTAAATGAATTCTCCACAGGATATAGTACAGTATCAAACTTGAGAAAAGCCAGCTCAGAAATGAATCTGGATTACTCTTCATCTGAAAATTCAGACTTACTACATTTGAGCATTCATTTGGATAATGTCAGTATCAAAACAAAACCTTTCACTTCATCAATATTTTCTTCTTCAGTTCCATTACCAGAGATCGTTTCTTCTCCAATATCAACTGTGCCTATTTCAGATGTCATGGTGGTAACTGCTTTTCCATCTTCAACATTTAGTTTGCTAATGGTGAATACTACATATTCTACATATAAAGGTACACCTTCCACTTTATTGGCAACAGTCAACCCAAATAATGACCTGACAATATCATTGCATCCAAATGCAGTATTATTTTCATCGCTGTCATCAGTTTTAATGCCCACTAATACAGTTGAAGGAACTACATTTCTTTTGCCATCTGAGATGGTGCAGCTGACTACAACAGTGGTTGTTTCCTCATCTCCTACCAACAGTTCTTTTGTGTCAGTGTTCAACATAAATGATACATCAGTTTTGTTAAGCACAATATTCTCCACTTTAGGAAGTACTTTGATGTCAAATTCCTCATTTATCGTAAATTCAGCTATTACCATGACAACAATTCATACTATATTTCCAGAACCAACTTCAAGTATTGGCACCATTATGTCAGAACTTACATCATCAGCTTTGTTAGATAATGTAGATACAAACAGTAAATCAGAACTAACACCATTTTCTGTGTCAGGTAATACAAATCAAAAAAATATATCAGAAAATACTATTATCACTAATACAGAAGAGAAGACAGTTTCATTGCTTTCATCTGCAATATTATTTTCATCATTGTCATCAGTTATAATGCCCACTAATACAGTTGAAGAAACATCATTTCTTTTGGCATCAGAAATGATACATCCATTCACAACAATACTTGTTTTGCTAAGCACACCATTCTTTTCTTCAGGAAGTACTACTATGCCAAATTCCTCATTTATCATAACTTCTGCTGTTACCATGTCAACAATTCATACTATTTTTCCAGAACCAATATCAAGACACTCTGCTATGTTAGGTAACTCAGATACAAATAATAAATCAGAACTAACACCCTCTTCTGTGTCAGCTAATACAAATACAAAAAATATGTCAGAAGATACTATTATCACACATATTGTACCTTCATCTTTTATCACAGAAACAGGGATGCTTTTCACAACTAATGCAGAAGACAAGACAGTTTCATTGCATTCATCTGCAGTATTATTTTTATCGTTGTCATCAATTTTAATGCCCACTAATACAGTTAAAGGAAATACATTTCCCTTGTCATCTGAGATGGTGCAGCTGACTACAACAATGGTTGTTTCCTCATCTCCTACCAACAGTTCTTATGTGTCAGTGTTCAACATAAATGATACATCGGTTTTGTTAAGCAAAATATTCTCCACTTTAGGAAGTACTTTGATGTCAAATTCCTCATTTATCATAAATTCAACTGTTACCATGACAACAATTCATACTATATTTCCAGAACCAACTTCAAGTATTGGCACCATTATGTCAGAACTTACATCATCAGCTTTGTTATATAATGGAGATACAAACAGTAAATCAGAACTAACACCATTTTCTGTGTCAGGTAATACAAATCAAAAAAATATATCAGAAAATATTATTATCACTAATACAGAAGAGAAGACAGTTTCATTGCTTTCATCTGCAATATTATTTTCATCATTGTCATCAGTTATAATGCCCACTAATACAGTTGAAGAAACTACATTTCTTTTGGCATCAGAAATGATACATCCATTCACAACAATACTTGCTTTCTCATCTTCAACCAATATTTCTTTTGTGTCAGTATTAAACACAAGTGATAAACTAGTTTTGCCAAGTACAACATTCTTTTCATTAAGAAGTACTACTATGCCAAATTCCTCATTTATCATAACTTCTGCAGTTACCATGTCAACAATTCATACTATTTTTCCAGAACCAACATCAAGACACTCTGCTATGTTAGGTAACTCAGATACAAATTATAAATCAGAACTAACACCCTCTTCTGTGTCAGGTAATACAAATACAAAAAATATTTCAGAAGATACTATTATCACACATGTTGTACCTTCATCTTTTATCACAGAAACAGGGACGCTCTCTACAACAAATGCAGAAGACAAGACAGTATTATTGCATTCGTCTGCAGTATTATTTTCATCATTGTCATTGGTTTTAATACCCACTAATACAGTTAAAAAAACTACATTTCCTTTGCCATCTGGTTTGATATTTTCATCCACAAACAACAGTTCATTTGTGTCTTTGGTAAATACAAATAATACATCTGTTTTGCAAGGAACAATGGTCTTCACTTTAGGAAGTACCACAATGTTAAATTCCTCATTTATCATAACTTCATCATTTCTCACAGAAACAGATATGCTCTTTGCAACTAATGCAGAAGACAAGACAGTTTCATTGCATTCATCTGCAGTATTATTTTCATCGTTGTCATCGGTTTTAATGCCCACTAATACAATTTACGGAACTACATTTCCTTTGTCATCTGAGATGGTGCAGCTGACTACAACAATGGTTGTTTCCTCATCTCCTACCAACAGTTCTTATGTGTCAGTGTTCAACATAAATGATACATCAGTTTTGTTAAGTACAATATTCTCCACTTTAGGGAGTGCTTTGATGTCAAATTCCTCCTTTATTGTAACTTCAACTGTTACCATGACAACAATTCATACTATATTTCCAGAACCAACTTCAAGTATTGGCACCATTATGTCAGAACTTACATCATCAGCTTTGTTAGACAATGTAGATACAAACAGTAAATCAGAACTAACACCATTTTCTGTGTCAGGTAATACAAATCAAAAAAATATATCAGAAAATATTATTATCACTAATACAGAAGAGAAGACAGTTTCATTGCTTTCATCTGCAATATTATTTTCATCATTGCCATCAATTTTAATGCCCACTAATAGAGTTGAAGAAACTACATTTCTTTTGGCATCAGAAATGATACATCCATTCACAACAATACTTGCTTTCTCATCTTCAACCAGTAGTTCTTTTGGGTCAGTATTAAACACAAGTGATAAATTAGTTTTGCCAAGCACAACATTCTTTTCTTCAGGAAGTACTACTATGCCAAATTCCTCATTTATCGTAACTTCTGCTGTTACCATGTCAACAATTCATACTATTTTTCCAGAACCAACATCAAGACACTCTGCTATGTTAGGTAACTCAGATACAAATTATAAATCAGAACTAACACCATCTTCTGTGTCAGGTAATACAAATACAAAAAATATTTCAGAAAATACTTTTATCACACATATTGTACCTTCATCTTTTATCACAGAAACAGGGATGCTTTTCACAACTAATGCAGAAAACAAGACAGTTTCATTGCATTCATCTGCAATATTATTTTCATCATTGTCATCGGTTTTAATGCCCACTAATACAGTTGAAGAAACTACATTTCTTTTGCCATCAGAAATGATGTATCCATCCACAACAATACTTGTTTTCTCATCATCAACCAATGGTTCTTTTGTGTCATTATTAAACACAAGCAATAAATTAGTTTTGCTAAGCACAACGTTCTCCAATTTAGGAAGTATTATAATGTCAATTTCCTCATTTATTGTAACTTCAGCTGTTACCATGACAACAATTCATACTATTTTTCCAGAACAAGCATCAACTATTGGCACCATGTTGTCAGAATCTAAACCATCTAATGCGTTAGGTAATTCAAATACAAAAATTATATTGGAACACACTGTTATCACACATACACATATTGTACATTCATCAGTAATCACAGAAACTGGGACAGGCACACAATATCTTAATTCCACATTGATTGCAGGCCTTGCAACATCAGATCAGATGAGTACAACATCCACCATAACAACAGTTACCATGGCAACAACACATTCTCCAATTATGAATAATACATCATCAACTATTATTGGGCCAATCATGCCTTCATCAATACCTGTAACATCTACTGATTTTACAAAAACAAGTTTACTAACAAGTGCATGGAGTAGTCTGCCCCTAACAGGCTTTCCTCATATGACAGACACAGAAATCTTTCAGAGCAGTAGTGTGACTCCTGCCTTGACATCCTATATTGTGAATCTAACACCAACATTTATTGCTTCATCTGCACTGACTAATGCCATAAATGTGACATTAATATCAACAACAGGCATCAGGGTTATGCCAACTGCTGTGTCGATGACTCAGTTAATTACACCCATTTCTGATACTGTTACACCTGAAATATTTTCTACTTCAGCATTCAACAATATTACAGTAAATTTAACTCATGAAACAACAACTTTGACTACAGCAGTTGTGTTCAGCAATGTGACAGAGGCTGTGTTCAGTAATGCAACAGAGGTTGTGTTCAGCAGTGTGACAGAGGCTGTGTTCAGTAATGCAACAGAGGTTGTGTTCAGCAATGTGACAGAGTTTGTATTCAGTAATGTCACAGAGATTGTTTCAACCAATTTTTCTGTTCATGCTACTTTGGCAGTATCAACTTTAACTATGTCTGTTTACAATGTATCAGCTACAAAATTGACAACACTGTCACCATCAACCACAGCAGCAACAACAATTTTAACATCATTAGCATCCTCTTCAGCAGTAATGACAACCACTGTGGAACCATCCACTAGCACTGCAACAATTCAACCATCCAAAGCACCATGGAATATCACTGAAGCTGGAGAGAATTACTGGGTGGTCACAGGTAAGATTACTGCATCCAACAGGTAATGCTTGTCACTGAAATTTTAATCTCATAATGAAGTCACTTTGACTTCAAATAAAATCAGCATAGTCATTGAATTTAAATTTCACCTAATCATTCGGTAGATAAAACAAACAATTAGTGATTGATGGGAAAGATGTTTTTGTTGAAGAATCCAGCAATTGGCATTGGGAATGTATGTTTCAAAATTCAGATCTCAAGTCAAATATGATCCAAAATCTGATTTATATCTTAGTTGGTAGATCAAAATTTAGGTATACTGTGATCTTCAAAATAATAGATTTGATAGCTTGTGTAGTGAAATGTATCTTACTTGCTGATACTGTATATCGAAAAGTATGACATATGCAATATGCCTATGTACAGATTAATCACCATGGAGACCTAATATCAGTCATAACAGTGTAACTATTTTAAGAACACTATAATGCTTCAGATGTTAATAGGTATGTTTCGTTGTAATAATTTTACTTCAAGTTTATACATGAAACCAATGTTAAAAGTCAACAATTTAGATAACTTTTGAAGTAAAATTCTTAAGTAATATTTCCATGCTGATTTACCATTCTTGTTTGTAAGCCTGTCAACGGAGAACATGCAGTGTTTTGATTGACTTTTTGTTTGTAAGCTTTCCATAGGAGCAGAATCAGGTGTTAAGAGTAACACTTGGACACTTATGAAATATATCAGACAATGAGATGTCAGACTCTGTTCTTGTATCCAACAAAAACACCCACCACAAATTGTCAAAATGTTCTCCCCAGAGTCCTATGAACATTTTGTTCTGTATGAAGTTTTCTAGTAACTCTAATCTTAAGGTGGACAGTATTTCATCAGTACTCTTAGAAATTGAAAATATTTGCAAAACAATATTACTATATATGGACGTCATGAAGGTCCCCAATAAGTACTCTTAGAAATTGAAAATATTTGCAAAACAATATTACTATATATGGACATCATGAAGGTCCCCAATCAGTACTCTTAGAAATTGAAAATATTTGCAAAACAATATTACTATATATGGACATCATGAAGGTCCCCAATCAGTAGTCTTAGAAATTGAAAATATTTGCAAAACAATATTACTATATATGGACACATGAAGGTCCCCAATCAGTACTTTTAGAAATTGAAAATATTTGCAAAACAATATTACTATATATAGACATCATGAAGGTCCCCAATCAGTACTTTTAGAAATTGAAAATATTTGCAAAACAATATTACTATATATAGACATCATGAAGGTCACCAATCAGTACTTTTAGAAATTAAAAATATTTGCAAACATTATCAGTATGTATTGACAGTCCTGAAGGTACCCAAGACAAGGAACATCAGCTCCCCAACATTTCGGAGTAGTATAGAAGCTGGTTTGGCTGAAGCTTTTATGCAGGCATACACCAGAAAAGAATATATGCGACTTCGTGTGTTTGACCCTTTAAAAAAGAGACGGCGGAGGAGGAAAAAGAGATACACAAAAACTGAGGACACTGCTGTTCATGTGAGTAATGTGGTCAACATTATATGAAAATCTTTGCCTGAACTTTGTGCTCAGATCGTTTGCCATGTATGTACACTGTAAAGTTTTGCCATGTATGTAGACTGTACAATTGTGACTGTGGCTGTAAATAGTTGGTTTTTAGCTGAATGGTAGATTTGAAGTGGTCCATGGTGGGAGCTGTGAATGGTAGATTTGAATGTATGAATGCAAGGGGCTGTTAGTTTTACTTTAAGGAAATTGGTTCCAAAGATTAATGCTGACAAATGTTGACCTTGAACTAGTAAATAATTAATAGTCTTTGGATGCATCTTAAAGATTTTACTGATGCTGGGACTAGGTGGAACTTACCATGTACTGTTGCTAGATTATTGACAGCTTTATATAAAAGGGTCATGTCCAATGCTGGAACTAGGTGGTACTTCCAATGTAATGTCACTAGATTATTGACACCTTCATGTAATAGGGTCATGTCTAATGCTTGGACTAGGTGGTACTTACAATGTATTGTCACTAGATTTTTGACAACTTCATGTAATAGGGTTATGTCTAATGCTGGGACTAGGTGGTACTTCCAATGTAATGCCACTAGATTATTGACACCTTCATGTAATAGGGTCATGTCTAATGCTTGGACTAGGTGGTACTTCCAATGTATTGCCACTAGATTTTTGACAACTTCATGTAATAGGGTTATGTCTAATGCTGGGACTAGGTGGTACTTCCAATGTAATGCCACTAGATTATTGACACCTTCATGTAATAGGGTCATGTCTAATGCTGGGACTAGGTGGTACTTACAATGTAATGCCACTAGATTATTGACACATTCATGTAATAGGGTTATGTCTAATGCTGGGACTAGGTGGTACTTCCAATGTAATGTCACTAGATTATTGACACCTTCATGTAATAGGGTCATGTCTAATGCTTGGACTAGGTGGTACTTACAATGTAATGCCACTAGATTTTTGACAACTTCATGTAATAGGGTTATGTCTAATGCTGGGACTTGGTGGTACTTACAATGTAATGTCACTAGATTATGGACAACTTTATATAACAGGGTCATGTCTAATGCTGGGACTAGGTGGTACTTACAATGTAATGTCACTAGATTATTGACAGCTTTATATAACAGGGTCATGTCTAATGCTTGGACTAGGTGGTACTTACAATGTAATGTCACTAGATTATGGACAACTTCATGTAATAGGGTCATGTCTAATGCTGGTACTAGGTGGTACTTCCAATGTAATGTCACTAGATTACTGACACCTAATAGGGTCATGTCTAAATTTTATTGCAAGAAGAGCTTTGTCTTCTCATCCATTGGCGGTAATCTGTCGTCAGGTAACAAAAGTTTGTTACTGCTACCACTCCAGTGGCCTAATGGTTAGAGCATCTGCCTCAGATGCTGGAGGTTGTGGGTTTGAACCCCAGCTGAGTCATACCAAAAACTTATAAGAATGGTACTAAAAGCTGTCTCACTAGGCACTCAGTATTAAAAGGTTTGTGCTCAGAATGGTCAGCTTGGTTTCAGGATAATGTGGCAGGGTGGGACATCATGCTACTTGTCTGCAACATGATGCCCTATTGCTCGACATCACTAGAAACTGTCACACTGCAGACATCTTACCAATATGACTGAAAAATTGTTAAAAATCCAAATCACACCCACCCATCCACCCACCCACCCCCGCACACACCCACACACACACACACACACACGCACACACACACACACACACACTACTGAAAGGATTGCCACAAATTTTACAAACACAGTCATCCCAAGGTTGAATTGGTTCTAAATAAAAATGGCACTAATTGATCATATATCATGGTTGCCATGCTCGCTATCATGTTATTGCTTTTAAACTGAGGTCATACCAACATGGGCCTTGCACTAAAAGAATTTTTGCAGTCCTAATTTAAACTGGTAGGATATCAAATGCAGTCACCAGGATATTATTCTTCATCACTACTGATTGTAAATGGATTGTCATGTTGACCTTAATTGGCAAATGTATGTGATTTTTGATCATAGTGACCTATTGGCACATTATGAGATTACAGATCACAGTGACCTATTGGCAAATGTATGTGACTTTTGGTCACAGTGACCTATTGGCACATTATGAGATTACAGATCACAGTGACCTATTGGCACATTATGAGATTACAGATCACAGTGTATTTTATTTGCAGCTAGATCGGACTTATAATTAAGTATATAATGTACCTATGCAATAACATTTTTTTTGCACAAAATATTACTTGTATATTTAACCAAACTTAACATGTTGTAATATATTTATGTTGTGTGAGATATGTTCAGTCACATTCTGCCCTGATAAAATAATTTTGTATTGCAATTACAGATATCATGTGACCACATTAACTTAAACGTAAGGAAATGTCTTTATTAAGAAATTTGGCATGTTGGAGTTTCTCATGAAGATCTGGGATTGTTAAAATCATTTCTTTTGTGGTGATCATAGTAGTTGTTGATTGGCTGGAACACTATGCAGTCTTCATTGAAGGGGCTAATAGTTGTTGATAGGCTAGAATAGTAATGCAGTCTTCACTGAAGAGGCTGATAGTTGATTGGCTGGAACACTATGCAGTCTTCACTAAAGAGGCTGATAGTTGATTGGCTGGAACACTATGCAGTCTTCATTGAAGGGGCTGATAGTTGATTGGCTGGAACACTATGCAGTCTTCATTGAAGGGGCTGATAGTTGATTGGCTGGAACACTATGCAGTCTTCTTTGAAGGGGCTAATAGTTGTTGATAGGCTAGAATAGTAATGCAGTCTTCACTGAAGAGGCTGATAGTTGATTGGCTGGAACACTATGCAGTCTTCACTAAAGAGGCTGATAGTTGATTGGCTGGAACACTATGCAGTCTTCACTGAAGAGGCTGATAGTTGATTGGCTGGAACACTATGCAGTCTTCACTAAAGAGGCTGATAGTTGTATGTAAGCTGACAACAGTGTTGTTGATGTAAATCAGAGATAAGGCTGGACAAGGTACTTTGCCTGGAGAAGGTCAGATGTCACAGAAACAGTTAAAGTGACATAGTACCATATGACATGTTGCCTTTGGTTTATGTGGTACCATGTGACCTTCTGTCATTTGTTCACATGGTAACATAACCTGTTGCTCTGGCTTAAATAGTTTCATATGACCTGTTATCTGTTGCTTACAGAGTACAATAGGACCTGTGGCCTTTGGCTTACAGGAATGAATCATTGCACCAAATCCTTTCTCTGGTCACTCTGTAAATTTATAGCTTCTCTGCCAATCATTGGTTTGGATCTATGTCAAAGGCATTGAAAAATATACATATTGATCTTTATATCATCCTGGCATTGATTTGTTTATCTCTTGTCTTTAAATCCATGCTGTTTTTCATGCAGGGCACCTGTGTACTCAGGTAGTCCATTATTGAAAGACTGAAATGTGTTGCAGCACTTTTTGGTGTAACAGCTGCCAGATAAAAATTTGGATCTATCTCCATCTTTATTTTGGGCACAATATTAGCATTGTTGAAGTTAGATGGCATCTCTGATTATCAGATATACATGTACTAAAATAAAAAATGATTATCAGATATACATGTACTAAAATATTAAATGATTATCAGATATAATTGTACTAAAATAATAAATGATTATCAGATATACATGTACTAAAATAATAAATGATTATCAGATATACATGTACTAAAATAATAAATGATTATCAGATATACATGTACTAAAATAATAAATGATTATCAGATATACATGAACTAAAATAATAAATGATTATCAGATATACATGTACTAAAATAATAAATGATTATCAGATATACATGTACTAAAATAATAAATGATTATCAGATATACATGTACTAAAATAATAAATGATTATCAGATGTACATGTATTAAAATAATAAATGATTATCAGATATACATGTACTAAAATAATAAATGATTATCAGATATACATGTACTAAAATAATAAATGATTATCAGATATACATGTACTAAAATAATAAATGATTATCAGATATACATGTACTAAAATAATAAATGATTATCAGATATACATGTACTAAAATAATAAATGATTATCAGATGTACATGTATTAAAATAATAAATGATTATCAGATATACATGTACTAAAAAAATAAATGATTATCAGATATACATGTACTAAAATAATAAATAATTATCAGATATACATGTACTAAAATAATGAATTATAATCAGAT
Organism: Potamilus streckersoni; assembly: GCA_016746295.1. NCBI lineage: Eukaryota > Metazoa > Mollusca > Bivalvia > Unionida > Unionidae > Potamilus > Potamilus streckersoni. The sequence goes on from JAEAOA010002144.1 coordinate 1,169,735, forward strand.
ATACATGTACTAAAAAAATAAATGATTATCAGATATACATGTACTAAAATAATAAATGATTATCAGATATACATGTACTAAAATAATAAATGATTATCAGATATACATGTACTAAAATAATAAATGATTATCAGATATACATGTATTAAAATAATAAATGATTATCAGATATACATGTACTAAAATAATAAATGATTATCAGATATACATGTACTAAAATAATAAATGATTATCAGATATACATGTACTAAAATAATAAATGATTATCAGATGTACATGTACTAAAATAATAAATGATTATCAGATGTACATGTATTAAAATAATAAATGATTATCAGATATACAGGTACTAAAAAAATAAATGATTATCAGATATACATGTACTAAAATAATAAATAATTATCAGATATACATGTACTAAAATAATGAATTATAATCAGATATACATGTACTAAAATAATAAATGATTATCAGATATACATGTACTAAAATAATAAATGATTATCAGATATACATGAACTAAAATAACAAATGATTATCAGATATACATGAACTAAAATAATAAATGATTATCAGATATACATGTACTAAAATAATAGAAAAGAACATGTATATTACTGCATTCTGCAGAACACCTGATCCATGAGAGTAAGAAAGGTGGGGCATTTTTTTAAAATCTCAACAGCTAAAGCATCTTGATCACTTCCAGTGCTCTTTTAGGTACATGTACTTAAAGTCCTTGATTGTTCATTTGGTCCACTCTTGACAGGAATAGAAATATCACTCTGAACTAAACACAGGTATGTTGATATCATTTTCTTACTGACATATACTCTTGTGTTTTGTGAAGAATTTGCAAAGGGCCATTAAGTTGGCATGTGCATGCCAGACCTATTTTCTTTTTTTTTATTCCTCTATCATTGGATACATTTTTGGTCCAATTTTAGAGTTAAAGGATGTTAATTGTGTTTTCTTGATTGAATTACTTTTTTGAATATGTGAACTGGTGGGGGGATAGGTAAACAATTATTGGGAGCCTTTTTGTTTATTTCATTTCAAGAGAAAGAAATACAGTAAAAAATCTTAAACTTGTCCTTTTGAACAGTTTATATCATTTATATAATTTGTTCTGCTTTTATCCTGTATCGAAGGTTAGTGTTTGAGTTGTACTATATCATTGGCAGAATAAATATTGTGATTTGACAATTCATTGATGATATCAAGCCATCAATAGCATTGACAGGTACCATTGTTGTCTTGACAATTAATCAATGATATCAAACCACCACTAGCATGGAAAGGTACCATGTTGTCTTGACAATTCATTAATGATATCAAACTAGCATGGACAGGTACCATTGTTGTCTTGACATTTCATCAAAGATATCAAATTAACATGGACAGGTACCATTGTTGTCTTGACAATTCATGGATATCAAATTAATATGGAAAGGTCCCATTGTTGTCTTGACATTTCATAAATGATATCAAATTAACATGGACAGGTACCATTGTTGTCTTGACAATTAATCAATGATATCAAACAAGCATTGACAGGTACCATTGTTGTCTTGACATGTCATCAGTGATATCAAACTAACATGGACAGGTACCATTGTTGTCTTGACAATTCATCAATGATATCAGACTTGCATGGACAGGTACCATTCTTGTCTTGACATGTCATCAGTGATATCAAACTAGCATGGACAGGCACCATTGTTGTCTGGACAAATCAAGGATGATATCAAACTATTATGGTCAGGTACCATTATTGTCTTTACAATTCATCACTGATATCAAACTAGCATGGAAAGATCCCATTGTTGTCTTTACAATTCATAGATGATATCAAACTAGCATAAACAGATACTATTGTTGTCTTGACAATTCATCAGTGATATCAAATTAATATGGAAAGGTCCCATTGTTGTCTTGACATTTCATAAATGATATCAAATTAACATGGACAGGTACCATTGTTGTCTTGACAATTAATCAATGATATCAAACATGCATGGACAGGTACCATTGTTGTCTTGAAAATTCATCAATGATATCTAACTAGCATGGAAAGGTCCCATGGCTGTCTTTACAATTCATCAATGATATAAAACTAGCATGTAAAGGTTCCATTGTTGTCTTTACAATTCATCAATGATATAAAACTAGTATGGACTGGTACCATTGTTGTCTTGACATTTCATCAATGATATCAAACTAACATGGACAGGTACCATTGTTGTCTTGAAAATTCATCAATGATATCTAACTAGCATGGAAAGGTTCCATCGTTGTCTTTACAATTCATCAATGATATCAAACTAACATGGACTGGTACCATTGTTGTCTTGACATTTCATCAATGATATCAAACTAACATGGACAGGTACCATTGTTGTCTTGACAATTCATCGATGTTATCAAACAAGCATTGACAGGTACCATTGTTGTCTTGACATGTCATCAGTGATATCAAACTAACATGGACAGGTACCATTGTTGTCTTGACAATTCATCAATGATATCAGACTTGCATGGACAGGTACCATTCTTGTCTTGACATGTCATCAGTGATATCAAACTAGCATGGAAAGGTCCCATTGTTGTCTTTACAATTCATAGATGATATCAATCTATTATGGTCAGGTACCATTGTTGTCTTGACAATTCATGGATATCAAACTAGCATGGACACATTGTTGTCTTGATCACTTTCTGGAACAATGTTGGGGTATTGTATCTAGATCATTGGCCTTTTGCAGATTATTGTGATTATCGTTCCTTGACAAAATGAACAAGGTAGATTCTGATATGCCTGAACATAATAACAGGGTCTGTATTATTTGTCCTACTCTGTTGACTCCTCACAAAGTTGCATTGATGCAGATCTGCCACTGAATTGTATGCTGATAGAACTGGGTATGTATGTATGTATATATGTATGTATGTATGTATGTATGTATGTATGTATGTATGTATGTATGTATGTATGTATGTATGTATGTATGTATGTATGTATGTATGTATGTATGTATGTATGTATGTATGTATGTATGCGTGTATGTATGGATGGATGTATGTATGTATGTATGTTTGTATGTTTGTATGTATGTATGTATGTGCATGTAAGCATGCATCTCTGTATGTGTGTGTATGTATGTGTCTGTGTGCATGTGTGTGTACATTTATAGTCAAAAGTTCTCTTTAGAAAATGGTTATTTCCTTGATTATTGCTTGATAAATTTAGACATCACAGAAGATCAGTGTCATATTTTGGAATTTGATACTCTCCTCAAGGATGTTGCCAAATACAGCTCTTATGGGCATTTTTGGTTTTGTTACTTACTGTGATTAATTTTATATAATTTATCACTCTTGCTAAGTGTACATTGTACATTGCTGAAACCAGCTGTTTACAGATCATTTTATAGTTTTCATTAAAGTTGTGATATAAGTTTTCTGTTATTAAAACAAAACTTTCTTTTCATTAGCTATTACAGGGCAGTCGTATCGCATTAATTTGGCGATTGTATACTTGAACTGTGTTTATTGATTTTGTGTATTTGAAATAATGCAAACAGCCCCATGTTGAAATATGTGAAGATAATAATACCTGTTTGCATTTTTAGACTTATATCATGTTTAGGAGAATGTTTGTCCATAGACACATATACAGTTTGTGTTTTATCAAACTTTATTGATTACGTTAGTTTAAAGGTATGTTGTTCTGATATCACCTTTACCAGCAGATCTTGGAATTTGTTTGTGTTTGCTTTGAAAAGTCACTCTTATGGAAATGACATTGTAATGTGCAAACTATTATATGTAAAAATAATTCTGTGTTTAAAAGGTTTTATCATGTGCAAATGACTGGTTGCTTCTTTGAAGAAATTAAATACATGTATATATAGTTACATTCAATGTATCCATCTTGTTTTAAAACTGAATGATTAATGAAAAATTTAGCCATTCACAGCTTGAAGCTTCAATATGTTTAGGGAAAGCAAATTAAACTTTTTCAAAGCTAATTTTTCACAAATGTATGTTCCAACTTTAATACAATCACTGGTGCGAAAACTTTTTGAGGTTTAGAATGATAAAACTTGAAAAATTACTCAATGTGGCACGTATTTGAGAAACTACATATCATGGTGCCTTTTGGAAAATAAAACATGTCAAACATAAAAATAATGTTTTTTTATCACAAAAATAGATAATTCTGGGCAATATTTGCTCAATAAATTTTGTCTCTATAGAAGTTAGAAAGCTAAAATATAATAATAAAAAAGATTATCAATGTCAAATATAATTTATATGATTAGCTATATACATGTTTGTGGATGTAAACTCAGGAAGGCATGTAGGCTGTATTTGCAATTTTACAAGATATGAAGAAATATACAATGCAGTGTCATAATTATTCTAATTTCTCAGGGCATCGAAACCTCGTCTATAGATATATATATACAAGTCCAGTACATTGTGTAGTTTTAATAAAATTATGATATAGGCATTTTTATGTAGCCCACATTTATGAAAACCACATTTGTGAAAAGTGGGATATAGCAGTAAATTTTCATAAGGTAGTTAAGTTTTGGTTAAAGTTTTTCATTTGCAAATAGTTTCTAAAATCCTTGATCAATTTGTTTCATGCTTAATATGAAGCTGGGGTGATTAAGTTTCTGATGTACTAGATATGAAGCTGAGACAATTAAATCTCTGACATGCTACTAGATATGAAGCTGAGACAATTCAATCTCTGACATGCTACTAGATATGAAGCTGAGACAATTAGATCTCTGACATGGTACTTGATATGAAGCTGAGATAATTCAATCTCTGACATGCTACTATATATGAAGCTGAGACAATTCAATCTCTGACATACTTGTTCACATATTTACCTTGTGGTCATAGACCCAGTGATAGAAAACGTGCATTAAGATTTTGGTTCAAGTTTTTTTTGTTTGCTAATAATTTCTAAACTCCTTTGTTTTCATCATAATTTGAATTGTTCATTATGAAACTTAAAGATGATTAATTTGATAATATGCTTCTTTGTTGCCATGACTTGGAGTCAAGGTCACAATCATAGAAAATTTACATTAAGGTTTTGGTTAAAGTAATTTCATTAACTCATTTTTTTATAACCACCTTGATGGATTTGTTTTTCATTTATTCTTGGTAGGAATCTATATCAAGCTAAAAAAATTCACTCAAGTGCTTGCAACCTTTCACCTTTAAGTGAAGGCCACAGTCATAGAAAATTTGCATAAAGGTTTTTCATACTTTACATGAGAAGAGCAGTTTATTATGATCATATGTGTCCATCTGGCAAATGCCAATTTTGCTTCTGCACAGTAACTTAATTTATTCACTATATGCAGTTACCAAACTTTATGGATGGCTTGCAACTTGGTTAACACAGATCCTTTTTGATTTGGGGTTCAAAAGGTCAATATCATTGTGACTAAAAGATGTGGTGTTTGTACAGTAACTTAGGTTTTCCACCACTGCAGATACCAGTCTATGCAAATGGCATGCACAATTGACACAGATCAAACTGCACTTGGGCCAAGCAAAAACCCTGTTAATTTGGGTTACAATGATCAAGGTCACTGTGATTGAGAAGAAAAATTATTTCAGCACTGTATGTTAACATCTCTACTGTTACCAAATGTTGTGGTTGGCTTGCACATGGGTTAAGGAAGCCCCTGTTGATTTGTAGGTCAAAACTTGAAAGGCTTATGCCACAGTGATGGAAAGAATACAAATGGTTTCCACAGTGACTCACAATTGGGGTAAGGATGAAGTCATTCTTTTGGGGGTCATATATGTCAAAATGAGAAAATAAGTATGGTTTCTCCACAAAAACGTTATAGTTCCACATGACGGAGATAGACCAAACAATGTGGTTGATTTCCACTTGGTGGGAAGGAAGATGCTTATTGATTTGGGGGTCAGAATATTAAGGTCAAGGTCATTGTTACTGAGGTCGTTTTTGCATGTTGATTTAGTTGTCAACATTAAACACATGACAAACATTCAGGATGTGTTAAAGTCATTTCCTTTGCATGTATTTCATAAACTCCTTCATGTATGTCATAAACACCTTCATGTATTTCATAAACTCCTTCATGTATTTCATAAACTCCTTCATGTATTTCATAAACTCCTTCATGTATTTCATAAACTCCTTCATGTATTTCATAACCTCCTTCATGTATTTCATAAACTCCTTCATGTATGCCATAAACTCCTTCATGTATTTCATAAACCTCCTTCATGTATTTCATAAACTCCTTCATGTATTTCATAAACTCCTTCATGTATTTCATAACTCCTTCATGTATTTCATAAACCTCCTTCATATATTTCATAAACTCCTTCATGTATTTCATAAACTCCTTCATGTATTTCATAAACTCCTTCATGTATTTCATAACTCCTTCATGTATTTCATAAACCTCCTTCATGTATTTCATAAACTCCTTCATGTATTTCATAAACCTCCTTCATGTATTTCATAAACCTCCTTCATGTATTTCATAACCTCCTTCATGTATTTCATAAACTCCTTCATGTATTTCATAAACTCCTTCATGTATTTCATAACTCCTTCATGTATTTCATAAACTCCTTCATGTATTTCATAAACTCCTTCATGTATGCCATAAACTCCTTCATGTATGTCATAAACCTCCTTCATGTATTTCATAAACTCCATGTATTTCATAAACTCCTTAATGTATTTCATAAACATCTTCGTGTATTTCATAAACTCCTTCATGAAGTTTGTTAATACATTGAAATAAGCATTATGAAGCTTATACATTTCATTCTGTGACATACAGACACATTCAGCCTTTTGACTTTTAGATCCAGGTTGCATATTTTACAGCAATCTTTTATTCTTAACATGCAGCTCTGGCCTAATGTTATAATAACAACACAAGGTGTTGACCCTTGGATCTCTCTTTGTCATTACAGGTGCAGAGAATAAGTCAAGATGCAGGTACTTCTGCAGTCTCAGTTGCATATTCTGTGGAAAATAATGGCAGTGTGGTTCCAGCAGTAGATGCTGTGAATACACTGGCATTAATGGATATACAGGAGCTAGCCATCATATTGAAGGAAGTGATTTCCACCAAAGCCGAGAGTAAGTTTTATCAAATCAGGAAGGAGTTGTCACCCATTACTGCTAATTGTAAATGTACTTAATTATAGTAAATATTAAGCATCAAAATATCACTAGACTGAAAAAGTAAACAGGTTACTGCAGCAAGATGAGACTTGCAGAGATGTATGTTATTAATTGTTGAAAGGTAGTTAAAACTTACCTTTGATATGAAGTAAAAACTAGAACTGTGATGTATAGCTTTTTCTCAATAAATCCATTATATTATACTTTACACACGCAGAATGACAGCTGAATACTTTGATGAGATACATATTTAACCTTTATATATTTCAAAGTACCAAATCTGAAGTTGATTAGTACTCCCAATAAATTAGCCATACAGTATATGTATATGTGATACTTGTGTATATATCATACTTACATGCATGTCATATTTATGTATATGTCATACTTGCATAGTTATGATATTTATGTACATACAGTGTATACTTATGTATGTCATACTTATGTATGTCATACTGTTTATTTCCTACAGTGGATGCAGTAGATTTGTCAACTGAACTTTAGTGAAATATTGTAAAACCTTGAACAATCTTTTTTTGTGTTCAGTCTTGTTTCAGATTTATATTTTGCCCAAAATATGCCAAGATTCTTTTAAAATGTGTTCTTTTTTGAAAACTGCTTTTTCACTAGTGGTAACTGTCAGCTATTTTATCTGTCTTGTATGAATTCATTTTTTAAATTACCTAAGATATTTTTAGCAGTTAGTATCAATCCAGACATGAACATTTCAAGTCTTATTTGTTTACTTGATATAAGCTTCATACATTTCCACTAAGTTAGTATTCAGGTACCAGTAATTGAGTAGATACAGGCTGGGTATTCAGGTACCTGTAATTGAGTAGATACAGGCTGGGTATTCAGGTACCAGTAATTGAGTAGATACATGCTGGGTATTCAGGTACCTGTAATTGAGTAGATACAGGCTGGGTATTTAGGTACCTGTAATTGAGTAGATACAGGCTGGGTATTTAGGTACCTGTAATTGAGTAGATACAGGCTGGGTATTCAGGTACCTGTAATTGAGTAGATACAGGCTAGGTATTCAGGTACCTGTAATTGAGTAGATACAGGCTGGGTATTCAGGTACCTGTAATTGAGTAGATACAGGCTGAGTATTCAGGTACCTGTAATTGAGTAGATACAGGCTGGGTATTCAGGTACCTGTAATTGAGTAGATACAGGCTGGGTATTCAGGTACCTGTAATTGAGTAGATACATGCTGGGTATTTAGGTACCTGTAATTGAGTAAATACAGGCTGGGTATTCAGGTACCTGTAATTGAGTAGATACAGGCTGGGTATTCAGGTACCTGTAATTGAGTAGATACAGGCTAGGTATTCAGGTACCTGTAATTGAGTAGATACAGGCTGAGTATTCAGGTACCTGTAATTGAATAGATACAGGCTGGGTATTCAGGTACCTGTAATTGAGGAGATACAGGCTGGGTATTCAGGTACCTGTAATTGAGTAGATACATGCTGGGTATTTAGGTACCTGTAATTGAGTAAATACAGGCTGGGTATTCAGGTACCTGTAATTGAGTAGATACAGGCTGGGTATTCAGGTACCTGTAATTGAGGAGATACAGGCTGGGTATTCAGGTACCTGTAATTGAGGAGATACAGGCTGGGTATTCAGGTACCTGTAATTGAGTAGATACAGGCTGGGTATTCAGGTACCTGTAATTGAGGAGATACAGGCTGGGTATTCAGGTACCTGTAATTAAGTGAGAAGGTACAAATTAGATATTCAGTTTTATTTAATAATTGAGTAGATTCAAGTTAAGTTCTCAAATACCAGTAATTGAGTAGATTCAAGTTAGGGAATTCAGGTACTGTTAATTGAGTTGATACAGTTTAGGTATTCAGGTACTGTTGATTGAGTTGATACAAGTTAGGTATTCAGGTACTGTTGATTGAGTTGATACAAGTTAGGTATTCAGGTACTGTTGATTGAGTTGATACAAATCAAGTTAGGGAATTCAGGTACTGTTGATTGAGTGGATACAGTTTAGGTAATCAGGTACTGTTGATTGAGTGGATACAGTTTAGGTATTCAGGTACTGTTGATTGAGTGGATACAGTTTAGGTATTCAGGTACCATAACTGAGTAGATGCAAGATAGGTATTCAGTTACCAGTAATTGAGTAGATACAAGTTAGGTTTTCAAATACCAGTAACTTAGTTGATTCAAGTTTGGTAATCAGATACCAATAATTGATTAGATACAGGTAAAATATTCAGGCACTATTTATTGAATATTAACAAATCAGGTATAGTGTTACTTGGAGTAATCAATTAGATGCAAGTTATGTATTCAGATACCAGTAATTGAATAGATACAGGTTAGGTATTCAGGTACTATTTATTGAATATTCACAATTTAGGTGTTTGGGTACCAGTAATTAAACAGATACAAGTTAGGTATTCAGGTACTATTTATTGAATATACACAAGTTAGGTACAGTGTGACCCTGCTATAGCACGCTCCGTTATAACATGAATTCGGATATAACATGGTCATGGTGTGGCTCCCAAAATTTCATATACATCTATTTTTCTTGTACACCAAATAAAATATATTTCTTTCATAAACTATGAAGAAAACCCCAAAAGTGTATTATCATTTTAGGGAAGAGATCTTGTATAAATAATACAAGATGATTGTAGTGTGGCTCCTGAAATTTTATATGCATTTTCCTCATACATGAAAAAAAATTGTGTTTTCTTTTTAAAAGTACATAAAATAATGTGTAAAAAATTTATTCAGGATTCGTGCAAGGCTTTGCCAATGTCACAAATGCAATGGGTTTTTTTTCCTTAATGGTGGTAAAATATACCAGCTGGCAATTTTTTTTTTTAATTGGCGACATTGTTGACTGTTTAAACTTGTATATACAACCATTAGTTTGGAGAGAAGAAATTCAGAGGCCCCATGAAAGGAAGCCATAAAGTTGATATAAAATGCACTGAAATGTATCTATTGTTACACAAATTCTTTGTCCATAATGACAAACTTTCTTCACAGTGCATTGTTATATCATAATCCACTTATGTTGACATCTAGCATGAGTACTGTTGAGATATCCACATTTTTAAAATTGACATTTCTGGTAGCAGAAATCAACCAAATGAGGCATTATCTCATAATCTATCGTTCATCATCTTTTTAGGCACTCACTAGTAATTAATATATTTACATAGACTGACGTGTGTGGATGGTAAGTAAAATTGCTCTACTTTTCACTCAGAATTAAATCCTTAACATTTTCTGTAGTAATCCTTGTCATCAGACCAGAACACCAGTGTTTCTATTTTCAATAGACCCTTTCTTTAAATTTTTGATGCATGGAAGGTAGCATCACTTCACTACCACAAATGTTATACCCCCCAAGTTCTCATTAGTCTATTCAATAGGCAGTGAGGAATGGTAACTACAATTGACCATTCAATGGTAAATTCATTTCATTTAAAAAAAATATATCCAAATCAAAAAGTAGCAGGGGTCCCAAGTAGCTGAGTGATCTAAAGCGATCTCCATTACCGATTACTGCCATGTCACCTCTGTCTTCGTGGGTTCAAGTCTAAGATTCGGCAAATGTTGATAAGTGAGAAAGCTTGCCAGTAGCTTCTCGCGGGTCAGTGGGTCAGGGGTTCTTTCTGTAGATTTCCCGGTTTCTTCCTCCACCATTAATACTGGCCACCATGTATAGCCTATCATGTGCTGAAAAATGGCATTAAGCCCCAGAAAAATAAACAAGCAAACAAAAAAGAAGCTGAAATTTCAAAGAAAACATTACCCTTGAAGCACTGACTGTTATGAAAATGTACAAAGCAAATGGGAAAAGATCAATCTCAATCATACAATTTTTTATGTTGCCACCACAATACAAAATGGGCATTTCTTTGGTTCTCTAAAACTGTCCATTAGTGGTGATTTCAATATTGCATGCACCCTTCATGAAAGAAAGCCAACTACAATCTTCAATAAAAACAAGAACCTTACTTCAAAGGAAGCCAACTACAATCTTCAATAAAAACAAGAACCTTACTTCAAAGGAAGCCATACCAAACTTAAATAAGAGTATGGAATCTGATGCATTGTTTCATCTTCTAATGTGACTGGAACACTTTTACTGTGCAGTGAAGGTTTCCTTTTTACAGTAAATAAAGTTTATGCTTACAAACTCTACTGACAGTACTAAAACACAAACTTCTACCAACTTGGGACGTACTGCAAAGTTAATGTGCTTCATCATTCGTTACCTGATTGTGCTATTTTTTTCCTCAGAATTCAGACTTATATGACTTGCAACAAAATTATTGAATATTTTAAATCTGTTTGTTTTAATGGAATTATTTGTATTGTGGATTGACTGATTTGTGGGTGAGTCCATGGTGATGATACTGTATTCATTGCTTTACATTAGACATGTATAATTTACAGCCATGAATAAAAAGTTTAAAAATTAGTTAAAATCAGGTACCAGGAGTTAAAAAAATATAGATACACATAACAATGGGTAACATCAACACCAAGAAATTGGAAATTATTCATGTATGGTTGTATAGTAAGTATGGATGCCTTGCATTCAAGTGAACCAAGTTCAAATCCAAGGCAATCACGTTCAGTTCTTTTAATATTTAATTTGCATTTTTACCTTGAATTATGGTACTACTTACATTATATCTGCACAACACACAGCAGTCTAACATAAATTAAAAACCATTCACAACATATGGGATCCAGTCAGACTGTTAGTTCAGGCTGTTAAAACTATTGCTTTTAAATTTATTTGATCATAAAATAAGAAAGTAATTTGCTTGAAATGAATGAATAACATATATTTCTTTAAATGGCTGAAACACTCAGTATTTCACAAATGGCAAAGACATAAGTGAAATTATTTAAGTTTATCACTCACAAGTTTGTGCACGGGCAGTAGTGAATTATAAGGTATGATGTTGCTTTCTCTAAGTATTGTGTTTTATTTTTAGCATACATCAAATTTTTACCCCTTGGAGGTGATACAGCTGAGACAGGTGGTTTGGCGGTGTGGATGATAGCTGCAATTGCAGGAGGTGTTGCTGCCTTGATAGTTCTCATCTTTGTTGTTGCTTGCTGTTATTTCAAGTGCTGCTTTAAGCAACAGAAGACAGACATTGAGGGTCAACCACAACTAGTGGGGCTAAAAACATCGCTGGAAGAGGTACATTATCAATGCATATTCACCTGTATATATGCACAAAAATTTATGTTTGGAGGGTCCAATCATAAGGTTCCTTTTGTGGAGTAATGGGCTAAACCCCTAGGATTTTGAATATACCAACATGCTGATTGAGAATTACTTTAGTTAATAAGTGACCCCTCTATAATGCTGCGGTTGGGGTCAATAAAACCCAACCATGTTATCAATCAAAAGCTGTGTTGTAACTAGCCAAGTTAGTTAGCTGAAAAAAATTCATGTACAGTAAAACCTGTTATAAGCAACCTCTGTTATGAGCAACCTCTGTTGTGAGTGACCACCTGTCATTGCCTACTACAATCATAATGCACAGATCAATATTATTATGTAAACGCTGTCATGAATGACCACCTGCTGACCCTGACCAGTGACCACAATGTCTTGACCAAAAATGCATTTTGCCACTGTTATGAATAACCACATTGCAGAAATGGTATTAAACTCTGCCAATCTCAATTTAATCCTAGGTAACAATGCCTGTCTGTACCATTCTAACCCTCCCCCCAAAGAAAACAAAACCAAACAACAAAAAAAAAACAGACTGGCTACCACCATCTGAAATATTTCAGGTATGCTTACATTGTTTATATTTTTTATTGTAAACAAGAATGAAGTACATGTAGATTGTTCCAGCACTTAGCCTGCTTCCCAGCCTTTTCATAAATAACACTCACATGTATGTATAAGACCCAGTAATAAATGACCATATTGCATGAACAGAGACAGAAACAACTGATCTTTAGGTTATCATTTCTAACAAAGACCACTTCAGTAGTAAAGATTGTTCTGATATAAAACAAATATAGAAAGAACAACAACAAAGAAAACACAGAAAAAATGGAGCCTGGCTACTGTAGTGAGAGATGGTACAGTCCATAAACCAGGCTAATGTATCTGTCTCAAATTGCCATTGTAGTACCAAAATTGAGGTACTGGTCATGTATATTGTTTATTCTTTAAAGTTAATCCATATTGTGTATGGTGAATAAGGTCTTTTTCTGTTAAACCAGCAAGGGAGAAATCTTTGCCGGATTCAATTGATAGTGTTAAAGGCTAGTAATATTTGTTCCTTTTTAACCACAGATGTTACAGTGATTATGTCCCAATCACCAAGGTGTCCTCTATCCAGGTTGGTATGACCGGGTTACAGAGTTAATCACTGTATGTCTTCTTTTAATTAAGCCGTTAACTTTTGTCTCTGAGTGAATAATTCTGTTTCTGGATGAGATAGAGGTTTCTCTTTATTTCATTAGATATGCATTTTACACCTATAGAGTTTTAATATTTCCCCAAATCCTAGTCACAACCAATATTACAACTGAGCACAAATAATTGTAACACCTTGTACCTTAAGTTAATAATAATGAGACAAATAATTGAAACATCTTGTACCTTAAGTTAATAATAATGAGACAAATAATTGTAACACCTTGTACCTTAAGTTAATAATAATGAGACAAATAATTGTAACACCTTGTACCTTAAGTTAATAATGAGACAAATAATTGTAACACCTTGTACCTTAAGTTAATAATAATGAGACAAATAATTGTAACACCTTGTACATTAAGTTAATAATAATGAGACAAATAATTGTAACACCTTGTACCTTAGGTTAATAATAATGAGACAAATTTTAGCACTGGAGAAAATAATTATTGTAACTAAAGAAATGAAAAAGAGCCGACCAATCATAAAATAAAGGTTCAAATGTTATTTCAACAAACTTAGGGTGTTTTTAGTGAAAAAGGAATAAATCAAAAACGATTTCATATGAAATACATGTACTTGTGGTCTTCAAATGCAAATATATCTTTATTGCTATATAATTTCTGTTTTCAGATGAATGCATACAATATTTTAGTAACAACTACTAATAAAGAATAGAATGTACATGCAGTAATTATGGTTATTTTTCTTTAACTTGTTTTGAAACTGGATCTTGGAAATTGGTCTTTTGTACATACCTGTTACATACATGTGAACCATTAGAGATGAAACATGTATGCCAGACCAAAAAAAAACATATTAAGACCAAAAATACTTTACACAAAAGAAAATGTATTGATGAGTTATATAAGATCAACATTTTTAAAACAACAAATGCTATTAATGAATTAATTTTACACATATTTACATAATTATTTAAATCTCTGAAACTTTATTTTATTTTATCATTTTGATTTTCATAGTGTTGTAACACACACACACACACACACACACACACACACACACACACACACACATGCACTCAAAGGCAATTTGCTGTATAAATTGTCTGAAGGATAATCTTGGATGATCTTTTAATCAGGACTGTTTACCATTTATACATGTTATAAATGTTACATATTATGAGCATACATCAAAGTGACATTTTTGTTTTATTTGTTTTGCTTTTTTCCAGAGATTTCATTAATTTAGTTTGAGGCAAAATTGTGCCTCCTATTTTTAAAATTTCAAGACTGAGGTAAAGAATTTAATTTAAATTTGAGATAAAATATTCATAAATCCACTGATGAAAATTGCAGTTGTATCCACTTTGTTGCCTGTTGTCTCTTACTATAAATATTTTGTGTAATAGTAATAAGGCACTTTTTATATTTAGCACTCCTCAATAGAAGGGAAATAACTCATATTTTCAGCCTGATGGACTAATTAGTGGTTACCTCCCTTGATGTTTGTTTGGTTGGCCATTCAAGCAATATGCACAATCATTTCAACAAAGAATACACATTGTGTCAAAATTTAAATAATGTTTTCAAACTATTTCGTGTTCTTTTAAAAATTTAATTTTCTTTTAGAGATAAAGTGAAAAAAAGACATGAAGTAGTTGAACATATGACTGCATGTATTTTCAAATTTTCATATTTGTTTATAATCATAAAAAGGAACATGATTACTCAAGCTATGTCCATCCCTTTGACCCTGTTTAATTATTACCAGAACTATCCAAGCCATCATTATTCTCAGTAGTTTGCTTTCTGACATTTAAATATGACCTAAAGGCAATAGATCTCTGCCACTTTGCTTAATTGGAAATATGATTTCTAACATTTGACTAATTGAATTAATGTCAATAGACACCTACCACATTGCTTAATTTGAAATATGATTTCTAACATTTGACTAATTGAATTAATGCCAATAGACACCTACCACATTGCTTAATTTGAAATATGATTTCTAACATTTGACTATCTGAATTAATGCCAATAGACACCTACCACATTGCCTAACTCGAAATATGATTTCTAACATTTGACTATGTGAATTAATGCCAATAGACACCTGCCACATTGCTTAATTGGAAATATGATTTCTAACATTTGACTATGTGAATTAATGCCAATAGACACCTACAACATTGCTTAATTGGAAATATGATTTCTAACATTTGACTATGTGAATTAATGCCAATAGACAACTGCCACATTCCTTATTGGAAATATGATTTCTAATATTTGACCATGTGCATTAATGCCAATAGACACCTGCCAAATTGCTTAATTGGAAATATGATTTCAAACATTTGACTATGTGAATGAATGCTAAAAAGACATCTGTGGTATTCATTTTCCTTCAAGTAAAGTTTCAAGGTCTGGAGCATTTGCATGTTTGTCAAAGTCAGCTGACATATTTTCTCCTTGTTTTCAGACAGCATAATTGTAATTATTTTTTTGTTGCTATCACATATATCTTTATTTAGTTTCCAAAAACAAATAAATGAACATAAAATTCTAGGTCAGATAAGGAACTTGCTTCACCTATATTTATTGAGTTATTCTTTTGATCTACTAGTAAATTTATTCATGTCTTATTTGCACATTAATGAATGAAAACATTACTTGTAATTGCATTTATTTGAATCCTTAAGAAAATGGAAGCCTATTATAAAACATATTTACACTGCCATTGTTTACTCTTCTACCAACATACAGGGGGTGTAGGTCACAGCATTCCTACATACTATGCAGAGAGTAGATCAAGACAGTCCTATTAAATATGCAGACAACAGGTCAAGGCAGTCTTATTAACTATGCAGGCAATAGGGCAAGACAGTACTAATTACTATGAAGACAATAGGGCAAGACAGTACTAATTACTATGCAGGCAATAGGGCAAGACTACTAATTACTATGCAGGCAATAGGGCAAGACAGTACTAATTACTATGCAGGCAATAGGGCAAGACAGTACTAATTACTGTGCAGGCAATAGGTCAGGGCAGTACTAATTACTTTGCAGACAGTAGGTCAGGGCAGTCCTATTAACTATGGAGATAATTGGGCAAGGCAGTACTAATTACTATGAAGACAATAGGGCAAGGCAGTCCTATTAACTATGCAGACAATAGGGCAAGACAGTCCTAATTACTATGAAGACAGTAGGGCAAGGCAGTCCTATTAACTATGCAGACAGTAGGGCAAGGCAGTCCTATTAACTATGCAGACAATAGGGCAAGGCAGTCCTAATTACTATGAAGACAGTAGGGCAAGGCAGTCCTAATTACTATGAAGACAGTAGGGCAAGGCAGTCCTATTAACTATGCAGACAGTAGGGCAAGGCAGTCCTATTAACTATGCAGACAATAGGGCAAGGCAGTCCTAATTACTATGAAGACAGTAGGGCAAGGCAGTCCTATTAACTATGCAGACAATAGGGCAAGGCAGTCCTATTAACTATGCAGACAGTAGGGCAAGGCAGTCCTAATTACTATGAAGACAGTAGGGCAAGACAGTACTAATTACTATGAAGACAATAGGGCAAGGCAGTCCTATTAACTATGCAGACAATAGGGCAAGACAGTCCTAATTACTATGAAGACAGTAGGGCAAGGCAGTCATATTAACTATGCAGACAGTAGGGCAAGGCAGTCCTATTAACTCTGCAGACAATAGGGCAAGGCAGTCCTAATTACTATGAAGACAGTAGGGCAAGGCAGTCCTAATTACTATGAAGACAGTAGGGCAAGGCAGTCCTATTAACTATGCAGACAGTAGGGCAAGGCAGTCCTATTAACTATGCAGACAATAGGGCAAGGCAGTCCTAATTTGACTTTGTTGACAATAGGGCAAGGCAATGTTTGCTAATAAAATTCACTACCTTATTTTTAAATATATTTTAATTATTTCAATCACTCTAGGAGGAGGAAACTGAGTTTGTGGTGACCAGTGCTAACCCTGAGTATTTGAAAGAACAGGGTAAGCAGGGGAATAAAGAACAGGGTAAGCAGGGGAGTAAAGCCAGTCTGCTTTCTCAGAAGTCTCGAAAGAGTCATCGATATGAAGTCACCCAGCCCAGAGTGGAGGAGAAAACTCCTGTGAAGAAACATAATTTGTCCAGGTTAGTATTGCTTTATCTATTAGATTGATTGATTGATTGATTGGTGTTCAGTGGCACATCAAGACAATAAAGGTGATATCATACTGAAACAATGGCAGTAAAGTACCATGCCCAGCGACACATCTCAGCAGGCAATCCATCCGTATCTGCTCTGTATTTAAACCCATACTTTTCTTTTTTCGAGTCCAGCAGGATAACCACTGAGTCACTGCAGCTCCTTTTATACATGTTAGAATTTCAAGGTCAGAATCTTCCAGAGTCATTTTTAATTCTAATGTTGTCTTCTATGGTGTGAAGAGATTCAGATTTCATGAATTCCAATCCTCTCTGGCTGTCTTTGGAATGGGACATAATTCTATTAAATACCATTCCCGTATATAAATTTCGCCCTGACTTTAACCAGATTCCAGGTGGAATTTTAAAGCAGATTTTACCTAAAACCATGAATTCCACTTAGTATAAATTTTAGGTGGATTCATGATGGAATATGACCAGAAATATGCAAATTACTCTGTCTATTATTATTAGGAATCTGTTTAGTCTACTAAGCAGAATTTGTTATTTAGCCTCGATTCCCCTTATTACCAATTTTAGGCAGTTTCAGGGTGGATTCAGGGTGGAATGTAGCTCAAAATATGCAAATTACTCTGTCTGTTACTAGGCAGAATCTTTTCTTCTGACTAATTAGGTGGAAATACCTGCAGAAACCCATCCAGTGATGAAAATGTCTAAATGTTTTTCCACCTTGTAGACGTTAGGTTCATTTTTGGCAGAATTTTAGGTGAAATATGCAAATCAGTTGTCCTAAGATTCTGCTTAAAGAAAAAAAATCCATCAAAGATTTTCACCTGAAATAAAATTCTATCTGAAAATAAAAACCCACCTGAAACTTCCACCTGAAATAAAAATCTGCCTAAGGTTTCAGTCTAGAAAGAGGCATCCTAAAATATCTACATAAATATTATCCAATAAAAAACCTGCTTCAGATTTCTCTTAAGATGCCTAATGATTCTTAGACATTTCCTGAAATGCATTCATTGCAAAAGAGAGGCAGTATATAGATGTATTCTCAAATATAACTGCTGTTGAAGTGTCATCATTTAGCAAACTAAGGAGTTTCAAAGAAGAATGTTGAGGAAACTTTGAAAATATGTTTAAAATGGTTTGAAGGACTTGACAAGTTTTTATTCATTATAAATTTTCAATGACTTTAGCTGCATGCAGTGATTCCCCCAACCACCAATTTTCGACCAAAAATCTACAATTGCCTAGCCATTTGGCAAGTATGATATATGTAACACAATTTATTGAATTAACTGAATATATATTTCTCTTTAGGTCAAAAACTTCAAATATAATTGAAGCCCACAGTGAAGATTCCATGAATCAAAAGGCAGTAGAAGGTGTCATATCACCTTACAGACACAGAAATGATAGACTGAAAGAGTCAAGTGAGTTTTTCAGAGTTATTACAGTTTCCCAAGAGACTGAACAATTAAAATACAACATTTAAATACATTTTTATTTTTCAGTTGTTACCACCATGTTTCTTGGCTTATCTTTTGTGATTGAAATAGACCTGTGAAAATAACTTTGTGACTTAAATGGATCTATTAGTATGAATGATCATGACTCAAACAGCCCTGTCAAAATGGCTTTGATTCTGTGGTATAACTTTGTGACTTAAACAGGTCTTTAGTATGACTTTGCAATGTAAACAAGCATTTGGTAACTTTTATTGTGACTTAAACATGCCCTTAGTATGAATGAGTGTAACTTAAAATGGCTTGTTAGTATGAGTATGACTTTGAGTGTGACTTAAATAGGCCTGTTAGTATGACTTTATGACTTAAACAGGCCTGTCATTATGACTTTGAGTGTGACTTAAATAGGCCTGTTAGTATGACTTTATGACTTAAACAGGCCTGTCATTATGACTTTGAGTGTGACTTAAATAGGCCTGTTAGTATGACTTTATGACTTAAACAGGCCTGTCATTATGACTTTGAGTGTGACTTAAATAGGCCTGTTAGTATGGCTTTGTGATGTAAACAGGCTTGTCATTATGACTTTGAGTGTGACTTAAATAGGCCTGTTAGTATGACTTTGTGACTTAAACAGGCCTGTCATTTTGACTTTGAGTGTGACTTAAATAGGCCTGTTAGTATGACTTTATGACTTGAACTGGCCTGTCATTATGACTTTGGGTGTGACTTAAATGGGTCTGTTAGTATGACTTTGAGTGTGACATAAATTTAGGCCTGTTAGTATGACTTTTAGTGTAACTTCAAGTGGTCTGTTAGTATGACTTTTTGTCTTAAATTTGTGACTTAAATAAGTCTGTGAGTATCACTTTGATTGGCATCAGATCTAATATTCAATTAAAAAGTCCATACAAATTAAAATATAAAAAGCATAGGTGACACCAGGATGGAAATCAAGAATAATCATGCAATGTCAGGTCCACATACGCAAGACTAAACATTACAAGCTTTTCCTAATTTTTATATCTAATGCTTTTGGTGATGTCTCTTGCATTTTGTTTTTACAAAGCTCTACTAGCACTCCTATTAACTCCAGTATTTTTTAACAGTGGATAAAACGAAGATGTTTGGGATAGATTTTACATTGTTCTCATAACATTTTGTGGATAAAAATAAATGACCATCAATTAGGATTTGTAAAAACAATTAGCAGAGTTCACTGTAGAACTGTATACTTTATCTTATGAATTATGATATATTCACGGATTCTGCAGAGTAAACAGTCACAGGTTCAGTGAAAAAATCATTGTTGCTTTTGCATTGAAATAATTGCCATTTTTTGTCCAGTCTCCAGCATTTTTTAAACTGATCTCCAGCATTTTGCTTTTGATCTTTAAACATTATAATACCTTTTGGATTTGATGTGCACATTGCTTTCTCTTATGTTGACTGGGAACCTGGATTTAATACAAGCAATATGTGTGCTTTCTCTTTTCCATTTGAACCTACACTTGTTATATATATTAAAATTTGTATTGTATGTTTGACCTTTGTCTGCAATTGAGCATAGCGGTTCATGCCTACCTGACTATTGTCATTTTTTAAAAAGATGTTTACTTAATTTTGTTTTCAAGACCTGACTTGATTTTGACCTTAGAAGGTTCTGGAAGCAAACTTGTTTACATGTATTATGATATAGTTCAGGTGGGTATGTATATAAAAGATTGTGTCAATAAAGTTTTTGTTTCTATTTCAATATCAATCTGGAGTCACTTTTCAGGTATAATTTGAGAGGAATCATTTACTTAAATTATTTGAATTACATGTACAAAGTGTTTTTTTAAACTTTTTAGACTAAAACACTACTTTAGGTTTATTGATAACTCGTTCAAAGACATAATCATTTTGATACTTTAAGACTATTTGTACATCAGCACTTTCAGGATTATTGGAATTCATCTGGAAGAGTCTGTACTTTTAGACTTGTGACAGAACATTTAAGCTTATTTTGGAATTCACTTTACTCTTAAGGTCCTCTAAAATTTTCACTTTGCAACTTAGAGAATTAAATTAAATATTGATTTTACTCAGATTTGTTGGTTTTGCTTCTTTTTTGACTTAGTATAAGACTAGTTAGATCGATATGGTAGGTAGGTATGTTTGTGTTACCATCACCATATAAAAGTGAGGTGACAAATTATCACTTACTTCCAGATTTACTAAATGACCAAACACTAGGCTCAGAAGACAGTCCAATACTATTTAGAAGCATGGTGGATGTAAGTTACTCTCAAATACAACACATTATTTTTATCTGCATCTTACTTGAATTTTCCTAAGAAAAAAAAGTTGCTTTTTATAAACTGGTATTTAGATTTTTGTCAGAGAAAATCAAATTTCATTAGAAAATTGCATTTTAGTCTCTTTCCAGTTACATAACTTGATATTTGTGCTATTATATTAATGTATTATTGGAAATTAATTATAAAGTCAATATAACAAGCAATGTGTTAAAATAAGTGTGTATGAAAATTATATATTATATATTAATGTAAAGTCTGCATTATAAACAGTGTGTATAATGAAGTATGTATGGAAATTATTTAAGAAATGTGTTAAAATTAGTGTGTATGGAAATTATTTATTACATATTACTATAAAGTTTGCATAATAAACTGTGTTAAAATAAGTGTGTATGAAAAAGAAGTGCACACTGGCCACCTTGTGTTCTATAGACAAAATATAATGTGTGTACACAGCATAATATATTAGCCATACTCCTGTGACATTATTTAATATCTTAACCATGACATTAATTTTTTTCCTAATTAGGATGACTAATTAGTCTTTGCTTCATTCTATATTTATATTGCTTTTAATTATTATAATGTTAGCTTTTAATTATTATAATGTTATTCCATATATATATATATATATATATATATATATATATATATATATATATATATATATATATATATATATATATTATTTTGCTAAGATGGATGCTGAACTGAAATATCTAAACTTTTGATAAAATAATTATTAGAATAAAATTAGCTAATGAAATAAGGACAAAAGTGTTATGATTTCATTTGCTAATGTCCAGATTTTTCAATAAGAATACACATATTGATTCTGCTAGCTAAAGATCTCCATGGCAAAGAAAATTAGAAGGAAAAGAAATTTGAAATTTTATATTTGCATTATTTTCTGGAGTTAGTGAGTTAGCTTTTGATTGTAATCTTTAAAGGGAAAGAGGAAAAAAAATAAGTTTCCACCATGACGTGTTCCATGTCTAAACATATTGGTATATGCCATCAAAGTTATTGCAGTTTTTGTGGAGATTGAATACACACACACACACAAGTGACTGTCTAATGATGCTTATATAACAATCTGTTTCAGTCTGGATTCCTGAGGGCAGTACTTGTAGGTTTACTCATTACTCTCAATTTATTTTGGCATGAAAAAAATCTTTATTTTCTTTTATTATTAATTTTAAACACTTTATAAATCTGCAACCATGAAAATGAGTTTCTCATATACTGCAGCATACTTTTCACCTGAAAAAAAATTCACAAGTCACTTCGCATATGTAGACCTGGTTGTCGTCAGTTTTGTCTAATTCATTTTGGAAAGTTAAAACCTTTTTCTGTAACACAAGGACTATTAATGTAATATGCTATGATGTGATGTAAACATTATTTCATAATTTTTTTTACTATTATCATATTTTTGTTGTGATCATTTTGGACACAACTACAGCCATTTTTTATCTGTACATTTTATTTCAATAGATGACATTGTGTTATGTTGTTTTTTTTCTTCTAACTTCATATGATTTTTCAGTGTTTATGTATTATAGTGCTGCAGTCAATATTAGTCACAAGGGAGATAAAATATAAGTGGACTGAAACTATTTGTAATTATTATTTGCTTGTAATTGAATTGATTTTATTACATTTATTAAATATGTATACTTCTGTATTTTATGTCCCAGTGTTTGTAGATGTTCATACAGAAATCATCTGTGATTTGGCTAAATAGAATTCAATTAAATTTATTAATGGATTAACAACCTGTACATTTTCTTTTCTAGAAAATTTACACAGCAAAAATGTTGGAACTATATTGTTTTACTTAATAAATAATAAGTGTTTGAAATAGGATGACAAATTTTGGATAGCCATTGCTGGACCTTTTTGTACTTAATATTCGGCATTTGTTTTGTGCCCCTACTGCTTCCAGGCCAGTTTATTTTTATATCTACATCCAACTCTCATTGTCAAGAATCTTTTTAATATAAATTTGACACAAACTAAATTATTATACACAAATTAAATTTTATAGGTATCTTCATAGATATATGACTGTGTTACTAAGGCATTTTGTGCACATTTTTTAATCTTTTGGACTTTCTGGACTACAATAACGGTATTTGTGTTTGACAAAAACAAATCAAGTTTTGTGTAAATTAAATTGGATTAACAATTGGATTACATTTATCCAGGAGGATGAAGAACTTAAGAAGAAAGCAGAAATGGAAAGAAAGTTGAACAAGAAAAGAATCAAAGAAAGAATACGGGACAGAAGAAGTAAAGAAAAAGGTAAGTCTGATGTGAGCATGTTCTGTCGTATTCTTTAAGTACTAATGGATACGTCTACTGCATTCCAGCGGAAGCACCTTTTGATGCCTCCATCCGATTTGGATACATTTGAATACCTTTGGATACATTTGAATACCTTTGGATACATTTGAATACCTTTGTGCTATATGCATAGATACACATTACGATGCATGCGGTTAATAGCTTTGGGGAACACACCTTATTACAAATTATAGGCATTGACATAAAGTATAACAATGTCAGATAACTTGGTTGCTGTTTAATGTCCTGATCATTACAGATTTTTTTGGCAGTTTCTAAAAAGTTTAGATGATGAGAATGACAGTTTTCAAGGCTTCATAGAATCATATATAGAATCATAGATAACTTGAATGCTGATATAGGGAATATTGATTTTGACAGTGAATCATATTTAGGCTTTGTCAATAGCTCATTAGATACACCACTCCCTCAATACCTCATGGAAAACAGGGTCCAAAAACATCGATTACATTATAAGTGAGGGTGCAAGTTATAAAGGAACTTATAACAAACAACAACACTAACAATGGGATTTACATAGAGGCAAAAGGGTGGGTGTGTTGGGTTGGCATGTTAGTGTTAATCGTTCTGAGATTAACTGTGAATAAATATATTTTCATAGTGGTGTACTTTGTTTATTTTTTTCCTCAAAAAGTAACATTAATTTCAGGATAACTTACATTATATTGACGAGATCATCAAAACATTATTCCACATGGTTTCCATTTGCTTAACACATTTACAACTTTGCACACTGTGTACTACATCACAAATTTTTGTGCTGAATTGGATAAAATCTGGTTTTATTGTTTAATCCAAAGTAGACTTTGTTTTATACAAAAGATCAACACTCATTTCGAAAAAACAATGTTGCTCAAATGATTGTGGTAGAAATAGAATAAAAAAAATAAATAAATTTACAAGGGATTTAATGGGGCTACAAATTTAAAATAATATAGATTAGAACACAATAATGCTTACAGTTTGTGACATGTTTGATAAATATCACTTCACATTTTGATATTGAAAGCATATTAACAATTCTTCTATGACAAACATTTATACAACCAAAAAGATCAGAATTTTCTCGAAAACCTTTCGGTACTTGGCTAATATGTATGAGGTAAATGAAACTGTCAATTTTCAATGTCAAACTGAGCAAATATGTCACTGCCAGTAATTTCCCAGACTGTTCTGTTGATATGGGATCAGTAGGTAGCAGTTCAGGCTATTCAATTGGCATCGAATGATTTTAATAACAGTTCAGGCTGTCGTGTTGGTATGGTGTCATTTACATAGCAGTTCTGGCTGTCTTGTTGGTAAAGGTAGCAGTTTGGGCTGTCATGTTAGTATGGTGTCATTTACATAGCAGTTCAGGCTGTCATGTTGGTATGGTGTCATTTTAATAGCAGTTCTGGCTGTTAGGTAAGGATGGTATCATTCAGGTCACAGTTTTTCTATTTAGAGCATATACTGAACTATATGACTGGAACACACATAGTGACAGTGTAACAAGGTTGGATTTCGGATTTACAACAGAACATTTTTGATGGTGATACAAATACAATGTTTATTGATGAATAATGTGAATGAGAAAAAAATTGTGATTAATATGTGTGTGTATAAGATCCAGATAGTGGACAACTTAACACAATCCGCATGAACCCAATAATGCAACATAAATGTGAATACAAATAAATGACATGAGTTGTACTCAAATAGTAAAAATGATGTACTTTACTCATATAGTAAAATGTATTCACTCAAATAATGAAAAATGAGGTACTTAACTCAAATAGTAATAGGATGATATACAAAATATCTTTACAGTCCCAAAACACTGGGTATAACAAACCCCAAAATAAGCCCAGGGTTAAAAGATTACATACATGGAGTAACACAAGACACTGCTTCACTAGCACAATTGTCAAACTGGTCAGTCAAGCAAGCATCATTATAGGTAGTCACTGACCACCATACATTTCTTTGGTCAATCAAGCAATCAGCACCCACCAGTTTGGTCAGCAATGCCTGATCACCTGCTGCTTGACTGGCAACACACTGTTCACTCAGCTCTATGGCAACACACTGTTCACTCAGCTCTATGGCAACGCTGTTCAATCAGCTCTATGGCAACACACTGTTCTCTCAGATCTACGGCATCACACTGTTCACTCAGCTCTATGGCAACACTGTTCTCTCAGATCTATGGCAACACACTGTTCACTCAGCTCTATGGCAACACACTATTCACTCAGCTCTATGGCAACACACTGTTCACTCAGATCTATGGCAACACACTGTTCACCCAGCTCTATGGCAACACACTATCCACTCAGCTCTATGGCAACACACTGTTGACTCACATCTATGGCAACACACTTCACTCAGCTCTATGGCAACACACTGTTCTCCTGGATCTACGGCAACACACTGTTCACTCAGCTCTATGGCAACACACAGTTCTCTCAGCTCTATGGTAACACACTATTCACTCAGCTCTATGGCAACACACTGTTCACTCAGCTCTATGGCAACACACTTCACTCAGCTCTATGGCAACACACTGTTCACTCAGATCTATAGCAACACACTGTTCACTCAGCTCTATGGCAACACTGTTCACTCAGCTCTATGGCAACAAACTATTCATGCAGATCTATGGCAACACACTGTTCTCTCAGATCTATGGCAACACACTGTTCACTCAGATCTATGGCAACACACTTTTCACTCAGCTCTATGGCAACACACTGTTCAATCAGCTCTATGGCAACACACTGTTCACTCAGCTCTATGGCAACACACTGTTCACTCAGCTCTATGGCAGTAAACTATTCACTCAGATCTATGGCAACACACTGTTCTCTCAGATCTATGGCAACACACTGTTCACTCAGATCTATGGCAACACACTGTTCTCTCAGCTCTATGGCAACACACTGTTCTCTCAGCTCTATGGCAACAAACTATTCACTCAGATCTATGGCAACACACTGTTCACTCAGCTTTTTGGCAACACACTGTTCTCTCAGCTCTATGGCAACACACTGTTCACTCAGTTCTATAGCAACACACTGTTCACTCAGGTCTATGGTAACACACTGTTCACTCAGCTCTATGGCAACACACTGTTCTCTCAGATCTATGGCAACACACTGTTCACTCAGATCTATGGCAACACACTGTTCACTCAGCTCTATGGCAACACTGTTCAATTAGCTCTATGGCAACACACTGTTCTCTCAGATCTATGGCATCACACTGTTCACTCAGCTCTATGGCAACACTGTTCTCTCAGATCTATGGCAACACACTGTTCACTCAGCTCTATGGCAACACACTATTCACTCAGCTCTATGGCAACACACTGTTCACTAAGATCTACGGCAACACACTGTTCACCCAGCTCTTTGGCAACGCACTATTCACTCAGCTCTATGGCAACACACTGTTGACTCAGATCTATGGCAACACACTTCACTCAGCTCTATGGCAAAACACTGTTCTCTTGGATCTACGGCAACACACTGTTCACTCAGCTCTATGGCAACACACAGTTCTCTCAGCTCTATGGCAACACACTATTCACTCAGCTCTATGGCAACACACTGTTCACTCAGCTCTATGGCAACACACTTCACTCAGCTCTATGGCAACACACTGTTCACTCAGATCTATGGCAACACACTGTTCTCTCAGATCTATGGCAACACACTGTTCACTCAGATCTATGGCAACACACTGTTCACTCAGCTCTATGGCAACACACTGTTCAATCAGCTCTATGGCAACACACTGTTCACTCAGCTCTATGGCAACACACTGTTCACTCAGCTCTATGGCAACACACTGTTCACTCAGCTCTATGGCAACACACTGTTCACTCAGCTCTATGGCAACACACTGTTCACTCAGCTCTATGGCAACAAACTATTCACTCAGATCTATGGCAACACACTGTTCTCTCAGATCTATGGCAACACACTGTTCACTCAGATCTATGGCAACACACTGTTCACTCAGCTCTATGGCAACACACTGTTCTCTCAGCTCTATGGCAACAAACTATTCACTCAGATCTATGGCAACACACTGTTCACTCAGCTTTATGGCAACACACTGTTCTCTCAGCTCTATGGCAACACACTGTTCACTCAGTTCTATAGCAACACACTGTTCACTCAGCTCTATGGTAACACACTGTTCACTCAGCTCTATGGCAACACACTGTTCTCTCAGATCTGTGGCAACACACTGTTCACTCAGATCTATGGCAACACACTGTTCACTCAGCTCTATGGCAACACACTGTTCTCTCAGATATATGGCAACACACTGTTCACTTAGCTCTATGGCAACACACTGTTCACTCAGCTCTATTGCAACACACTGTTCTCTCAGCTCTATGGCGACACACTGTTCACTCAGCTCTATGGCAACACACTGTTCACTCAGCTCTATGGCAACACACTGTTCACTCAGATCTATGGCAACACACTGTTCTCTCAGATCTATGGCAACACACTGTTCACTCAGCTCTATGGCAACACACTGTTCACTCAGCTCTATGGCAACACACTGTTCTCTCAGCTCTATGGCAACAAACTATTCACTCAGATCTATGGCAACACACTGTTCACTCAGCTTTATGGCAACACACTGTTCTCTCAGCTCTATGGCAACACACTGTTCACTCAGCTCTATAGCAACACACTGTTCACTCAGCTCTATGGTAACACACTGTTCACTCAGCTCTATGGCAACACACTGTTCACTCAGCTCTATGGCAACACTTTTTACTCAGCTCTATGGCAACACACTGTTCACTCAGCTCTATGGCAACACTGTTCTCTCAGATCTATGGCAACACACTGTTCTCTCAGATATATGGCAACACACTGTTCACTCAGCTCCATGGCAACACACTGTTCTCTCAGATCTATGGCAACACACTGTTCTCTCAGATCTATGGCAACACACTGTTCTTTCAGATCTACGGCAACACACTGTTCACTCAGCTCTATGGCAACACACTGTTCTCTCAGATCTATGGCAACACACTGTTCACTCAGATCTATGGCAACACACCATTCTCTCAGATCTATGGCAACACACTGTTCTCTCAGATATATGGCAACACTGTTCACTCAGCTCTATGGCAACACAGTTCTCTCAGCTCTATGGCAACATACAGTTCTCTCAGATCTACGCAACACACTGTTCACTCAGCTCTATGGCAACAGACTGTTCTCTCAGATCTATGGCAACACACTGTTCTCTTAGCTCTATGGCAACACTGTTCTCTCAGATCTATGGCAACACACTGTTCACTCAGCTCTATGTCAACACACTGTTCTCAGATCTATGGCAACACAACACACTGTTCATTCAGCTCTATGGCAACACACTGTTCTCTCAGATCTACAGCAACACACTGTTCACTCAGATCTATGGCAACACACTGTTCACTCAGATCTATGGCAACACACTGTTCACTCAGATCCATGGCTGCTGTGGTTCAGTTTTACAACTGCCATTGTCAACTACATAGAAAATATAAAAAGTTAAATGTGGTAGTACAATAGTTATAACTTATACACAAGAAATTAATAAGTAACTCACATAGCTCTACAGATGAAGATTTGCAAGCACTTAAGTATACTGCTCACTCACAAGACAGTCCGTAATGTAATGATTTAGTCTTACAGTGAGGCATTTACACACAGACAATACAGCCCAGGTACAACATCTGTGCACTGGAAGTATTCGGTTTTCCCCATCGAAAGCTCTTCACACATGCAGCATAGGATGATACATAAAAATCAAAACCCGAGAGATTTATACAAATCCCTGAGAGACAGCTACAGAGCAGTAGAAGCTACAGAGCAATAGACCATATGACTGGCTACAAGATATTGATAATTGTTCTTTCGACAAAGAAACAACTTTATCATATTCGGGTAGGTTTTTTTTTCTAAACAAAATTGAATCTCAATTACAATAAATTATATACTGTTTCTTTGTGTATGCTATATGGTTATATTTGATTGTGCTGCTGAGAATTTTCTAGGTCTCACTATTTCTATAGAAAAACAATTCTGCATTCAATTCATCAACTGTCTTAAGCAGGAAAGCATTTTTAAATAATTTACTAATATTTTGCAACCAAATCTTTTAGTCATTTTATAAAGGTGGTCAGTATAAAGAGGTTTGATAAGTATTGCAGTGGCCTGATTAGGACCAAAACATGGTGTCCAGTCAACAGAGAAAGATGGATTAATGAGAGGTCTATCTAGAAAAGTTACACAGTTAATATTGGATTTGATTTAATGTACACTTTAACCACAGACTGGAGCTTTTTGTCACATGAGTGTGCATATGTGTGTAGGAGTCATTTTGTGAAAGTAATAATTATCTATTTGTACACAACAACAACAAGCCACTGTGACTTAAGATGAAATTTGGCAAATACAATCTTGAAGTTCAGATATTGCAATTGTCTGCACCCAAACACCCACCACTGTTATCAAACAAAATATATGGCAGGCTTTAGAAACAAATGTACCCTCATAAAAAAATTGTATATTTGCTAAATACACAAAGTATATTTGTCAAATAAATAAATCGTGGTAACCCTCAGTAACTCTTGTGTTATGGTTGTTTATGGAATTCTTGTTTGCCAAGGGTGCTTCATAAACTTAATGGAATCTGCTGATTTGATGACAGAACAGACAGAAATAGGAATTATAAGGATTAAATGATCATGGTTGGATATTGATATGTAAATTGTTACCTAATCAGTCACAAAGTTAATGGAGTCCACTGAACTTCATTTCTTTTCGTTGTGATGATTAAGTAAAACTTACACTTCAATAAATAACCAACCATGTTAATTTAATCCAATATTAAAACTGTTGTAAACCCAGACTCATATCCTGTATATTTCATAACAACTTTCATTACTTTTTAAGGGTTTTTCTAAATGGGTTTCACAGCTCAGATCTGTAGGTCATCATGTCATTGCATAATGATTACTAAATCTTTTGTAATATACATTTTTTCCATGCACTTTGTAGAATTGTTTTTAGCAATGTGAGATAATTATATTTAAGATTTTGATCTGGGTTCTTGTAATAGTAAATGTAGTTTACTTCCCTTAAGACCAAGGCCCGACCAAGGACACATCAAGAGATTACTTTCAAACCTGGGAGGAGGTAGACAGGGTTCTTGAAGCACCAGCTGAGAATGGACTGCCACATGTCTTTGTTGACAGGTAAGTCAGTATTGATTCCAAACCAGTGCTGACAGGTAATTTAGTGCTGATCTGTTGCCAATCAATTCTAGACTTGTATTTTCCAAACAAATGTTGATAGTTAGGTCTGATTTCTCTGTTGCCTGTATTCTACAAACCCATAACTCGGACTTGACCTCAGAATCATTAAGTTTGATAACAATGAATGTGGTTGTATTTAAACTTTCAACATTTACAGAACTACAACTCAGAGGTATTAAGGATTATGGATTAAAGATTGTTTACAAGACTTATCATTTAATCTAGTATTAGTTAATATTTGTGCCATCATCAGGGGTGAGTGTAAGACTATAAAAAACACAGCAACATGACATTGTGTATGTTATATAGTCAGCTACTGTATTATAAATAGTAACCTGAAAATAAGTGTTTATTTCGATAATAATTACCTGTTTTGAAAAAAAGTGTCTATTTCAATAATAATCTGTTTTGAAAATAAGTGTCTATTTCAATAATAATTACCTGTTTTGAAAATAAATGTCTATTTCAATAATAAATACCTGTTTTGAAAATAAGTGTCTATTTTAATAATAATTACCTGTTTTCATTATTGCAATTTGAAAAAAATCCCTCACTCTGGTGTTCTTGTTGATTATGTGAAAAATAATTGCAGTTTTGAAAATTGGTATTTATATATTGAAATACTGTAAATACTTATGTTCAAGTCATTATTTGATTTTCTAACATAAATATCAATGAGCTTCATGTTTATAGTGATTTTGTATTACGATTATCAACTACTGACTGCACACTAATACTGCACCATTACTTGTTTTATGCTGATAGCAATAATACTGTAACATTACTTGTTTTATACTGATAGCAATAATACTGTAACATTACTTGTTTTACACTGATAGCATTAATACTGTAACATTACTTGTTTTATACTGATAGCAATAATACTGTAACATTACTTGTTTTATACTGATAGCAATAATACTGTAACATTACTTGTTTTTTACTGATAGCATTAATACTGTAACATTACGTGTTTTTTACTAATAGCATTAATACTGTAACATTACTTGTTTTATACTGATAGCATTAATACTGTAACATTACTTGTTTTTTACTGATAGCATTAATACTGTAACATTACTTGTTTTATACTGATAGCATTAATACTGTAACATTACTTGTTTTATACTGATAGCATTAATACTGTAACATTACTTGTTTTATATTGATAGCATTAATACTGTAACATTACTTGTTTTATACTGATAGCATTAATACTGTAACATTACTTGTTTTATACTGATAGCAATAATACTGTAACATTACTTGTTTTTTACTGATAGCATTAATACTGTAACATTACTTGTTTTATACTGATAGCATTAATACTGTAACATTACTTGTTTTTTACTAATAGCATTAATACTGTAACATTACTTGTTTTATACTGATAGCATTAATACTGTAACATTACTTGTTTTTTATTGATAGCATTAATACTGTAACATTACTTGTTTTATACTGATAGCATTAATACTGTAACATTACTTGTTTTATACTGATAGCATTAATACTGTAACATTACTTGTTTTATACTGATAGCATTAATACTGTAACATTACTTGCTTTTTACTGATAGCATTAATACTGTAACATTACTTGTTTTATACTGATAGCATTAATACTGTAACATTACTTGTTTTATACTGATAGCATTAATACTGTAACATTACTTGTTTTATACTGATAGCAATAATACTGTAACATTACTTGTTTTATACTGATAGCATTAATACTGTAACACCTAAACACTGACATCACACTGTTATGATGATATTGCAATATTGCATCTTATTATGAACTTTAAAGCTGGTTCTATTGATAATACTTTTTAATACTATTCAATATTGTTACATATTGAACATAGATATGGTTAGATTATATTCAGTCTTTGCCTATGCTGTCATCAGCCATTTGATATACTTTTTTGTTTACTGAAACCATGGTGTCTAAAGATGCTGATGGAAAGGTAAGCAAAAACACAATATTTGAGATTGTGGAAGAATTGTTTGATGCAATATTAGAGTTGGTGGTATGGCAGGCATTGCAAATGGTAGATGAAACTTTCACATCACTCTATCACTTTTGATTACCATAAAATGAAATTGCAAAAATTGTAGAACTGCCACTTGGAAGCAGAAAGTCATGGATGGAGAAAGTCACACACATTTTGTATAATCTAGAGCTTACTGAAATCTTGATGTTTGCTACTCCTAAGCAGCAAATATTCTGTTTTGTATTATTGATTACTCCTTACATTATTGATTACTCCTTACAAATTGCATAGACTCTTATATGTCATTGAATAATTAATCTGTACAGTTTTCATTTGGACTCAACTTACAGCTGAGTTAACATGGCAGGTTACTGAGTTCATATCGAGCAGTATTAATGCAGAGTCATCATTTTTGCAGGCTGACTCCCAAGTTTGTTGGTCTCTGCCAGAACAATTCATTCTCATTAATATTGTTCAGTATGAATTTTGATAATCACATACACCCTAAATAGTATTTATCAGTTACTGCATTTGTATGGAAAAATATGAATGAGTTTTTTGGATGGATATACTGCATGACCTTGGGAGTGCAGTATATCCATCCGACAAAATGAGTTCAAGGCTTAATTATAAAAACAAATACACTACAAGAAACAAAGTAACTGAATGTATGGTGTATTCCAAACTAAATACACAAGCACAGATTTGTCAGTACACAACAACATTATTAATGTGCACATAACTCTGCCCAGATCAATTTGAACTTAGTCACATGCTGAACAAAACTTTTGAAAGGTAATGGCATTTTGGTCTACTTAAAATTTAAATTTGGAGTTGTATTGTGAATAAATGTGCTTTACAACAATTTTGATCTGGAATAAATAGATTTTGGTATTTTTGTCGATTTGGCGAAATTCTGTGATTATGGACTGGAGTTATCTACATGAAGTACAATTGATTTCAGCAGTGTCTGTACCCATTCCATGTGAAATACATCAGATTGAAGCAGTGAGGGAGAAATGTGATGACATCTGCATGTGTGTTTCTATCATTGAATGTTTGAAATCATAATGTGGGAAAAATATGAAGTCTTTCAATTGCAGTTATCGAAAAGAAGCTATGTAATTTAATGTTTATTTCATTTTGTTTGCAGTAAGGAGGATGTAAGCTTAATTGCACTTAGAATATAGTCAAAATTACAGTACACTTTCAAAATGATGTAATCAAGCTTGAAAACCCATGACATGTCTCATGTAATTCAAATTTGCAGAACAAGTACATTTTCAGGAAATTCAGACTGTAAACTATAAGTATATTATTTGCCATTCTTATTATCAGCTAAAGAAGACAGTTTATGCCCTGTTACTTGCATGTTATTTGTAAGGACTCTATCTGGCATATATATCTAGCCTAAATCTGAAACATTGTATCAAAAAGGTTAACAAAGAATGACAAAGCAGCTGGAATGTGGCAGTCCATGAAACATCTATTTTAGTTCATTCAGAATCAAATTTAATTAACCAAAATGTAAAGTGTCTCCTATGAGAGTGTACTTGATTTGATTACAAAGTAATTCCTAATACACTATTGGGCACAGGTGAGTTCAATATGAAGTTTTACACGAGTGCAATATTGTAAAATACTGAACAATTCTGACAATGTCAAGTTAATGGAGAAAAAAAAATGAGCATATTATAATGTTGGTAACATTTGCCTCCATATGTGGTATCTGATGTGCAAAATAGATATCTCTTTCTCTCCATACAGCAACATTGGTTCATGTTAGAATATGTGGTCAGTGTAATACAGTCATATAACTATGTCTTGCACCATGACATTTGATATTCGTCTTTTATTTATTTATGTATAAAATGTATTTTATAATTTTCAGTTCCAGAGGAAAGAAGAAAAAAGACAAAGAATTTGGGCAATCTGTAAGAAGATTATATTACTGTGCTTTTAGGGATATGCATAATTTTTTAAAGGATTGTTTAACATGTTCATGATTCATACAGAACTTTTTGTTACTAAATCAGAGATTCATAGAATTGTATTTAATGTTCAAATTATGTTTCTTTAAAAAGAATAATTTCAAATTTCAAACATTTATTTCTATACATGGTTATTACAGTTTGTATTTGCTATCATCTCTGTATGTTAGCAGTGTTCTAAATTAGTTATCACATATTAATAATTTCATCCTCATGAATACTGTTCAAACTCAGTTATGTTAATTTTATTCATCTGTAATGTTCTGTATCAATTATATATTAATTTCATTATCGTTAGTAATTTTCTAGATCGCTTATCACATATTAATAATTTCAACCTCATCACTAATATTCTAGATCAATGTTAATCTTTCTTTCTCCATCAACAATCACATATTAATAATTTTGTCCTCATCAGCAATGTTATTGACAAGTTACATGTGGAATTTTATCCAGTCAACAACCATTCTCATTGGAGACTTAAAATATTGCACATTGACCTTATGATATGATACTGATGGAATATAAAAATTCAAGACTGGTTCACTATGTTTCATACTCTGTTATGCATACATAAAATTGCATAAATATTTTATTCCATGTCCGCAGAAAATAGTGGGATTGATAAGGCATAGAGATATATTGAGGCCAGCAAGCCAAAACTTCTTCATGCTCTGTATCAGTAGAGTTCTCTCCCCTGACATAGGAAAATGACATCTCTGTTGTTTCATATTTATTGGATTCCTCTCTTTTGTACTTTACAAAATATTTGAGCTGTACAATATGAACTGTACAAAATTCAAATGAAATGGGGATTTATAAATGTTGATGTACTAAAGAATATCCATTTTAATGGACATGGGTGGACGGTGCAGAAATATAGATCAAGCATCTATATCAAACATTAGATCAGTCATGTATGATTAGTTGATAATCATATTTGTCATGCAAGATTCACTGAGCATTATATCAGCCATGTAAGATCAACTGAACATAAGATCAGCCCTGCAAGATTAATTGAAAATTAGATTTCTCATGGAAGATTAACTAAACATAATATCTGCCATGTAAAATTAGCTGTACATCAGAACAGTCATGTAAGAATAATTGAATATAGATCAGTCATGTAAGATTCATTGAACATTAGATCAGTCATGTAAGATTAATTGAACATTAGATCAGTCATGTAAGATTAATTGAATATAGATCAGTCATGTAAGATTAATTGAACATTAGATCAGTCATGTAAGATTAATTGAACATTAGATCAGTCATGTAAGATTAATTGAACATAGATCAGTCATGTAAGATTAATTGAACATTAGATCAGTCATGTAAGATTAATTGAACATAGATCAGTCATGTAAGATTAATTGAACATAGATCAGTCATGTAAGATTAATCGAACATTAGATCAGTCATGTAAGATTAACTGAACATTAGATCAGTCATGTAAGATTAATTGAATATAGATCAGTCATGTAAGATTAATTGAACATTAGATCAGTCATGTAAGATTAATTGAATATAGATCAGTCATGTAAGATTAATTGAATATAGATCAGTCATGTAAGATTAATTGAATATAGATCAGTCATGTAAGATTAATTGAATATAGATCAGTCATGTAAGATTCATTGAACATTAGATCAGTCATGTAAGATTCATTGAACATTAGATCAGTCATGTAAGATTAATTGAACATTAGATCAGTCATGTAAGATTAATTGAACATTAGATCAGTCATGTAAGATTAATTGAACATTAGATCAGTCATGTAAGATTAATTGAACATTAGATCAGTCATGTAAGATTAATTGAACATTAGATCAGTCATGTAAGATTAATTGAACATTAGATCAGTCATGTAAGATTCATTGAACATTAGATCAGTCATGTAAGATTAATTGAATATAGATCAGTCATGTAAGATTAACTGAACATTAGATCAGTCATGTAAGATTAATTGAATATAGATCAGTCATGTAAGATTAATTGAACATTAGATCAGTCATGTAAGATTAATTGAATATAGATCAGTCATGTAAGATTAATTGAATATAGATCAGTCATGTAAGATTAATTGAATATAGATCAGTCATGTAAGATTAATTGAATATAGATCAGTCATGTAAGATTCATTGAACATTAGATCAGTCATGTAAGATTAATTGAACATTAGATCAGTCATGTAAGATTAATTGAACATTAGATCAGTCATGTAAGATTAATTGAACATTAGATCAGTCATGTAAGATTAATTGAACATTAGATCAGTCATGTAAGATTAATTGAACATTAGATCAGTCATGTAAGATTCATTGAACATTTGATCAGTCATGTAAGATTAATTGAATATAGATCAGTCATGTAAGATTAACTGAACATTAGATCAGTCATGTAAGATTAATTGAATATAGATCAGTCATGTAAGATTAATTGAACATTAGATCAATCATGTAAGATTAATTGAACATTAGATCAGTCATGTAAGATTAATTGAATATAGATCAGTCATGTAAGATTAATTGAATATAGATCAGTCATGTAAGATTAATTGAACATTAGATCAGTCATGTAATATTAATTGAACATTAGATCAGTCATGTAAGATTCATTGAACATTAGATCAGTCATGTAAGATTCATTGAACATTAGATCAGTCATGTAAGATTAATTGAATATTAGATCAGTCATGTAAGATTAATTGAACATTAGATCAGTCATGTAAGATTAATTGAATATAGATCAGTCATGTAAGATTAATTGAACATTAGATCAATCATGTAAGATTAATTGAACATTAGATCAGTCATGTAAGATTAATTGAATATAGATCAGTCATGTAAGATTAATTGAACATAGATCAGTCATGTAAGATTAATTGAACATAGATCAGTCATGTAAGATTCATTGAACATAGATCAGTCATGTAAGATTCATTGAACATAGATCAGTCATGTAAGATTAATTGAACATAGATCAGTCATGTAAGATTAATTGAACATTAGATCAGTCATGTAAGATTCATTGAACATTAGATCAGTCATGTAAGATTCATTGAACATTAGATCAGTCATGTAAGATTAATTGAACATAGATCAGTCATGTAAGATTAATTGAACATAGATCAGTCATGTAAGATTAATTGAACATTAGATCAGTCATGTAAGATTAATTGAATATAGATCAGTCATGTAAGATTAATTGAACATTAGATCAGTCATGTAAGATTAATTGAACATTAGATCAGTCATGTAAGATTAATTGAATATAGATCAGTCATGTAAGATTAATTGAATATAGATCAGTCATGTAAGATTAATTGAACATTAGATCAGTCATGTAAGATTAATTGAACATAGATCAGTCATGTAAGATTCATTGAATATAGATCAGTCATGTAAGAATAATTGAACATTAGATCAGTCATGTAAGATTAATTGAACATTAGATCAGTCATGTAAGATTAATTGAACATTAGATCAGTCATGTAAGAATAATTGAATATAGATCAGTCATGTAAGATTAATTGAATATAGATCAGTCATGTAAGATTAATTGAATATAGATCAGTCATGTAGATTAATTGAACATTAGATCAGTCATGTAATATTAATTGAACATTAGATCAGTCATGTAAGATTAATTGAATATAGATCAGTCATGTAAGATTAATTGAATATAGATCAGTCATGTAAGATTAATTGAACATTAGATCAGTCATGTAAGAATAATTGAATATAGATCAGTCATGTAAGATTAATTGAACATTAGATCAGTCATGTAATATTAATTGAACATTAGATCAGTCATGTAAGATTAATTGAATATAGATCAGTCATGTAAGATTAATTGAATATAGATCAGTCATGTAAGATTAATTGAACATTAGATCAGTCATGTAAGAATAATTGAATATAGATCAGTCATGTAAGATTAATTGAATATAGATCAGTCATGTAATATTAATTGAACATTAGATCAGTCATGTAAGATTAATTGAATATAGATCAGTCATGTAAGAATAATTGAATATAGATCAGTCTTGTAAGATTAATTAAACATTAGATCAGTCATATAAGATTAATTGAATATAGATCAGTCATGTAAGATTAAATGAATATAGATCAGTCATGTAAGATTAATTGAACATAGATCAGTCATGTAAGATTAATTGAACATAGATCAGTCATGTAAGATTAATTGAACATTAGATCAGTCATATAAGATTCATTGAACATTAGATCAGTCATGTAAGATTCATTGAACATTAGATCAGTCATGTAAGATTAATTGAACATAGATCAGTCATGTAAGATTAATTGAACATTAGATCAGTCATGTAAGATTAATTGAACATTAGATCAGTCATGTAAGATTCATTGAACATAGATCAGTCATGTAAGATTAATTGAACATAGATCAGTCATGTAAGATTCATTGAACATTAGATCAGTCATGTAAGATTAATTGAACATAGATCAGTCATGTAAGATTAATTGAACATAGATCAGTCATGTAAGATTAATTGAACATTAGATCAGTCATGTAAGATTCATTGAACATAGATCAGTCATGTAAGATTCATTGAACATAGATCAGTCATGTAAGATTAATTGAACATTAGATCAGTCATGTAAGATTAATTGAACATAGATCAGTCATGTAAGATTAATTGAACATAGATCAGTCATGTAAGATTCATTAAACATTAAATTAGCCATGTAAGATTCATTGTATTTCAGATCAGTGATATAAGATTAATTCAACCTCAGCTCAGTCACATAGATGAATTGTGTATGTAATACATAACTGCCTCATGAGGTGTTTAAATGATATTGGTTATGAATGTATTGTCTCTTTTTTTCAGAATGAGGGGTTTGCAATGGAGGAGGAAACATTGGAGGAAGCCAGGAAAAGAATGCATAAACTGCTGGATGAGACTTTCTCCCTTGTATCTCCAGAAGCATCCTCCTCAAACTTGAGGCAGGCAGTGGGATCACTTTCTCCAGGCAGTGCAGGGTATTTGCATCTCTTTTGTTATGAATGCATAGGTTACATCATTCTATAAGTAACTGGACTACTTGAGTATGGAACCAAATCTTCTTTTATTTGTTTCTATGTCATAAAGTGGCAATGTTGTTAGATAGATTAGAATGTTATTAGAATTTATGAATTTTATCTAGTATTCCTAATTTCTTATGGAAAGTTGTAATGTTGCTAATGGGTGTATCTTACTATGTTCCTACAAATTACCAATTTGAAAGTCATTTTTCTTTACAAGGATTTACTTAATATATGCTTATGTTTCTCCTTGCTTAATCAAGAGTTCCTGTTGTATGCAAACTTCAAACATTTCAAGGCGTTTTTTAATAAAAGAACATTTGCTGTAAAGCCATATCTGTTTTTTAAGTCTACACTAAAATTGATGTGACCATTAATAAAGAGTCTGGTTGAAGTCATTGCCATTGCACCAGAAGGTCTTCTTTGGGGTGCTGTACAAACATTTATTGCCATTGCATCATAAGATCTTCTTTGGGGTGCTGTACAAACATTTATTGCCATTACATCATAAGGTCTTCTTTGGAGTGCTGTACAAACATTTATTGCCATTGCATCTTAAGGTCTTCTTTGGAATGCTGTACAAGCATTTATTTCCATTGCATCATAAGGTCTTCTTTGGAGTGCTGTACAAGCATTTTTTTGCCATTGCATCATAAGGTCTTCTTTGGAGTGCTGTACAAACATTTATTGCCATTGCATCATAAGGTCTTCTTTGGAGTGCTGTACAAGCTCTTATTGCTATTGCATCATAAGGTCTTCTTTGGAGTGCTGTACAAACATTTATTGCCATTGCATCATAAGATCTTCTTTGGAGTGCTGTACAAACTTTTATTGCCATTGCATCATAAGGTTTTCTTTGGAGTGCTGTACAAACATTTACTGCTATTGCATCATAAGGTCTTCTTTGGAATGCTGTACAAACATTTATTGCTATTGCACCAGAAGGTCTTCATTGGGGTGCTGTACAAACATTTATTGCCATTGCATCATAAGATCTTCTTTGGAGTGCTGTACAAACTTTTATTGCCATTTTATCATAAGGTCTTCTTTGGAGTGCTGTACAAACATTTACTGCTATTGCATCATAAGGTCTTCTTTGGAGTGCTGTACAAATATTTATTGCCATTGCATCATAAGATCTTCTTTGGAGTGCTGTACAAACTTTTATTGTCATTGCATCATAAGGTCTTCTTTGGAGTGCTGTACAAACATTTACTGCTATTGCATCATAAGGTCTTCTTTGGAATGCTGTACAAACATTTATTGCTATTGCACCAGAAGGTCTTCATTAGGGTGCTGTACAAACATTTATTGCCATTGCATCATAAGATCTTTGGAGTGCTGTACAAACATTTATTGCCATTGCATCAGAAAGTCTTCTTTGGAATGCTGTACAAACATTTATTGCCATTGCATCAGAAAGTCTTCTTTGGAATGCTGTACAAGCATTTATTGCCATTGCATCAGAAAGTCTTCTTTGGAATGCTGTACAAACATTTATTACCATTGCATCAGAAAGTCTTCTTTGGAGTGCTGTACAAGCATTTATTGCCATTGCATCAGAAAGTCTTCTTTGGAATGCTGTACAAGCATTTATTGCCATTGCATCAGAAAGTCTTCTTTGGAATGCTGTACAAACATTTATTGCCATTGCATCATAAAGTCTTCTTTGGAATGCTGTACAAACATTTATTGCCATTGCATCATAAAGTCTTCTTTGGAATGCTGTACAAACATTTATTGCCATTGCATCATAAGATCTTCTTTGGAGTGCTGTACAAACTTTTATTGCCATTTTATCATAAGGTCTTCTTTGGAGTGCTGTACAAACATTTACTGCTATTGCATCATAAGGTCTTCTTTGGAGTGCTGTACAAACATTTATTGCCATTGCATCATAAGATCTTCTTTGGAGTGCTGTACAAACATTTATTGCCATTGCATCAGAAAGTCTTCTTTGGAATGCTGTACAAACATTTATTTCCATTGCATCAGAAAGTCTTCTTTGGAATGCTGTACAAGCATTTATTGCCATTGCATCAGAAAGTCTTCGTTGGAATGCTGTACAAACATTTATTACCATTGCATCAGAAAGTCTTCTTTGGAGTGCTGTACAAGCATTTATTGCCATTGCATCATAAGGTCTTCTTTGGAATGCTGTACAAACATTTATTACCATTGCATCAGAAAGTCTTCTTTGGAATGCTGTACAAGCATTTATTGCCATTGCATCAGAAAGTCTTCTTTGGAATGCTGTACAAACATTTATTACCA
The DNA here is from genome assembly GCA_016746295.1 of Potamilus streckersoni. NCBI lineage: Eukaryota > Metazoa > Mollusca > Bivalvia > Unionida > Unionidae > Potamilus > Potamilus streckersoni. The sequence goes on from JAEAOA010002144.1 coordinate 1,212,329, forward strand.
TTGCATCAGAAAGTCTTCTTTGGAGTGCTGTACAAGCATTTATTGCCATTGCATCAGAAAGTCTTCTTTGGAATGCTGTACAAGCATTTATTGCCATTGCATCAGAAAGTCTTCTTTGGAATGCTGTACAAACATTTATTGCCATTGCATCATAAAGTCTTCTTTGGAATGCTGTACAAACATTTATTGCCATTGCATCATAAAGTCTTCTTTGGAATGCTGTACAAACATTTATTGCCATTGCATCATAAGATCTTCTTTGGAGTGCTGTACAAACTTTTATTGCCATTTTATCATAAAGTCTTCTTTGGAATGCTGTACAAACATTTATTGCCATTGCATCATAAGGTCTTCTTTAGAATGCTGTACAAGGCATTTTGTATGTAAGAATGATTCTGCCACTACCATCACAATATCATCTTCACCTCGTCTTGTATTTACTCAGAAAAAGTTTAGATCAAACAAATATGCAGAAAGATTGCAAATTTAATTTAAAGAACATTTATTTTTTTTTTAAAAGTAAAATATTTTATTCAGTATCAGAGTTTAAGAAAACAAATTTGACAAAGCTCACAGGCATATATGGCTTTACAAATTTAACTCATTTGCCATAAATTTGTTTGGAGTTAATAGCAATTGAAAAATCTTTAAAGTTCTTCACAATAACTGCTCAAGAAATTTTGACTATCTTTGTTTGACAGAAAGCACACTGGCATAAACTCTTTTCGGTATTGGACAAATGAGACTAATGTGCCTTCAAATGACGATACAAAACAAAGAAACTTAAAAATGATTGTTGTCATGACATGTACAGTCAACATCATGGGAAGAAATATGTACATGTACAGTCAACATCATAGGAAGAAATATGTACAGAAAACATCTTTCTTGTCCATTTGCTCTTTCATTTGGCTATTAGGCAGATGTCAGATAGGTGAGTGATCATGGACCCACTTGAAACTCATGTCCATGTAATACGGTCACTTTGCCTTTGTCAAATATGCCACCAATATTCAGGTCAGTTTGATATGAATTTCTGAGAAACAATTTATTTAAAAATTTAAAAATCCCAGACCTGCCACCCCTATGAAATAAATTGGGATAATCCTGACTTTTTTTACCTATCTCTCAATTTTCTCAATTCTTGTAACAAACTTCTGATTTTTCAGTGGCCCAGAAAATATTTCTTTAATTTTAAATGCAGAACATAACTTCCTAGGGTTTTTTCTATATCTTTGGCTGGTTTGTTTCTTATCCCATTTCAAGCTTCATTTTCATTTGCATGGTGACTCTCCTTATCAGACACCATCATTGAATCTCAGCATCTTAATCATGGATAAGTTTCTAAACGAATAACAAAAAATGAAAATAAAATAACTGATGAATTTTCAACATTCAAGAAAAAGAAATGGGATCAGAAATATAAGAGTGGCTAGTGGAAACAGTTCACTTTCATTTGTCCATTGACATGGGGGCTTATCTGACATTTGTCCATTGACATGAGGGGCTTATCTGACATTTGTCCATTGACATGACATGCTTATCTGACATTTGTCTATTGACATGACGTGCTTATCTGACATTTATCCTTTGACTTAAAGTGCTTATCTGACATTTGTCCATTGACATGGGGGCTTATCTGACATTTGTCCATTGACATGAAGTGCTTATCAGACATTTGTCCATTGACATGAGAGGCTTATCTGACACTTGTCCATTGACATGAGGGGCTTATCTGACATTTGTCCATTAACATGAGGGGCTTACCTGACACTTGTCCATTGACATGAGGGGCTTATCTGACATTTGTCCATTGACATGAGATGCTTATCTGACATTTATTCATTGATATGAAGGGCTTATCATGCATTCTGCCAGTGGTGCTCACAAGATCTCTGAATACAATCTGGTGGTCTTGCTGATGCCAATAAACACAGTACAACAGCTATGCGTAAATGGTGCAAAAATAATACAAAATATGTACATAGCAAATTATACACCACTCCCTCGATAGCTAGTGCTGTGATAGCTTGTGAACCCACTATAATAACGCCAGATCAAGAATGGATCCCTTTCTTTAAACCAGAAAATACCTAAAAATGTATCCCTATTTGTTGAACTTGAGGAAAATCATGATTTTGTATTGATCTGTATCTCGTTTTATCATTGAAAACATTAGACAGGACCTGGAAATTTTGATCAACATTATGAAATATCAACGTTTAATAAGAAGTCATATAATGTGTTACATTTTCTTTCAAACGACATTCTTAGTATACCACAAATAACAATATTCAAGGACATTTTGAACAATGAAAATGTCATTTATGCCTAGTGGAGGCAGTACATTAATAAATATATACTAATTAAATGGGTTTTTTTAACAATTAAAATTTGTGTTCATGTTCTATTTCTTTTCTATTATCACATTAATTGTGTCTTTTGAAACAAATAATAGGGGTGGGTAAAAAATGAAGTTAAAAGGCATACAAATCCTATTTGCTTAAGAACCAGAGCAGCCCGTCATATGTCAGATAACTCATTTCAGTTGATCAGTCAAACACCGTTTTAAATATAATTGTGTATGTAATCAAATTAAACTACCTTAAATTAACCTACTCAACCATAAATGTGACTGAAGATAGCAAGGCAACCAATTAAAATGAGTACTTCATAAAATAAAGAGCTTTGTTTCACAGATATGGACCATTGTGGGAAAAACATGTTTCAGAAAAAAAATGAATTCACACATTGAGATATCCACAAAAATAATAAGTTTCACTTAACAAGATATTATGGAATCAATATTTTACTAATTGAAAAATACAATATTGAGTTTTGACATAGACCATTATCCAATGAAATAAATGTAGCAAGTTTTTGATAAAAGGAAACTTGTTTGGTAGTGTATCAACAGTTAGTCAGGTTCTCTGCTATGTAGACTCCTAATTTCTCAAAATGCTATTTTACATCACTTCTGGAACCAGACTAATCACCAAAACAAAAAGCTGTGACATAATGAACTAATGTTTCTGTGTACCATGTCTGGTTGATAAAACCAGTTGGTATCATGTTTTTGACCTTTCAGATATTGGAGATTTTAAAAATAAATGTAATTTATAGAGAATAATGAACAGCTTCATCCAAAAATGCACTTTATTGACAATTTTTCTTGATTATAAAATGAGGATTCAGCCATTAAACAGCTCAGTTCACCCCCATCCTCCACCCCAAGGTTTTCTGGATGTCTAACAGGGTTTCTGGAGGCTCCTCGGAAACTTGTATCCTCACTTATGGTGCATTCTGTGTTTTTGGATGTGCATGAGTTATCGAGGAAGAGGTTATAATCTTCTACCACACAACTTTTTACTCAGCCTTCTGATATTTAATGGTGATTTGGGGGCAAATTCCTGATTTTGATTTTTATTCAATGCTGGCAGATATTTGTAGTCTATTTAATTGTTACAATAAGCATATATAATTTTAGGTTATTACAGTAAACTTCACAGATGTATCATTTTCATGTTATGATCATTTACATGGTTTTTTTTTAAAGTAATATTCTTATTTTTATTGTCTGTGTTGTTGTGATGGTGCTTTCTATTTCTGAAAAATGATAAACAAAATGTAGCTTTCCTTTATTTACTATCAGAATAATTCTTCTAATGCTATTAAATAAATGAAAGTGCCTTATTTTTAATAATAACAGAGTTCTTTGTAAATGTATGAGAAACTTTCCTGAGAAAAATGCAGTGTTTCGATGTCATTGTGTTCTTTGAAATATTGCTTCAATTTGTAGGATATATTTCATTTTTGCACAACACACTTTTGACAATTTGACTACCAAAAAGTATCCTTCCTTATATCTTGAGAAACACTAAATGCTACAAAACTGTTCAAATTAAAAAGCACTCTAATACTGAAAGCAAAATAATAACTTTACATTAAGTTTTAATGCTTTATTCCATGACCAGGAAATAAGTTCTAAAATAGCTTTGGAAAGGTTAATGAAATATTGACATTTAGGTTATGTTAATATTTGGATTGAATAATATGTTTAATTGATTTTCAAAAAAACCCAGATTTAATTTCATATAATTTGCTTTATAATTCATTGTGTATTTTTTAAAAGCAGGTCAGATTGCATGATGGTTTTAATTATATGTGCAAACATTTTGTGAGACAGAACATTGAATATTAGATCCAGGATGAAAACATTTTGTACAGACCCAATCATATGCTTTCTGTAGTACAGTCATTGTTAGTAATTATCTTGGTGAGTACAAACCATATCATATGCTGTAATTTCTGTAGCACAGCCATTGTTAGTAATTATCTTGGTGAGTACAAACCGTATCATATGCTGTACTTTCTGTAGTACAGCCATTGTTAGTAATTATCTTGGTGATTACTAACCGTATCATACTCTGTACTTTCTGTAGTACAGCCATTATTAGTAATTATCTTGGTGAGTACAAACCGTATCATATACTGGACTTTCTATAGTATAGCCATTATTACTAATTATCTTGGTGAGTACAAACTGTATCATATATTGTACTTTCTGTAGTACAGACATTATTAGTAATTATCTTGGTGAGTACAAACCGTATCATACTCTGTACTTTCTGTAGTACAGCCATTATTGGTAATTATCTTGGTGAGTACTAACCGTATCATACTCTGTACTTTCTGTAGTACAGCCATTATTAATAATTATCTTGGTGAGTACAAACCGTATCATACGCTGTACTTTCTGTAGTACAGCCATTATTAGTAATTATCTTGGTGAGTACGAAACGTATCATACGCTGTACTTTCTGTAGTACTGCCATTATTGGTAATTATCTTGGTGAGTACAAACCGTATCATATGTTATACTTTCTGTAGTACAGCCATTTCTAGTAATTATCTTGGTGAGTACAAACCTTATCATATGCTGTACTTTCTGTAGTACTGCCATTATTAGTAATTATCATGGTGAGTACAAACCATATCATACACTGTACTTTCTGTAGTACAGCCAATTTTAGTAATTATCTTGGTGAGTATAAACTGTATCATACACTGTACTTCTGTAGTACAGCCATTATTAGTAATTATCTTGGTGAGTACAAACCGTTCCATATGCTGTACTTTCTGTAGTACAGCCATTATCTGTACTTATCTTGGTGAGTACAAACCATATCATGCGCTGTACTTTCATCATATTTTTAAGTGGCATTATTCTAGCATGAACCAATTTTCTTGCGTGGAGAGAAAGAGATGATTCATTTTTCACAATAATACCTTATATCATTTAAGAATATGTTACTAATGTTTCTCTTTATAATTTGCAGTCATGAGCCAGTTAAAAAAGAGTTGTCTGATGATGGTTAGTATCAAACTATTAATTATTCATAATTGTTTTCATCATGATTTCCCCAAATGCTGAAGCAGGGTGCCACTAAATGGTCCAATAGCAGAAAGAAAGTAACAAACCAATTCAATATTTTCCGTTTATGTGAGTAAATCAGAACTAGTATGTTAAATTATTCTAAATCTAAATCAGAACCAGTCTGTATTATTTAAGGGGAAAGGGGCCATTTTTTATGTACAAATGTAATGCTGCAATCACTTCCCTGGTATTAAAAAAAATCATAAAAAATAAAATACACAAGTGAAGTCAAAAAGGTCCATATTTTTGGATACCTATATTAAAACAAAACATAAGAATATTATCCACTTGACCAGACAAGTCAATGACAGTACAAAGCAGAAGTTTATGCACTACAACCACAAATTTATAACAACAACATTCATGTCCAAAGGTCATTTTTAACACCATGTGATGCTCACAGTGCAAACACAAGCCCTTTTCCTAGATGACAATTCTGCAAAACAGAGTGTACTAAACAGGCTGATGCAGTTGAAAATAGTTGTCATTCAAGCCATTTTTGAGATATTCTGCTTGTTTGAACCTACATGTTTACTGTGCTGGGAAACTAGCTCTTCTTAGCTGACTATTGGTATTTCACTATATTCGTATTGCAGAGTAACTATAGTAGGTGTACATACCTGACATCAATTTCAAGAACAACACAAGCCCAAAATACCTAGTTCACAAATATTTATATACATATCTTTAATTAGTAAAAAAATAAGAGCTGATAAAATCACACCATGACCTCAAGTGAAGAAATTTGCCAGGGGTCAATTTACGAAACTACACTCTGCTGCCTAAAGCTAAATTAGAATTGTTTGCAGTATTTATCAGAACCAGTCTTCAGTATTTATCAAAAGCTAAATCAGAACTAGTCTGCAGTATTTATCTAAAGCTAAACAGGAACCAGTCTTCAGTATTTGGCCATAGAACACAATTAATTTACTATATATTTTCTACATTTGTTTTTCAGTACTGAACTTTCCGCAGTGTGACAATCAGTACAAATCATATGTGAATCTAAAATACCGTTGAAGAGAACTTCATGGTGAAGTTTTTGTTAAAGGTTCACAGGCATTTTTTGAATGGCATGACTGTCAACAAACCAATGTGTAATGGAACACAGATTTCACTTCCAGATCATCACCAAGACCTTATTGCTCACTATACACTGTTGCTGAAACACACACAGACAACCACACCATAAGCTTATATTCTATAGAATAAACAATTGCATTTAAATCCATGCCAAGAATGCCTAAATATAACTCTAGTATCACTACTAAATGGAGACAGAAAAAAATGATCTAAAAATAGACTAGGACTACATTCATGGGTACTGAACTGGAAGTACTAATAGTGTCCCGATGCCTGAAAGATCCATTTTGTATGGAAAACTTGAGTCAAACTTTCATATTTGTATGCCATACTTATTTTGACTGATACATGAATTCTTCTGGAATTTCCTTGCAAACAAGACATGTGACAGCTGTCAGAAAATGTGTAGTGCTGGTATTTCACAGGGTGCAAATTGTTGTCCAAGTGTTCTTAAGAAACCAAAAATAAATTTGCTTCCTTAATTATAGGAATTTTTTAATGCAGTAAAAACCTAATAGTAATATGTGATAAGGCCTGTCTGAAAATATGTTTGAAATTTAAAAATATTAATACATTAAATTTTAATGGAAATTTAAACAACAATAGATGGGTTTTTTATTTAGCCATTTACAGGGCAAATATATAATCAGGAAGAGTATGCATCATAAAAAGTTTAATGCATTTCCAGGCATTTCCATAAAAAGTTTAAAAAGTTTAAGGCATTTCCAGGCATTTCCATAAAAAGTTTAAAAAGTTTAAGGCATTTCCAGGCATTTCCATAAAAAGTTTAAGGCATTTCCAGGCATTTCCATAAAAAGTTTAAGGCAATGTTGGAATGAAGTTTGATCATTGGTGCAATCATTAGTAAATACCAGTGTACAGTAATGTCAAATGAAAATGTACCAAATTAAATTATATTACTATAAGCAATCTTTTTCATGAGGAAAATAACAGTTTTGGATATTGCAAGTGAATACAGCCAAATGTGACCATATGTATGAACTATAAGTACCAATATATCCTATATCATCAACCAAATGTGAAATAATGATCCCCAAAACTTGTAAACAAAGATGGATATTTGCATGTGTGGAACACACACAATGTACTTGTTAAAATCACATGTGCAAATACATGTCAAAGGTTTACAGGCATTGTTTTGAATGACTTGACTGTCAACAAACCAACATCCAATGGAACACAAATTTCACTTCCAGATCATCACCAAGACCTTATTACATACTGTACACTGTTGAAAAAACACACACAGACAACCACATCATAAGTTTATATTCTAAAGAATAAAAAATTGCCTTTAAATCCTTATCAAGAATACCTAAATCTAACTCTTGTATCACCACCAAATGGAGACAGGAAAAAATGCTCTAAAAATAGACTGGGACTACATTCATGGGTATTGAACTGGAAGTACTGTGTCCCAATGCCAGTAAAAATTTGACAAGAACTGCACCATGAAGTCATCTTTGAAAGCATTTTATATTTACATGATTTGTATTGATTGTCACACAGTGGAAATTTCAATACTGAGAAACAAATGTAGAAAATATATAGTAAAATTAATTGTGTTTTATATCTATAGCTAATTCAGAACCAGTCTGCAATATTTATCTAAATCTAAAGTATGCTGAGCTACAAATAAATCCAGAGCTGAAGTTTCATACTATTGCTATTGTTTCCTATCATACTATTGCTATTGTTTCCTATCATACTATTGCTATTGTTTCCTATCATACTATTGCTATTTTTCCTATCATACTATTGCTATTGTTTCCTATCATGCTACTGCTATTGTTTTCTATCGTACTATTGCTATTGTTTCCTATCACACTATTGCTATTGTTTCCTATCACGCTATCGCTATTGTTTTCTATCATACTATTGCTATTGTTTCCTATCATACTATTGCTATTGCTTCCTATCATACTATTGCTATTGCTTCCTATCCTTCTATTGCTGTTGTTTCCTATCATAATATTGCTATTGTTCCCTATCATAATATCGCTATTGTTTCCTATCATACTATTGCTATTGTTTCCTATCATACTATTGCTATTGCTTCCTATCACACTATTGCTATTGCTTCCTATCATACTATTGCTATTATTTCCTATCATAATATTGCTATTGTTTCCTATCATAGCATTGCTATTGCTTCCTATCTTACTATTGCTATTGCTTCATATCATACTATTGCTATTGCTTCTTATCATGCTATTGCTATTGTTCCCTATCATAATATTGCTATTGTTTTCTATCATAATATTGCTATTGTCTCCTATCATACTATTGCTATTGTTTCCTATCATAATATTGCTATTGTTTCCTATCATACTATTGCTATTGTTTCCTATCATAACATTGCTATTGTTTCCTATCATAATATTGCTATTGTTTCCTATCATACTATTGCTATTGTTTCCTATCATAATATTGCTATTGTTTCCTATCATAATATTGCTATTGTTTCCTATCATACTATTGCTATTTTTCCTATCATAATATTGCTATTGTTTCCTATCATACTATTGCTATTGCTTCCCATCATACTATTGCTTCATGATATATGCTGTTCTGCACATCAAGCAAAGAGCACAAAAAAATCAATTCAGATAAAATGAGAAATGTATAAAATGGGTTAATTGAACGATCTTTAATTTTTTTGCATTTTTACTTGATCTGTTTATGTGAACATCATGCCTCCAGTCAGACCAAATGCTGGAGCCTGCATAAAAAATAAAAACAGTTGACATTATAACTTAACTTGACCTTTTCAGGGTGAGTTGAATACATGTAGTTTCTTTTCATGGAAGAAAGAAAAGTGTGAATCATAACTTTTATAAAAGTAAAATCTTTTCAGACAATTTGCATTAAGCATTGCACAATCACTGGTGATGATCTCATGCCATTGATGGTTGTTATGTCTCCCTCGACAAGAACATTGACAAGGCTTATAAAGAGTTAAAATGTCACTAAAGAATTTACTCCTTTATTGTCATGCAAATTTAAACATTCAGCCTGAAAATAATGGATTTTTATAGCCATTCATGGATTGCATTTTGTTTGACCTTTTGCTTATCATTCTTTATCTACATTTTGCATTTTGTACTCTCCATTTTCTTCAAACTTCATTTATGATTTTGTTTATGTACATTCTGTACATTTGAAGTCAAATCTCAAGGAGTGGAAATCATCCCTGTAAAACCAAGTAAATGAGATGCAATTCACTCACCTGAGTCACTCTCTTGTTTTTAGAATTCCATCATTGTCAGTAACTTTGATTCTGTATTATCTACAAATTAAAAATTGTATATGGTTGCATGCATTGAGAAAATACAGCTGTATGCAGTGGTAGTATTGGAAGAGTTTTCTTATTGGGTGGATTTTGGTTCATTATCTGCAAAATAGATATATCCTGTTAATATTTATAACTGTTACATCTTCTGATATGAGAAATAGCTTTCTAGTGATAACATGAAATGCAATGAGAGGGCATTGCAGATCTCTTAGCTGCCTTTGTTTTCTGTGTAGACAGTTGTTTGCAAGTATATGCTTATTTGTAAAAGTTATTTGGATGCTAAATCAGACATTTTCATTTTCACTTTTGAAATTTGTAAAAGTTATTTGGATGATAAATCAGACCTTTTTATTTTGACATTTGAAATTTGTAAAAGTTATTTGGATGCTAAATCAGACATTTTCATTTTGACATTTGAAATTTGTAAAAGTTATTTGGATGCTAAATCAGACATTTTCATTTTGACTTTTGAAGCAGAGGTTGTCCACCATTTTGTTTTACCAAGTTGGGTATTAACAGTCATCCTGCTTTTTCTTAAGTAACATGATCTAGTAAAGTTTTTGTTGGAGTTATACATTTTACCAAAATACTTTTTAAAAAGAAATACTGGATTTTATTACTTGATTATTGACCAGTCATATTCCTTTAATTTTGTTCATAAGGTAATAAATTTTGTTTTCCTAGTAAGTGCCATTAAATACACATTTCAGAATGTCTTACTCCAGACAAACAGCACAGCATAACTGTTTTAAATTACATGTCTGTATGAAATCTGCAATACTAACATCTCTAACCATGTAGACAAAAACTGACAGTTGTGTAATTTACAGAAAGTTCCCAAGAATTATCAGCATATCGATTCTTCTTTTCAATTTCAGACACAGCCCACACACCTATGTATGTGACCCCAGCCATTTATAGCAAGCCCATTCTAGATACCTGGAGTCCCTACAGGGCTTCAGATCAAGTTGCTCTCATCTCCATGCCAAAATCACAAGTTAGTGTATCTAGTTTTTAATTAACATTTATTTCACTACTATGAATACCATGTAGTGAGTATTTTGTGCAATCAAATTTGGCAATTTGAATTAATTCAAAAACAGGATTTGTATGTTCTAAGGATTATGGTAATATTGTACATTGTAAAGATTACATTAATATGGTATGTTCTAAAGATTATAGTAATAAGGTATGTTGTAAAGATTACAGTAATATGGTATGTTGTAAAGATTATATTATTATGGTATGTTGTAAAGATTACAGTAATATGGCATGTTGTAAAGATTCAAGTAAATATGGTATATTGTAAGAATTATCTTATTTGTTATGTTGTAAGAATTCCATGATTATGATATGTTGTAAGATTTACATTATTTGTTATCCTTTAAGAATTACATTATTATGGTATATTGTAAGAATTACATTATTATGGTATGTTGTAAGAATTGCATTAAAGGTATGTTGTAAGAATTACATTATTATGGTATGTTGTAAGAATTGCATTAAAGGTATGTTGTAAGAATTACATTATTATGGTATGTTGTAAGAATTACATTAAAGGTATGTTGTAAGAATTACATTATTATGGTATGTTGTAAGAATTACATTATTATGGTATGATGTAAAGATTACAGTAAAATGGCATGTTGTAAGAATGGTCAGTTTTCATTAGGTTTTACTCTAAGCTCCTATTCAAATAATTTTAAAAAAAACTAAATTAAATAATTGATCATGAAATTGTATGTATTATCTGACATATTACTGTAATCTTTACAACAGTTACATATTCAATTTACAAAGTGTCAATTCTAATACTTAATGCAAAGGGCTCATGTGACGTTATGTTCAGTGGAGGTAATTGATACAGTACCTTTGATGGAAGCTTTGACAAAAGCATCACACTTTGGTAGATAAAATACTTATCTTACCCATAAAACATGTTTTCAGTAATTACAAAGAGCTGAAATTCATTTTAAAATAAATAAATTTACTGTTAATGTACTAATTGCTGCCCCACTCAGTTAACAAATGGAAATGAAAGCCATTTTGATATTTAGATATTTTATATGTTGGATTTATGTCACAAAGCAATCAAATCAAGAATAATCACAAATTTTCCTGTGCAAATGTATTCAGAAAGTAATTTATTTTAGGTATGTAATTATTATTTATCAGTCAGGTGTTTTAGTCACTCCACTATGATTCAGTCTTTCTACCATTTGTATGACATTGATTTTTCCTATCTCTTGTAGCAAACAACAATCAAATCAGCTGCCACACAGCCGCAAATTAAACCCTTGAGACGTCCAATAGCCTCATTCCCAGAGCCCAGCACTATTGCCTCTCAGGAGCGGAAGTATACAAACAGCCCACCCAAACCCATTGTGATTACTAGCCGAGAGCTTCTAAAACCAAGCACTCTGGATGAACAAAGACCTGTTTCAGCCCTGACACTCATTAGTGATGTCTCAAAAGGACTGAAAAATCCATCATTTGGAAAGTTATCCTATACACAAATAAATAGGGATGACACAATCTTACCACAGAGTGACCATTTAATAACAAATGGAAATGCTGAAAGTTTTGAAATGAAAACATTGAGAAATTCACAGAGTAAGAGGCGAAAGCACAAACGTCATGGACATGAACCCAAAAATAGTGATGAAATAGACATTATAACCAACAATTTAAAGACAGGTGAATCAACTGCTGATTATATTAGATCAATAAGAAATGAGATTCAGCATAAACCAGACAGAATGGATCCACAAAGAAAACTCAGAACTTCAATGACAGATATTGTGTGATTCTGACAAGGAGAGGGTCAGTATTTACCTGGGGAGAGACAGTATTTACCTGGGGAGGGTCAGTATTTACCTGGGGAGGGACAGTATTTACCTGGGGAGGGACAGGTTAATTTCATTTTAGTGCTGGCAGTGTTTACAATTGCTGCATAATCAGGCATATATTTTGGATATTTTATGTGTGTTTGAAACTATATTGAAAATGGAATGAGACATTTGTGAAAAAAATTTTTTCTTATGTCTTTTACATTATAAGTATTCATTATAAGTATTGTGTGGAAGAAAGGATTTATCAATGTATTTATATATTATACATGTGATGGAATGGTAATTTGTATCATTTGATATATACATAGTTATGTTTTTAGTTGCAATATATATATATATATATATATATAACTGGTGGGGCTAGAATCATTTCTAATGGGGTTTTGATTTTGAGAAAGAATTGTTTTGTTTGTTTCAAATGGCCATCATATTCTGTGTTTCATTCAACTTGAAACTTTGAATATCTCAACCCCTGCTGGATCTGCCATTGTGTATTTCATAAAAATGGGAATTACATCCAAAGCTATTCTGTGATTGATATTAACCATTATGCAATCTCTTCACATGTCATATATGCAGGTCACAAGTTGGTATAACTTATTTTAAATTCTTTATTTCATTGTTATTTTATATTTTTGACTTTGTTTTATGTAGCTGTAGCTACTCTGTGAACTGATGAATGGGTTGATCAATGTTGATCAGTTTGGGTTTTTATGCATAATAATGGTGCTTCTGCAGATTAGTGGTGTTTATCCAGATTAATGATGTTGGTCCAGATTTGTGGTGTTAATCCAGATTACTGGTGTTAATCCAGATTATTGGTATTAATACAGATGTTAGTGACTCCTGTAGTAAGAGATGGAGCTATGTTGAGTTGTGGCCCCGGATTGTCATACCCACCCGCTTATGTTTCCACACAGTAATTGGTATTGCACTTCAAGAAATTTAGTAGAGTTCTGGCAGCTGAATGCATCTAATGTTTTCCTTTACAAATTGTATCCCAATTTACTATATCACCATTATCACCTGGCCCTTTCCTCATTAAAACAAAACTCCCCTACTTCCTATGAAAAGTGACAGGACATCATGAGAACTTTTCCGAGTTTTTAGTAAAAGTAGTCCTAATAAATTGCAGGTAAGCGTCATTATTCCAAAGATCAAATCTGGTTAAATTTATTCCAGCAATTTATGAGAAATCATTTGAAGTTTGTACCATTTATATTTGTCTTCCATAAGGTGGAGGGTATTATGTTAAGATAAGGTCCATGCAACCATCTGTTAGTCTGTCTGTCCATCTGTCTGTCTATTCATGTAAATGTTTTCAACTCTATTTCAGCACAATAACTAGAGTTCTCTGCCATCTACAGATATCAAACTTTGTGGATGCCTTGCACTTGGAGTGAGGATGAACCCTATCAATTTTGGAGTCAGAAGGTCAAAGGTCATGACATTGACTAAATGAAGAAAATGATTATGAGTAAAATTAGCTCTACATAACGTACCTGGACAAAACTTGGTGCAATACTTGGGTACGGAAGAAGCATATTCATTGTAGGTTCAAAGGAAAGATCACAGTATCAATAGTTCTACATTAAATACTGGGACCAAACTTTGTTGATGGCCTGCATTTGTTGTAAAGAAGAAAGCTATTGATTTGTGGTTCAGAAGGTCAAAGGGCAAGGTCACTGATTGGCTTGCACTTTGGTGTAAGGAAAATGCTTTTAATTTTGTGGAGAAAAGGTCAATGATCATAACCAGAGGACACAGTCATGGTAAACTAATAAGAAAATAATGGTTTTGACATAATAAGTTTAGTTCAAGACCTACCTTGATCAACGGTCAAGGTTATTAAGACCAATAGGTCAGTAATCTCCAGAGTAAGTAATGCCCTACCAGTGCCTACTCAGAAGACTATTAAACATGGGGGGGACGTATAAGGTCCATTTGTAACACTGTTGCTTAAAATGAAACTCATCTGGTCTCACAAAAGACTTGCCACTTATTTTTTTTTCTTAATGACTGTTTATTGGATTAAAGTATCAAAATTGGGCTATATTTGGTTGTAGAAAACCTGAATATAACCCTCAAAATTTATCTGACTTCACATCACCCAACTGCAAACAGTACCTGCCATTGCATCTAAAAACATGTAGAGCACAAAGACTCAACTCAGATTCAAAACTCCAAAATTAAAAATAGTGGTTTAGACTTGCTCCATATTTGTATGATGATAGAAATACATCTTCAAATTTGCACAATTTTCACTTCCCACTGGGCGTATGTATAGCAGATATTTTAAAATTTGAGTTCTGCATCCAGGCTTCTTTCAGTTGACTTTGTAAACATAAGTGAATACAGTGATAACTGATAAATTCTTAATTTTCACCCATCTATCACCAACTGTCATTCAGTTGTTGTTTTTTCAAAATTCTAATCGATTGCTGACCAATCATGCCCTTATAATGATATATGTAATGACAGCTAAGAATACATCTGTGGGAATGGTTAGACACCAGGACAGTTTCCACAGTGCAACATGTATGAATACTTTTATGAACTTTAAACTAACAACAAAAAATGTATCTCTAATTGGTTTTGGATTTTACAGAATCTTTATTCTTATGATATATTTTCCTTTTATTTACACTGTGTATATGTCCTTTTTCATATAAAGCAGAGCATCTGTCCTTTCATGGGACTCTTGTTTTCGTATATATCATTGACTTATAATATTGAATACCAATAAGTCTACCTTCTAGTCCCATTACACTGTGATGTCCAATCAGTATGATTGCTTGTTATGTTGATGATTGTGTTTTCTGTGAAAGGCTGACTTTATGATAAATTTATCATCTGTTATGTCTAGGACTTGATGCAATCTATCATTTTTATCCTATATGTTTCTAGGACTCAATGCAGTTTATCATTTTTATCATACTTGTTTCTAGACTTGATGCACTTTATCATTTTTATCATACTTGTTTCTAGACTTGAAGCAATCTATTATTTTTATCATACTTGTTTCTAGACTTGATGCACTTTATTATTTTTATCATACTTGTTTCTAGACTTGATGCACTCTATCATTTTTAACATGTTTTTAGGACTTGATACACTCTTATCATTTTTGTCATATGTTTCTAGGACGTGGTGCACTCTATCGTTTTTATTATATGTTTCTAGGACTTGATGCACTCTTTTTATATTTGTTACATGTAAATTTCTAGGACAGTGTGCATTCTTTATCATTTTTATTACAGATTTATTTCTGGACTTGATGCAATCTGTACAAAATTTATTGCATGTGTATTCTTGTTTTCTGACATTCTGATAGTGAGTTTTTGAAAACAATTAATGCAATTAAACTATTTGGGGGGGGTAATAATAATATTCCTAATTTTCTCCATAACCCAAATCATTGTGTTGTGTCTGTTGTCTTTTGTTACCACTATTCTTTTGATAATTTTTGCACAAAATTATGACCATCAGGGATATTTTTAAAAATTTGAAGTGTAATGTTTTATAACTGATTTTGAGGCCCTCTTGAAATTGTTTACCATTTTAAAATTTTGATTTAAAATCTTGAGACTATTAACAAAACATGTCAACTTTGCATGTAATCTGAGTTTCAATCAGTAGCTGATCTGAGTGACATTTGTATCTGTCTTAGTTCCGGTTACAAGTTTAATTGTAAATGATTTGAGTGATATTAGTTTTTAGTGTCATTATCGCCTGTTCTAATGGAAGTTATCGGGCTGGTTTTTCTTCCTTCCACTGGGGATATTTATATACAATGGCTTCACAGATGAATGAGGGCCTCAAGGTAGATTAGTTCTTAGCTAATTGAGTTACCCTCTTTAAATAAAGTCATAATAATAATAATAATAAAAAGTATGTGATGGGTTTAATTGTAACTGATTTGAGTGACATTGGTATGTGATGGGTTTAATTGTAACTGATTTGAGTGACACTGGTATGTGATGGGTTTCATTGTAACTGATTTGAGTGACATTGGTATGTGATGGGTTTCATTGTAACTGATTTGAGTGACATAATTATGTGATGGGTTTCATTGTAACTGATTTGAGTGACATAATTATGTGATGGGTTTCATTGTAACTGATTTAAGTGACATAATTATGTGATAGGTTTCATTGTAACTGATTTGAGTGACATAATTATGTGATAAGTTTCATTGTAACTGATTTGAGTGACATAATTATGTGATAGGTTTCATTGTAACTGATTGGAGTGACATAATTATGTGATAGGTTTTATTGTAACTGATTTGAGTGACATAATTATGTGATAGGTTTCATAGTAACTGATTTGAGTGACATAATTATGTGATAGGTTTCATTGTAACTGATTTGAGTGACACAATTATGTGATAGGTTTCATTGTAACTGATTTGAGTGACATTGGTATGTGATAGGTTTCATAGTAACTGATTTGAGTGACATAATTATGTGATAGGTTTTATTGTAACTGATTTGAGTGACATAATTATGTGATAGGTTTCATTGTAACTGATTTGAGTGACATTGGTATGTGATAGGTTTCATAGTAACTGATTTGAGTGACATAATTATGTGATAGGTTTCATTGTAACTGATTTGAGTGACATAATTATGTGGTAGGTTTCATTGTAACTGATTTGAGTGACATAATTATGTGATAGGTTTCATTGTAACTGATTTGAGTGACATAATTATGTGATAGGTTTCATTGTAACTGATTTGAGTGACATAATTATGTGATAGGTTTCATTGTAACTGATTTGAGTGACATAATTATGTGATAGGTTTCATTGTAACTGATTTGAGTGACATAATTATGTGATAGGTTTCATTGTAACTGATTTGAGTGACATAATTATGTGATAGGTTGCATTGTAACTGATTTGAGTGACATAATTATGTGATAGGTTTCATTGTAACTGATTTGAGTGACATAATTATGTGATAGGTTTCATTGTAACTGATTTGAGTGACATAATTATGTGATAGGTTTCATAGTAACTGATTTGAGTGACATAATTATGTGATAGGTTTCATTGTAACTGATTTGAGTGACATAATTATGTGGTAGGTTTCATTGTAACTGATTTGAGTGACATAATTATGTGATAGGTTTCATTGTAACTGATTTGAGTGACATAATTATGTGATAGGTTTCATAGTAACTGATTTGAGTGACACAATTATGTGATAGGTTTCATTGTAACTGATTTGAGTGACACAATTATGTGATAGGTTTCATTGTAACTGATTTGAGTGACATAATTATGTGATAGGTTTCATTGTAACTGATTTGAGTGACATTATTATGTGATAGGTTTCATTGTAACTGATTTGAGTGACATAATTATGTGATAGATTTCATTGTAACTGATTTGAGTGACATTTGTATTTTTCCAAATAATCATACAATATGCATGTGCATGTTGTAATCCATTTAAATAATGTTAGTGCCACAGATGTAAATACTAATTTATATTTGATACCACACAATAAAAAATAGTCTACAGAATGGGATTTTATTTGCACCCTACCTTTGTATTATTATTATTATACTCAGATGTAGTTGACTTTTTTGCTTTCAAAAGTTTAAAATGAGTCACATTCACATTTATTACAAGACATATGATAGAATTTCAGGAAATTGTTCCACATGTATTTTCTCCACATTCCCAGCTGTTTCGTCTGTCAACTTTTATTAAAGTTATTTTATGATGAACAAATGATTTTAGATAACAATTATTTAATTTGAAACTCTGTTTTAAGTGAAGAAAATTTACAAACTTTTTTAAAGGAAAAGATTTTCTTTGCAATGAAATAAAGTGCATACAAATCTAATTTGTATGGGCTCATTTTGCAAACATTTGAAAGGGTACTAAAAATTACATGGAAGATAAAAATTTCTCATAAATGTTCATGAAATAATGGTGCTGTATATGACATAGAAATAAATATATTTTATGCACAAATGTATATGATTATTGGACACTGTTTAATATATACAATGTTATCTGTAAGACATGCAAGCAAAGTCTTTTAATACTGTATTAATTTGAACAGAATAAACATTGTTAAAAATATATATTTTTACTTTATTGCTTTAGTTGCCCATAAAATGTTCCATCATTTCTTAAATCTAAGAAACTTTTGATGTTTTATGGTACCCCAATGTTGCCATAATATGCATTTTTAATGTACAGTGGACAGTAAACATCATAGACCCATATTTTCCATTTCATACTGTCCAAGCAGATCAGGGCCTAGCTATTAACCATCTGCCATTATGAATTTCACTTCAAATCAAGGCCTAGCTGTTCACCATCTGCCATTACATATTTCACCAGTAGATTTGGGCCTAGCTGTTCACCAAATGCCATTACATATTTCACATAAGATCAAGACCTAGCTGTTCACCATCTGCCATTACATAATTTACCAGCAGATCATGGTCTACCTATTCACCATCTGCCATTATGTATTTCACCACAGATCATGGTCTACCTGTTCACCATCTGCCATTATGTATTTTACCACAGATCATGGTCTACCTGTTCACCATCTGCCATTATGTATTTCAACACAGATCATGGTCTACCTGTTCACCATCTGCCATTATGTATTTCACCACAGATCATGGTCTACCTGTTCACCATCTGCCATTATGTATTTCACAACAGATCATGGTCTACCTGTTCACCATCTGCCATTATGTATTTCACCACAGATCATGGTCTACCTATTCACCATCTGCCATTATGTATTTCACCACAGATCATGGTCTACCTGTTCACCATCTGCCATTATGTATTTCACCACAGATCATGGTCTACCTATTCACCATCTGCCATTATGTATTTCACAACAGATCAAGGCCTAGCTGTTCACCATCTGCCATTATGTATTTCACCACAGATCATGGTCTACCTATTCACCATCTGCCATTATGTATTTCACAACAGATCAAGGCCTAGCTGTTCACCATCTGCCATTACTTAATTTACCAGCAGATCATGGTCTAACTGTTCACCATCTGCCATTATGTATTTCACCACAGATCATGGTCTACCTATTCACCATCTGCCATTATGTATTTCACAACAGATCATGGTCTACCTGTTCACCATCTGCCATTATGTATTTCACAATAGATCCAGGCCAAGCTGTTTTACTGGCAGATTATGGCCTAGCCATGCATCATCTGCCATTACATAATGTACCAGGAGATCATGGCTTACCTGTTCATAATTTGTCAGCAAAGTGTGACTACCCAAGTATGTATAAAAGTAACAGTGTAGACCTTGATCTCCCAGCACATTAGGAATGAGACTATATGAGTAAATGTATAACAGTGTATACATTGATATGCCAACACATTAGTGTGGGACTACACAAGTGCATATACATGTAAAACAGTGTATACCTTGATCTGCCAATACCTTTGAAACCACACAAGAACATTTACATGTACATATTAAACAGTGTATACTTTGATCTGCCAACACATTATGTGTGAGACTACACAAATACATGTACATAATAAACAGTATATACCTTAATCTGCCAACACATATATGAGACTACACAAGTACATGTAAATATTAAACAGTGTATACCTTGATCTGCCAACACATTATGTGTGAGACTAAATAATATGCATGTAAATATTAAACAGTGTATACCTTGATCTGCCAAAACATTATGTGTGAGACTAAATAATATGCATGTAAATATTAAACAGTGTATACCTTGATCTGCCAACACATTATGTGTGAGACTACACAAGAGCATATACATGTAAAACAGTATATACCTTGATCTGCCAACACATTATGTGTGAGACTACACAAGCGTATCAAGTGTATATACATACTGAACAGTGTATACCTTAATATGTCAACACATTATGTGGGAGACTACACAACTACATGTACATATTAAATAGTGTATACCTTGATCACCAACACATTATGTGTGAGACTACACAAATTCATGTACATATTAAACAGTGTATACCTTGATCTGCCAACACATTATGTGTGAGACTACACAAGTTCATGTACATATTAAACAGTGTATACCTTGATCTGCCAACACATGTGTGAGACTACACAAGTGCATGTACATATTAAACAGTGTATACCTTGATCTGCCAACACATTATGTGTGAGACTACACAAGTGCATATACATGTAAAACAGTATATACCTTGATCTGCCAACACATTATGTGTGAGACTACACAAGTGTATATACATATTGAACAGTGTATACCTTAATATGTCAACACATTATGTGGGAGACTACACAACTACATGTACATATTAAATAGTGTATACCTTGATCACCAACACATTATGTGTGAGACTACACAAGTTCATGTACATATTAAACAGTGTATACCTTGATCTGCCAACACATTATGTGTGAGACTACACAAGTGCATGTACATATTAAACAGTGTATACCTTGATCTGCCAACACATTATGTGTGAGACTACACAAGTGCATATACATGTAAAACAGTATATACCTTGATCTGCCAACACATTATGTGTGAGACTACACAAGTGTATATACATATTGAACAGTGTATACCTTAATATGTCAACACATTATGTGGGAGACTACACAACTACATGTACATATTAAATAGTGTATACCTTGATCACCAACACATTATGTGTGAGACTACACAAGTTCATGTACATATTAAACAGTGTATACCTTGATCTGCCAACACATGTGTGAGACTACACAAGTGCATGTACATATTAAACAGTGTATACCTTGATCTGCCAACACATTATGTATGAGACTACACAAGTACATGTATATATTAAACAGTATATACCTTGATCTGCCAACACATGTGTGAGACTACACAAGTACATGTAAATCTTAAATAGTGTATACCTCAATCTGCCAACACATTATGTGTGAGACTACACAAGTGCATGTACATATTAAACAGTGTATACCTTGATCTGCCAATAAGTGTGAGACTAGAAAAGTGCATATACATGTATAACAGTGTATACCTTTATCTGCCAACATGTGTGAGACTACACAAGTGCATATACATGTAAAACAGTGTATACCTTGATCTGCCAACACATTGTGTGAGACTTCACAAATGCATATACATGTAAAACAAGTGTATATTTTGATCTGCCAACACATTATGTGTGAGACTACACAAGTGCATATACATATTAAAGTGTATGCCTTGATCTGCCTACACAATATATAATTAAAAACTATGATATAAGATATTCACAGACAAGGTTCATAATACAGATAAAAAAAACTACAGGAGTAAGAAAATATGTCCAACTAATCCTTTCACTGGTTGATAAAATTTTAGGGATTTTATGTGTTACTTTTATCTAAAATTTTATTTAAATTTTACAGAATTTTAACAACTTTACTATTTATATTTTATCTTCTTGTACTCGACTTTTATATCATTTGCAAGAGTTTATTTTCCTAAATTTGTGTGGATTTTATTTTTACATTTTTCAAACTTGTTTTAGATGGCAACAAATAACCACTACTGTGCTGAGGTGACAAAGAAAAAACTGCATGCACACACACACACATACACACAGTTACATTATATCTTGCACTCATGGAATATAGTAGGAGACATAAAACTGAATATAGAGATAATAATGTACTAACCATTTACTGTACATCAAACAGTAAATTCACTGCCTGATTTGCACATGGTTTATCCATTCAACAATTTGGCACCCATTCTAAGACTACAATAATACTTTTCTTTTTGCAGAAAATTTATAGGTTTTTGGTTATCTCTATTTCAGCATGCTGTTGTTGTTGTTGTTGTTGTTGGGCTTAACACCATTTTTCAGCACATGATAGGCTATTCATGGCAGCCAGTATTAATGGTGGAAGAAGAAACCGGGAAATCACCAGTAAGAACCACCAACCCACGAGAAGCTATTGGCAAGCTTTCTCACATATCCACAATCAACGAATCCTAGACTGGAACCCATGCAGACAGAGGTGAGATGGCAGTGATCCGTAACGAAGAGCGCTTTTGACCCCTCTGCCACTCAGGGTCCCCCTATTTCAGCATGCAGTGGATGAACCAAATCCAGCTATGAATATGAAATAATCATTTTAAAATTACATTTTTTTTATTTATATTAAGCTTACTACTTTCTTGCCAAATTTGCCATGCTTTGAATTGTTTTTCAATTTATGATTGAGAAAAACTTGATTTTCAAATTATTTGGTTTGGATTGTCCAAGTTCCACCTAATATAGCATAACAGGTGTTTTGTTTTCAGTGAAGTGTTAAGACAACACTTTTAAATTTGTAAAGTTATGACTATTCAGGACTTATATTGTTCTTAAATTTATTCATGTGGTCTTTGACATTTCAAATATAAAAAAGTGTTTTGGTTTAGCTTTTAATTTGTTGAAATCTAATATATATATATATATATATATATATATATATATATATATATATATATATATATATATATATATATATATATATATATATATATATATATATATATATATATTTACACACACACAGTGTACATATATAATGACTTGGACAATGGAAAGATTCTCCTTAAAGCTGGCTGATTTAAAACTAATAACTCTAAAAATAAAACTGTGTGAAAATCACAGGGGTATGCAAGAGAGGAAAGACACATGTTAGTACAATGGGATAATGTTAAAACATAACGAAATGGGCATAATGGTAACCAAAAAACAATAAACACTTGGTAACATAATTTACCAGCAGATCATGGCTTACCTGTTCACCATTTGTCAGCAAAGTGTGACTACCCAAGTATGTTTAAAGTAACAGTGTAGACCTTGATCTCCCAGCCCATTAGGAATAAGACTATATGAGTAAATGTATAACAGTGTATACATTGATATGCCAACACATTAATGTGGGACTACACAAGTGCATGTACATATTAAACAGTGTATACCTTGATCTACCAACACATTATGTGTGAGTCTACACAAGTGCATGTACATATTAAACAGTGTATACCTTGATCTGCCAACACATTATGTGTGAGACTACATAAGTGCATATACATTTAAAACAGTGTATACCTTGATCTGCCAACACATTATGTGTGAGTCTACACAAGTGCATGTACATATTAAACAGTGTATACCTTGATCTACCAACACATGTGTGAGACTACACAAGTGCATATACATGTATAACAGTGTACCTTGATCTGCCAACATGTGTGAGACTACACAAGTGCATATACATGTAAAACAGTGTACACCTTGATCTGCCAACACATTATGTGTGAGACAACACAAGTGCATATACATGTAAAACAAGCATATACCTTGATCTGCCAACACATTATGTGTGAGACTACACAAGTGCATATAAATGTATACTTTGATATGCCAACACATTATGTGTGAGACTACACAAGTGCATATACATATTAAACTGTATACCTTGATCTGCCTGCACAATATATAATTAAAAATTATGATATAAGTTATTCATAGATAAGGTTCATAATACAGATTTAAAAAAAACTACAGGAGTAAGAAATTATATCCAACTAATCCTTTCACTGGTTTATAAAATTCTAGTGATTTTATGTGTTACTTTTATCTAAGATTTTATTTAAATTTTACAGAATTTTAACAACTTTACTATTTATATTTTATCTTCGTGTATTCTACTTTTAAATCATTTGTAATGGTTTATTTGTCTAAATTTTTGTGGATTTTATTTTTACATTTTTCAAACTCAAGTTTGCAACAAATAACCACTACTGTGCTGAGGGGACAAAAAACTGAGCACACACATCCACACACACACAGGCATGAGTTACATTATATCTGGCACCCATGGAATATAGTAGGAGACATAAAACTGAATGTAGAGATAATAATGTACTAACCTTTTACTGTACATCAAACGGTTTCACTGCCTGATTTGCACATGGTTTATCCATTCAACAATTTGGCACCCATTCTAAGACTACAATAATACTTTTCTTTTTTGCAGAAAATTTATAGGTTATTGGTTATCTCTATTTCAGCACGCAGTGGATGAACCAAATCCAGCTGTGAATATGAAATAATCATTTTAAAATTACATTTTTTTTATTTATATTAAGCTTACTACTTTCTTGCCTAAATGGCCATGCTTTGAATTGTTTTTCAATTTATGACTGAGAAAAGCTTGATTTTCAAATTATTTGGCTTGGATTGTCCAAGTTCCACCTAATATAGCACAAAAGGTGTTTTGTTTTCAGTGAAGTGTTAAGACTGAACACTTTCAAGCTTGTAA